>CM076577.1:72589373-72912209 GCA_034641835.2 Pinus albicaulis | reverse complement strand
TTTTTATTTTGGGGTATATCTTTTTCTAAGTCCTTTGATTATTCTTTTAGGACTTTTTACCCTCTTTTATTTTTTATTTATTTCTCATTTTTCAAAATATGGGAAAACAACTTACAGAAAGCAAGGTATGTACAAATTTACAAGACTATCATAGTCAATTCAAAAATTATGAATCCTATTACTATAGGACCCTAACACTCTCTAGCAAGACCTTCAAACTCGAGGATGTAGGAAGGGAGGTTGGTTGGCATAGAAGGCCAACCAAAATCATGGTGTATGGGTTCATTGATCAACTAGTTAAAATCGGGAAGACTGAGACTCGCCATATAAGAAAGCAAGGGAGCAGCCGGGATAGTTCTTGTTGTGGCCCCACTAGTAGTATTCCCAACATTAGGGTCGGGGCTACCACCAACCATTAGGGGAATTTTGAGGTCTAAAATGGGCCTCTAAGGAAAATTTACAATCAAAATTCACTTTATGAGAACCAATCACATTTTAGGGGATGGCATCATCCCTAATGGTTGAGGTGGCATTGCTCGAGTTAAAGGTACTTACTTGTCACATTCTCAATGGTGGATAGAAACTCATGGTTAACCATGGTAGTGCTCTAAGTACTTTTAAAGTCAAAGTAAAGTACTCATAAAATGTCATTTCACACTTTTTTAATAAAAATATATTATTGTCATTTCATATTTCTTGAAAGAAACAATGCATATCCCTATACATTTATTATATTATATTATATTATTTTTATATAGTATTTTAATTATATGTTATTCTACAATTTAAATAATATAAATTTTAATTAATAGCATATAATATAATTAATAATTAATAAATTTATATTTATATTTTATTTTAAGTTATTTAACTACAAAGGACAAATGCATTAGTTGTTCAATGATAATGACTTTTTCTTGAAAAACTCATTTTTATTTATAGTCACATCAATATAATTTTTTTATTAATTTTATTTTGGTACAAATTTTGAATTGAATTTAACTATGGTTACATGAATTGTGGTGCAAAAAGTGAATTGAAAATTCATAAATTATTTTATTGGTTTAGCTATTATTTTATTATTTCCTCAGGAGGCCCATTTTATACCTCAAAATTCCCCTAATGGTTAGGTCCTAAACCAAACATGGTGAGGGTGACAGAAGGAGAGCAGGGGATAGAACCAGAAGGGGAACTCGATGAACCAGAAGTAGAGTCAAGATGGGGACTCGGAGGAGGACTTACTCGAATCCTACGCGGAGGAATAAGTCTTCCTAATAGAAACTGAAGATGAAGGCCAAGAATTCTCCGGGCTAAACGCATTGGGGGTGCAACGATGGAAAACAAACACGGATCACAGAAGGAATGGAGACCAATAAGGGCAAAGAGGTGCATGATCAAATGATTACAATGTGGAAACAAGGGCAGGGAGGTGCAAGATCAATTGATTACAATGTCTTGAGAATGAAGGCTTAGGAGTATTGCAGAAGGATGAGTATTCACTGGATGACTTCTCTTGAACATATTGACAACATTGAGATGTGTTGGCAGCATTGACCAAAAACCGAAGTGAAGGTATGGTGAACCATAGGTATGAATGAACCTTCAAGAAGATTGCCCAACCCAAACAGTCACGGTGATGGAGTGAAGTGTCATGTTCAAGAGCGACCTGCTACTGTAAAAATTTCTGTTCACTTTCCCAAATTTTCCCCGGTCATTTGTCGACCAATACCTCTTTATTTTTTAACAAGATTGAGGAGGATAACATTTTCTTGATCTATAATTCAACCCTTCGGGCGAATAATGTATCAATATTTAATAATTTAACGAGTCTAGCGAGGAATGAAACTCGATTCTTTCCATGATCGACAAGCCCGTCGCTATTTTATGTTTTAACGAGCTTAACGACAATGATAGCCAGGTCCTTTATCATATTTAGAGAGTTTGAAAAATAGGACGAAAGAAAAATCCATAAGTATTTTTTCGTAAAGTTGTCGCTCAGATCCGAAAAACTGTAAAATAATATCTGAGAGAACCTCTTTAGCCATATTTGACCAAGGTATTCCTTTTTCGTAAATAGTCTATCTCAGTCCAGATATTCGATCCAGCTTTAAGTGAACTTCCTGGATAATGATTTTTCATCGACAGGAAGCCACCTTATTGCGAAATGATTTGTCTAATGATTTTTCAAGTTTATACTGTTTGACATATCTTTATTCTCTATCTAAAACATAAAATTTTAAAAATGAAAAGCTAAGTTTAAATTGTTTAACCAATCATGGATTATGGAATTTAGTGACAATCTGCACATAATAATTATTCTTACAGTAAAGTAAATAGTAGTGGCACTTTGACTTGCTCACTTTTAGGTCTTATTTTCATCTCTTTTTTCTTTTGGGGTATATATTTTTCTAAGTCCTTTGATTATTCTTTTAGGACTTTTTACCCTCTTTTATTTTTTATTTATTTCTCATTTTTCAAAATATGGGAAAACAACTTACAGAAAGCAAGGTATGTACAAATTTACAAGACTATCATAGTCAATTCAAAAATTATGAATCCTATTACTATAGGACCCTAACACTCTCTAGCAAGACCTTCAAACTTGGGGATGTAGGAAGGGAGGTTGGTTGGCATAGAAGGCCAACCAAGATCATGGTGTATGGGTTCATTGATCAACTAGTTAAAATCGGGAAGACTGAGACTCGCCATATAAGAAATCAAGGGAGTAGTCGGGATAGTTCTTGTTGTGGCCCCACTAGTAGTATTCCCAACATTAGGGTCGGGGCTACCACTAGCCATTAGGGGAATTTTGAGGTCTAAAATGGGCCTCCTAAGGAAAATGTACAATCAAAATTCACTTTATGAGAACCAATCACATTTTAGGGGATGACATCATCCCTAATGGTTGAGGTGGCATTGCTTGAGTTAAAGGCACTTACTTGTCACATTCTCAATGGTGGATAAAAACTCATGGTTAACCATGGTAGTGCTCTAAGTACTTTTAAATTCAAAGTAAAGTACTCATAATAAATGTCATTTCACACTTTTTGAATAAAAATATATTATTGTCATTTCATATTTCTTGAAAGAAACAATGCATATCCCTATACATTTATTATATTATATTATATTATTTTTATATAATATTTTAATTATATGTTATTCTACAATTTAAATAATATAAATTTTAATTAATAGCATATAATATAATTAAGAATTTATAAATTTATATTTATATTTTATTTTAAGTTATTTAACTACAAAGGACAAATGCATTAGTTGTTCAATGATAATGACTTTTTCTTGAAAAACTCATTCTTATTTATAGTCACATCAATATAATTTTTTTATTAATTTTATTTTGGTACAACTTTTGAATTGAATTTAACTATGGTTACATGAATTGTGGTGCAAAAATTGAATTGAAAATTCATAAATTATTTTATTGGTTTAGCTATTATTTTATTATTTCCTCAAGAGGCCCATTTTAGACCTCAAAATTCCCCTAATGGTTAGGTCCTAAACCAGACATGGTGAGGGTGACAGGAGGAGAGTAGGGGATAGAACCAGAAGGGGAACTCGATGAACCAGAAGTAGAGTCGAGATGGGGACTCGGAGGAGGACTTACTCGAATCCTATGCGGAGGAGTAAGTCTTCCTAATAGAAATTGAAGATGAAGGCCAAGAATTCTCCAGGCTAAACGCATTAGGGGTGCAATGATGGAAAAAAAACACGGATCACAGAAGGAATGGAGACCAATAAGGGCAAAGAGGTGCATGATCAAATTATTACAATGTGGAAACAAGGGCAGGGAGGTGCAAGATCAATTGATTACAATTTTAAATTCTTGGCCTGGCGGTGCAGGATCAATTGATTACAACAAAGGTACGCATTGCAACTTTATATTTATAACGAAATACATTTTTATGGTATCGATGGATTTTCTCCTGTAAAAAAATTGTCACTTGGTCAATTTTTACATAGGAAATTATAGCACATTATGAGGATACAAAGAGAAACACTTTTTTTAACCAATTCCAACACATGGGTTCAATGGTGGAGAACATTAAGGACTTCCAAAAATTGAATATAAGGGTAACTGATATTCCAGAGGAACACAAGATTGATGTCTTCATAGGGACTTTAAAGGATAACATCCAACATGAGGTTCATGTTTGGGAACCTGATTCATTGGAGAAGGAATTTAGTTTGGCAAGAAAAATTGAATGCAAAATTATGGCGACAAGGAAGCCTAACACTCACATCTATAAAGATGGAAGTGTTGCTACTCCTAGACTTCCACAACCTACAAGTTTGACACCACAACAATTGGAAGAAAAAAGAGAAAAAGGGCTTTGCTACAGTTGTGATAGAAAATACACTAAAGGTCATAAGTGTGCTGAGAAGAAATTATTTTACATAGATTGTGAAGAGGAAGAAGAAAATGAACAAGAAGAGGATATACACAAGGAACCAGCCCTAGAAGAGGAAGAAATGAATCCGACCATATCGTGTAATGCACTGGCAGGAATTACCACTCCTCAAACTCTCAAGATAGAAGGACATATCAAGAAGAAAAGGGTAATAGTGTTGATTGATTCAGGTAGCACCCATAATTTTATTCATAGTAAGGTAGCCAAGGAATTAAATTGTTTCCTATACCCAACACCAGAATGTCAAGTGATGGTTGCAAATGGAGGAACTATAAATTGCTCTGGAAAATGCCATAATATCAAGCTAACCATGGGGGAATATGTATTGAATAATCCAATGCTTTCCATTCCTATGGGAGGTGCTGATGTTGTACTAGGAGTACAATGGTTACAATCTTTGGGGACGGTAGCTTTTAATTTTCAAGAACTTTTCTTGAAATTCTTTTCTGAAGGAAAGGAAGTCGAATTACGGGGTATTGAAGGGAAGCCAGGAAGGATAATAAGCTCTAATGGCATGACAAAGCTTCTAAAGAAAGAACAACGAGGCGTAATTGCACAATTATGCTCACTAGAAGATCCAACATCAAAATCATCTATTTCTGCAGATCTCCAACAAGTCTTGGACAATCATTCCAAGGTGTTTGAAACTCCCAAAGGACTCCCACCTATTCGTGATCATGATTATGCTATTCATTTGATTCCAGAAAGTGTTCCTCCAAACATCAGGCCTTATAGATATCCTTACGTCCAAAAGAGCGAAATTGAACGTATGATTGCAGAAATGTTAGAGGCGGGTATAATTCAACCTAGTCAAAGTTCTTTCTCTGCTCCTGTAGTATTGGTACACAAGAAGGATGGATCATGGCACATGTGTCCTGATTATAGGGAGCTCAATAAGCTCACCATTAAAGATAAATTTCCCATTCCTGTGATTGATGAATTATTGGATGAATTACATGGAGCAATTTATTTTACCAAGTTGGATCTTCGTTTAGGATATCATCAAATTAGAATGAAGACTCAAGATATTCCGAAAACAACATTTCAAACTCATGAGGGTCATTATGAATTTTTGGTCATGCCTTTTGGCCTTACCAATGCACCTTCTACATTTCAAGGGTTGATGAATTCCATTTTCAAACCCTTCCTTAGAAAATTTGTGCTAGTATTTTTTGATGATATACTAATCTACAACAGGTCTTGGAAGGATCATGTTCAAAATGTTGACAAGGTGCTCAAATTATTGGAGGAGAAAAAATTATATGCAAAAAAATCTTGTAGGAATTTACAGGGTAAGTTCCATAGATCAAGAACCAAAGGTCACCGCTCACAAACAGATCACAAATCAGTGCACCAGTATAATCATGTGGTTAAAACCCTCAAAGAGGGAAATATTCCACGCCCTGAGCCAACACGACCACTTCAGGGAATTTATTAATATAAAAATAAAAGTTACATATGTTTTTCTCATAAACGGTTACCAGACAAATGACCCTCCATGCTATTTAAATAGAGATCATGGACCAATTGGGTGTTAAGCCACGGATCAAGTGTCGTTAATACCGAGGTAAGAGATAACCGTCAGATCACTACAAATCGTGACCGTCGGATTATAAGTTACAAATGTACATGGTAAAGAAACACACTTTACCTAACTCAACACTAGGCTAAGTTATTCTTAACTATTTCCTATATGTCGGAATATCCTAACCTGTAAATTCCTACACATCCAAATGTTTCTTTGGAGTACAAGAGGTGGAATATATGGGTCATATTGTATCTCATGAGGGTGTTAAGGTAGACCCTAAAAAAAATAAAGCCATTAAGGAATGGAAATTCCCCACAACCATAAATCAGCTGAGAGGATTTCTCGGGTTAACAGGGTATTATCGCAAGTTTGTTAAGAATTATGGGAGTGTTATGCGGAATTATGGATTATGGATAAAAAAATTATTCCCTAGATGTAGTGCTAATCTATAAAAATAGGTTAAATACTTTGCAACTACTTTTCCTAACTGTAAATAAACACACAGAATAGATCAAAGAACTTACTTGGAGTCCAAGTGCTTCATATTCTCCTTCTGTCTCTCTTGCTATAGCTTCAAATATGAGCTAATTCGCCAAAATATTCTCTGCAAATATGAACACTAAACAACAAAAGATAGCAATAATACAGATGTCCATTCAAGTTATTCAGTTAAATCAATAAAACATAAACCATATGCATCAAATAAGAATTCATAATATGAAACACATGAGCTTATACAGATACATATGTGGGAAAGTAAGCAGCAATCTTTATTAATGGATAGAAGGGGAAGTTACAACCCAGTGATTGATTTAGTGTCACCATCTCCAACAACATCCCAGCCTCATCACAATGCACATCTCTCCAATAGCATGTCACTCAAATCAATTCCTCAATTGAAATTCCACCAGCATTTCTCTACTCAAATTATTCCTTCTCAAACACTAAGATCTATGCTCAATTTATAGAGGAGCTGGAGGTAGTTTTAAAGTCAATGAGTTTATAATAATAAGCAAGACATGTTCCCAGTCTCAGAGGTATCAAATGGACACATGGATTCGAAGTGTAACACATGTGAACTCTTCTAGAAGGCACTGGCCAAGTGGATATTCCAGAACAATGATAATTTCACTCCCAATGTGACCAATGCACCCTTGAATGTCGGGAAGTGCTTTGCATAGCACCCTTGAGTGGGGTTACTTGCATATGCAACACACTTAGTCCCTTTAAAGGCAACGTTGGTGAGATCTTATATGATATATTATAAACTTCAAAGCTTGGAAACCTTTGCAAATGAAAGTCAAGGATAATTTGTCTTGTTCTTTGTCTTAGGGCATGTAGCAAGTGAAATGATAGGGGATAATATACCCTATTCATTGGTTCTAGAGATGATGTCCAATTAACCAGGTCATCAAGAATGGTGCCCAGATTGACCTATAACAATTGCCCCCTAAAGCATGAAGTCAGAATAATAATAACAATATTTTGATTGAGATGCTTTACACTGTGATGGGCTGGAGATGAAGTGGAGTGGCGACCTACATCAATCTTACAATACATTACATCATGATATATCCTCTTCATCATAAATTTCTGAGGGAAGGCATTCCCATGCTCAACACATAAATTTTCTAATAACATGTACATAATTCAGAAAGTCATCTACATTGGAATGTTGCCCAATACAAACATGCCTACAGATATAGACCCATGTTCAGATGATGATCTATATGTAAGGTCATTGTACAGATGATGTGTACAACAATCCTGAAATCACAGCCTGGATGTCTGAAACTAGATCTGGGGTCTTCTTATCTCATTCACTCAATCATTCGGGTACAAGTCTAACCATGCGAATATATGATTTGTAGTCGAACATGGGAAGATATCGTTTGATTACCAGCCAATGATGTGAGCTGTTAACAAGCTTGAGAGAACCACCATTGATGTCAATGGCCCTCAAGGTACTACAGTACATTTCATAAGGCGTGAATAGATGATTTGATGTCGAACGCAAAATAAAATCTTTCGGTCAAAAGTCTGGAAGCGAGGATCTTTCGATGCTATAACAAGACTCATGGTACTGGAATATAATGTTTCTAAGTGAACTTCCTGGATAATGATTTTTCATCGACAGGAAGCCACCTTATTGCGAAATGAGAGTTACTGATTTCGGAGACAAAGGTATGACTTGATATAGCAATGTTCAGGGATGAATGTCATGAGAATGAAGGTTTAGGAGTATTGCAGAAGGATGACTATTCACTGGATGACTTCTCTTGAACATATCGACAACACTGAGATGTGTTGGCAGCATTGACCAAAAACCGAAGTGAAGGTATGGTGAACCATAGGTATGAATGAACCGTCAAGAAGATTTCCCAACCCAAACAGTCACGGTGATGGAGTGAAGTGTCATGTTCAAGAGCGACCTGCTACTGTAAAAATTTCTGTTCACTTTCCCAAATTTTCCCCGGTCATTTGTCGACCAATACCTCTTTATTTTTTAACAAGCTTGAGGAGGATAACATTTGCTTGATCTATAATTCAACCCTTTGGGTGAATAATGTATCGATATTTAATAATTTAACGAGTCTAGCGAGGAATGAAACTCGATTCTTGCCATGATCGACAAGCCTGTCGCTATTTTATGTTTTAACGAGCTTAACGACAATGATAGCCCAGTCCTTTATCATATTTAGAGAGTTTGAAAAAGAGGACGAAAGATTACTCCATAATTATTTTTTCGTAAAGTTGTCGCTCTGATCCAAAAAAGTGTAAAATAATATCTAAGAGAACCTCTTTAGCCATATTCGACCAAGGTATTCCTTTTTCGTAAATATTCTATCTCAGTCCGGATATCTCAGTCCAGGTATTACTAAAAAAACTATGCTCATGACCTGTTTCATTTTTAAATGAGGTTGACACAGTAAAAGAACTTTCCTCAATGGCACTTGTTTCATTTTTTAACGAGGTTGAAACAAGAAAAAAGAACTATCCTCATAGGCACTTGTTTAATTTTTTAATGAGGTTGGCACAAGAAAAAAGAACTATCATCATAACCTGATTCATTTTTTAACGAGGTTGACACAGGAAAAGAACCATCCTCATAACCTAATTCATTTTTTAACAAGGTTGACATAGGAAAAGAACCATCCTCATTGTGCATTCGGACTAGTGAGCGTGCGCTGGAAAACACATAGTCTAACGGAGTCATCATTTAAGGAGTTTGATGAGCACCAAAGATGATAAGTTATAACATGCACTGACGGGTCTTCTCCAGTGTTTTCATTGAATTTTGGAATTTCAGAGGGTAATTTCTATGAAATCACTGGCCACCAAGCGGAATAAATGATGGGACCAGCTTGATATGGCACTGAAGATATGAATAAAGGATCAAGACGTTCAATACTCATAAGGGAGGAACCAGATAGGATTCCAGATGATGGCATGGGTGAAGTCAATGGACAAAACATCAAAGATGAAGCAACAGTAGATGTTGTCGCAACTGAAATAGATGGTTCAGTCTGGTATGTTATCTCAGCCAGGTCAAATGACCTAATGGATACCCTATAGAATCTACAGAAACTTGAAGTGAAATAGGATCAACAATAGTAGAGGAAGGTGATTGAGGAAAAGACTCATACAGGTAAAGCTCCTACCGAAAATGAGTTGGAGTTAAAGGTGTCTTGTATTGTGATATTTCTTCAATCGAAATCAAACTAGGTGGAAGAACTTCGCCATATGGGACAAAGTATATTTCAGGTGGTTGAATGTGTGATATTGGGGACTCAATGGTCTACAATATATTTTGGAGTGACCAATACAGGAACAAATTTTGGTTGTTTGACTTCGGGATCAAGATTTTCTCCACTTAGTGAATATAGCAACTGAAATATAACGGGATGATAGACCCTATTTCATTGGTCTTGGGGATGATGTCCAGTTTGACCAATAACATCTACCCCCTAAAGCACAATGGGATCCAGATCAAATTCCTGTTGAACAACATTGGGTTCGGGAGGTATGGTCTCATAGATTGGATGGATCGTGACCACGGGTAGTTGTGAGGACTCTGTTTCGACAACATTAGACAAACCGGGATTTTTAGAAACAACTTGTGCCAACTCTAGTATATGGGAAGATGATACTTCACCAGATGTACCGATGATACTGGTTTCGGTAGAACGGTGTCGCCTTCGCCGTCCATAAGTAAGTTCTGGTGGTAAAGGTGTTTTCAATGCTAGTCTACATGAATGACAGGGAAAAGGATTTTTTTCTTCCATGATGAATGTTTTATTTTAACCCAAAAAAAATAAGCAAAATAAAGGGTAATGCTAGGCAAAAGGTTTACCAAGAAACTGTGAACTGCAGAATACCTCCTGGTGAACCAAGAAGTATGGGCAGGCAATCTCCCCGAATGTTGTGTTCGGTGTATCACAATTTACAAGGTGGCTGACTCGGTTCACTATGGATGGATAGCAACCTAAATTTGTCCTCCCAAATATACCCGAAGGTACATGGAGGCCCAAGTCCATATTAGAGTTGTCTAATGCAAAACTGCACAGTGAGAGCACCCCTTTATACTTTTCGTACTATAACACCGCCCGATATACCCGAAAGTACGTGGACGAGCTACGAGATACTTACGTACGTGGAGTGAGGTATCACACTCAGAATGTATCGCAAAAAATTAATGACAGATGCTATGTTTTACGATGCCGTAACACGTCTCTAGCCTAGACCTTCTAAATGTTATTGTTATTGTTCCAATGCTTTGTTAGGTAAATTGAGATAATTTTAAGTTGATCTTGTTTATCAATTTTCCTTTCAAGGTTCACCACGATGATGTATTTGGAAATTCCTAAAATGAAAACTAAAATGATAAGCAATCTTTCACTTTTAGTTTTTCAATGAAAATCCTAGCTACTAGAGGGAAAAAGCAATCAATTTGAGAGCAAACAAATCAAAAAGTGCAAACTAAATGCAGCTTTCCTAAATCGCTCCTTTTGCAAAACACACAATCCACTACATGGAAATGCAGGTTTTTCTTTTCAATTCCTTTAATGTTATGAATGCAGAAAATAAACTAAGTGCACCAAATCAATAAAAATAGATGCCTTTTACTTTTTAGAAATGAAGAATGTAAACAACAATTTCTTTTTTGAAGGAAAAATGAGGAATTTAACAACAAATTCTCCTCTCAGGAAACGAAGAATTTATGACAATTTCCTTTTTCAAAAGAAAATGGATCTAATGCAACAATGAAAATATTTTGAAATTAATTCGTCAAAGATAAATAAAAACACTTTAAATAAACATTGAACAAATGTTTCTTTCAAAGGACGAAGAGGTAGATAAATTCACTGGTCAATCAGAGGTATCGGGCTCTTTAAAACACAACAAACAACAGACTGAAAACAAATTGCAATGAAAAATTCAATGAAATTTGGATGGTTTCAGGAGGCAACGCAGTCTCTAAGGAGAGACAGTGCGTTGCAACGCAGGTCTAAAAAGGAGACAGTGCTATGCAAAGCACTCTGTCCTGTCCAACAGTGCGTTGGGTGAAGTGTATAAGGAAAAATACAACTGTTTAACACACTTCTAATGCAAAGTTGGATTTCAAAAAGCCAAATATTTCTAAGTAAATGCTACTGGGTTAATAAACAGAGAAAATTAGAGGAAAATACACTAAGAATGAAGGGTAAACTCCCCAGTGGAGTCGCCAATTTGTTATGCGGAATTATAAATTACAGATAAAACATTCTTCCCTAGATGTAGTGCTCATCTAGAACAATAGGTTAAAGACTTTGCAACTAATTTTCCTAAATGTAAATTAACACACATAATAGATCAAAGAAATTACTTGGAGTCCAAGAGCTTCCTATTCACCTTTTGTCGCTCTTGCTGTAGCTTCAAATATGAGCTAAGTCGCCATAATATTCTTTGCAAAGATGAGCACTAAACAACAAAAGATACCAATAATACAGATGTCTATTAAATTTATTCATTTAAATCAATAAAACATCAACCATATGCATCAAATAAGAATTCATAATATGAAACACATGAGCTTATACAGATACATATGTGGGAAAGTAAGCAACAATCTTTATTAATGGATGGAAGGGGAGGTTACAACCCAGTGATTGATTTAGTGTCACCATCTCCAGCAACATTCCAGCCTCATCACAATGCACATCTCTCCAGCAGCATGTCACTCAAATCAATTCTTCAATTGAAATTCCACCATCATTTCTCTACTCAAATTATTCCTTCTCAAACACTAAGATCTATGCTCAATTTATAGAGGAGCTGAAGGTAGTTTTACAATCAATGAATTTCTAATAATAGGCAAGACATGTTCCCAGTCTCAGAGGTATCAAATGGACAAATGGATTCGAAGTTTGACACATGTGAACTCTTCTAGAAGGCACTTGCCAAGTGAAGATTCCGAAACAATGATAATTTCGCTCCCAATGTGACCAACACACCCTTGAATGTCGGGAAGTGCTTTGCATAACACCCTTGAGTGGGGTTACTTGCATATGAAACGCACTTAGTTCCTTTAGAGGCAGCGTTGGTGAGCTCTCATATGATATATTATAAACTTCAAATCTTGGAAACCTTTGCAAATGAAAGTCAAGGATGATTTGTCTTGTTCTTTGTCTTAGGGCATGTAGCAAGTGAAATGATAGGGGATGATAGACCCTATTCATTGGTTCTAGAGATGATGTCCAGTTAACCAGGTCATTGGGAATGGTGCCCAAATTGACCTATAACAGGGAGAATAGCAACACCTCTAACAACATTATTGAAGAAAGATTCATTTTCATGGACTCCTGAAGCAACTAAGGCCTTTGAACATTTTAAAGAGGCAATGTGCCTAGCACTGGTCTTAGCTATGCCAGACTTCATAAAAACCTTTATTGTGGAATGTGATGCCTCAGGAAATGGAATTGGTGTTGTTTTAATGCAAGAAGGAAGACCCATTTCTTTTGAAAGTCGTCAAATCAAAGGAAAGTATTTACAGAAAGCTATTTATGAGAAGGAAATGTTCAGAGAAAATTTTAAGGATGGAAAATTATCTTCAAGTTTAAAACATTAGCGAATATCACTATTCCTTAATATGTAGACTATACAATTTTTATTGATGTATTTATAAAATTATTCAAATTTCTAGTGATTTTATATATACTCTCTATACAATTTTGGCGATTTTTAAGGTAAAATAATTTTATATTGTAAAATTTGGGCGAATCATTTTTATAAAAAAATGGAAAATGGCGAATCATGTTTTTGTGAAAATCATGTAAAATTAGCCCACCTACGAATATTAGCCACTAAAATTTTCCATGGAAATGTTGGCAATACTACATGCACTAAATAAATGGTGACCTTACCTAATGGGAAGACACTTCAAGGTAAAAATCGATCATGATAGTCTTAAACAATTTTTGGAACAAAGACTATCTTTAGAAGAGAAGAAAAAATGGGTCACAAAGATGTTGGGTTATGAATTTGAAATCATCGACAAAAAAGGTAAGCTAAATGTTGTTGCAGATGCACTCTCAAGAAATAATGAAGAGGTGGAAGCATTGCTTTGTGGAATTTCTATTATCCAACCAGATTGGATAACCGAAGCAAGGGATGAATGGAAGAAGGACGAAGAAGTGTGGACACTAATTCAAAAGTTGCAGCATGATCCTAGTCATATGATACATTTAGTTGGAGAAAAGATTCCTTATGGTACAAAGATCGCTTATATATTTGTAAGAATTCCCAATTAAAACAAAAAATTCTTTTGGAATTGCACACTTCTCCTTTAGGAGGACACTCAGGATTTTTAAAAAATTACCAGAGGGTGAAGAAAGATTTTTTTTGGGATGGCCTTAAATCTGATATTCAAAAACTTGTTGCGGAATGTTTGGTTTGCGAGCAAAGTAAAGTTGAGACAATTAAGACCCCAGGTATTCTACAACCTTTATCCATTCCAAGTCAATGTTGGGAGGATATTTCAATGGATTTTATCACAGGTTTACCTAAGTCCGAAGGAAAGAGTGTCATCATGGTGGTAGTTGATAGACTTACCAAGTATGCAAAATTTTGTGCATTATCTCATCCATTTAAATCAAGTACAATTGCTACTACATTTATGGAAACAATTCAAAAGCTACATGGATACCCAAAGCTTATTGTAAGCGATAGAGATCCCATTTTTACTGGAAATTTTTGGACAAAATTATTTCCATGTTTGGGTACTCAACTGGCTTATAGTTCATCTTATCATCCTCAATCCGATGGTCAAACTGAGATAGTGAATAAATGTTTGGAAGGATATCTTAGTTTTTTTTTATTTGATAAACAAACACAATGGTTCAAGTGGTTACCTCTCACCGAATGGTGGTATAACACTTCCTTCCACACTGCAGCAAAAATGACCCCATTTATGGAACTTTATGGATACCATCCACCATCCATCACATCATCTTTAAGGGAAAATTCTAATGTTCAAGTAGTGGAAGATCACATCGAGCATCAACAAGAAGTTCTCCAACTCTTAAAGGATAACCTAAATTTGACACAAAATCAAATGAAACAACAGGCAGATCAACATCGCAGCGAGAGAAGTTTTGATGTAGGAGACAGGGTATTTTTACGACTACAACCATACAAACAAATGTCCCTCAAGAAAGCTAAGAAGGATACTAAATTATCGCCAAAGTACTATGGTCCTTACAAGGTGTTGCAAAGGATTGATATTATGGCATACAAATTGGAGCTTCCTGCTTCTTCGCGAGTGCATCCGGTTTTCCATGTTTCATGCTTAAAGAAGGTTATAGGTGAAAATTTTTTAGTTCAAAAAATATTGTAAGAAATTGATGAGGAAGGAAAAATCATATTGGAACCTGAAGCAATCACGGAAACAAGAACTCGACAGCTACGAAATCGATCAATTTCAGAGTATCTCATCAAGTGGAAGAGCTTACCCACCGAAGATTCTACATGGGAAGATGAGAATTTTATACAGAAGCACCCAGAGCTACTCAAGCATTGAGGACAACACTTTTTTGAAGGAGAGGGGCATGTTAGGTCCCTATATTACTAGTGTAGTCCCTTATTGTGGTTAGTGTAGCCCCCTTATTGCTATTGTTGTACCCCTGTAACCCCAATATTGTTATTATTGTGCCCTTAAATTATTATTGTTAGGTCGGCTAGGATTATATTGTGACCCCATGGACTCCTATATAGAGAAGGAGGTTTGTATCATCCAAGATTTGTTCATTTATATAATGTAAAGGAGGTTTCCCCCTCGAAGTGGCTTATTTCTAAGGTGTTCTCTCTTTTCTTCTATTTTTGGAGCTAGTTTCATAACATGTTTTGGAGTTTATTACCATTGGTTATTTTAGCTACATCAACTTTGTTAATACACCTCTTTTTACCAAAATTATCGAAATAAAACTAGTTTTTGTGGCCTCTAGGTGCAAATCTTAAAGCAAGGTCCTTTTATTACACAAATTGGATTGCTGGGGTTGGTTATTTAGAATCAAATTTCAGAAAATTTGTTTTAATTTTTCACATAACTATATAATACATTGTCATTGAGTTTCACTCTCACTCAATGAAAGCTCCCTTGTGTTTTTATTAATGACTGTATTTGTGCCACATTTTTTTCTTTAAGAGACTATATTTTAACCATATAGAGTATATACTATATACCTAGCACATTTTCATGAGGAAAGGATGATATAGATGTGAATTAGTTTTATTTTTTAATAACTTAACCCTTGTATGTGAATCATATAACATTTGTACTACATAAATAAACTTTATATGAAATGCAATTTCAAAATATTGATAGTGCCAAAACTGATACACTAATGTTCTCTTGTACATGCATATCAGTATCAACCATTACATAATTTTGCTATAAAAATTACCATGACTAAAGGGAAGATAACGGGTAGAATAAATTATTCAAAAAAGTTATGGATAGAACAAACACAAAGTTGTTGGGCCTTTAGTTCTTCTTGTGGCATCCTACCAGCTTGTTGACTGCACTGTGTTTGTTGATGACTCGTTATAATTATTCTAGTAGGTCTACTTTGATATCTTGAGGTACATGTTGTGTCCACATATGATTCACAAATTGAACTCAAATACAAGAATTAATTCCCCCATCTCGAACATTGTAATTGAATATAGACAACATAAAATATGTGGAAACAATTGCCTTATTCTACCTATAGTATTAGTATGCAAACTTGCTTGAACATTACTGCCAATAAAGATTCATATATATATGGAGAGTAAATAAATAAAGGCACCTCGTCATGCTAAAATAATTTTTTTATGGATTAAAATTATTCTGATGGCTTATATATTTTTTTATGGCTTAAAATAATAATAATAATAATAACAATAATAATAATAAAATATATATATATATATATAATAAATTGAATTAAATATTTTAATTGTGGTCATCATAAAGCTGACCTTTCATAAAATCCTCATCTTTCACTATATATACCTCTATTCTTTTGCCCTAATTTCTCTTCTTTTCAAAGATCTTTGGACGTCTACCTCTGATGATGGACTCACTTAGACAGTCTGAAACGTTGGGTGATTACAAAACTCAGTAACAGGTTATTCCTCTCTTCTATAATTATTCTGATGGTTAAGTTACCATAAAATTTTTGTTTATGTTGAACTAACCATCATACAGTTGGAGACGGGCAATCTGCATCAATATTTATGATGATTAATAGTAACTAACAGGCTTGCAGCACTTAAATTTCTTCAAGTAAAGGTAGAAAATGCAATAAATATTTTATATTAAATGTTACTTGAATTTCTTACAAAACTATTAAATTGAACTTCTACCTGGAATTCTTGTAGACACTCTCTTTAACATTGATTGTGGCAGATATAAGAATTTCAAAAACCAGTTCAATCAGTCATGGATGTCAGATAGATTCTATACTAGAGGCGCACCGAGACTTGTTTTAGAACCTCACATTTTTTAACAAGAACAAGAGAAAGCGTTGAGGTTCTTCCCTATTGCAATGGGGAAAAAGAATTGCTATATAGTCAATGTACCTAAAGGCCGATATTACATAAGGACATTGTGTATGAAAATTATGATAGTAGGAAACACACACCAAGCTTTGATGTTTCAGTTGAGGGGAAACTTGTCTTCAGTTGGAGATCTCCTTGGTTAGATCCAAATACCAGGAAAGGGGCCTACTCGGATCTATTTATTTTTGTAAGAGATGGTGAAGCTATAGTGTGTTTGTATAACATTTCCAATGATGCACTTGTTATTGGTTCCTTGGAAATTATTCAGGTTGATCCACTGTCCTATTATTCATCCTTGAACCACCAGAATGTCATCTCGGTGAATTATGACTAGCTGAATTGTGGCTATGACTCATTTGGTCCATGCTTTAGTAATGATACAAACTGTTTTGGACGTGCCTGGAAGTTTGTCTATACTTTCATCCAAAGCACTGCAATGAAACGACCTTTGTCGGCCTGTAATCCCATAAAAATAACTGATCAAGCTCATGACTATTTTCCACTTCATCTTTATCAAACTGCACTTACATTGGTATCTATTGCACACTTACATTGGTCTTTATTGCACCGCTGGAGTATATGTTACCTGTGGATACTAGGTTGGATTATATAATTAGTTTTTTTTTTGGTTAAACAGGGCGGGGTTGAAGACGTTGTCAGAAATATGCAAGAATCATATGATAACATAAAATCAGATAATATAAACTTGAAGACAGAGCATCAGTCTATGAGAGAAGATTGCCTTTTTTGGACTGAAAAAGCTGTAATATCTACAAGTGGAGAAATTAAGGCTTGAAGAAAAGTGTCAACATATTTAGAGGATCTTAGAAGTTATCACTATTAACGATAGGTTGACCCTTCTGCAGAAGCAACTTTATGGTTTAGAAGAGAACAACTTGCATAAGAACGATGCATCAGAGAATGTACCTATAGTTTAACAACTTAAGGAGGATATCGTGATGCTCAAGAGTCACAAAGCTAGTCTTCAAATTGAGATGCCACATAAGATGGATGAAATTAACAATGTAAACAAAGAAATTTCCCATGTTCCGTCAGAGACATAATCTTAAAATTGAATTCCAGTTGAAATCTGAGCAGATCTTGGAGCTTCAGCTGGAGATTGAGAGACTACAGAAATACACGATGAACTTGGATGAGAAAAATAAATTGTTGCTTGATGAGTACTCCAAACAAATTAATGAGAAAAATGAGCTCTTGTAGGATATGCAGTTGAAAATAATTATATTATTTTATATTAATGGAGAAAAGGTTACATAAGTTGTAACGTATCTCCTTAGTTTAGGATTAGTTCCTAGAGATTAGGGGTTTGGTTGCAACTTCATATCTTCTAGTATTGTACTTAATGATGTAATCTTTCATTCATGAATGTAGAGTGTACGAGAGTTCTCTCTCTGTTATGAGTGTAGTCTCCAGGTGCAGGCCACACCTGAGAGCTACAACTCCTTTTTCAATTCTGTGTGCATATTTTATCTTGGTATCAGAGCTCAGATTGGGTGAGCCTGATTTTTTATCGCCTTTGTGGCTGGAGTGCCTTTGTGGCTAGTTTGCCTTTGTGGCAGAATCGCCTTCGTGGCTAAAAGTGCCTTTGTGGCCGCGTGTACATGAGAGCTTTGTGCTCGATTGAGCAGGTGGACTGCAGAACACCTGGCTCGGACTCAGATGATTTTTAATTTTCTGAGTAGAAGGGGGTTGGCACGTTTTTCGCGCTGACAGTAGCGCCAGGAAGCACAACTGGCGCGTCTGTTCAGCTGTTAATCGCGCCACCGTGCCATTGGCGCGGAGTCGCACGGGAAAATCGCGCCAAGTGTCTTTTACTTACACCGATTTCATTCGGGCGCGGGTTTTTCGTTCGGGAGAGCGCCAACTCACCTTCAAGGAGATCCGTGGGAAGTCTCATCTTCGTTTGACGATTTGCGGAGGAGCAGATCGAACAAGTTGCGGATCTATCCGGGAGAGGCAGATCGGATCAGTTTCGATCAGATTGATTTTTTTTGGCTGTATTGGAAAACAACGGATTTTCTCATCGGAGCGGGATTGATTTTACAGATCTGTCAGTGGGTGGAACAGAAGATCTAGCAGAGAAGTGGCAAAAAAGTGGCAGATCGGGTGACAAGATTTGACAGGTATCGATTTTTTTTTTACTGTTGAGTAGATTCATTTTGTAGATCTGATCAAGATGAGTAATACAATGGAATCTTACATCCACGAGTCTGGAAAACTCGATGGATCTAACTTCACGAACTGGAAGTTTAAGATCCAGACCTTGCTTGAGGGTGCAAATGCATGGTCCATAGTCATAGGTGATGAGCAGAGGCCGAATTCAAACACAGGGACACAGGAGCAAGAATGGGATAAGCGAGAAAACAAGGCGAAAGTATTGCTGAAGATGTCCGTCAAGGACAACATTATCCCACATATCATAGAATGTAAAACATCCGCAGAGATCTGGACGACCATCAAAAACTTGTATCAGATCCAGAATACAAGTCGAATTATGGCACTTAAAAGCAAGTTATTTTCAATGAGGATGGACGAAAGTGAGACTGGTGCTGCATTCATTGCGCGAATCAAAGATGTGAAAGACGGATTAGGGGCCATCGGAGAGAAGGTGTCTGATTCTGATCTCGTCACAATCACACTGAACGGGATGCGAGATGAATTTCAAATGTTCATCACTGGATTGGCGGCAAGGGAAAAAGAGCCCACATTTGAAGATCTGACAGGCATCTTGCTGCAGCAGGAGGAGCGGCGACAGAACTTGAACCCCCAGAACGATGATCTTGCGCTGATGGCGAAATGACGACCTTTCAGAGGGAAGCAGCCACAGCAGCAATCACAGTCGCAACTACAGCAGAGAGGAGGTACATCGCAGAAGAGTCCATATAAAGGTATGCTTGTAAATAATCCTATAAGAAGATGTTATTACTATGGAAAGAAGGGTCATATGTAGGATAGATGTCTTAAGAAGAAAGCAGATGATGCAAAGAGAAAACTGGCAACTGCAAAGGACAGAGGATACTTTGTCGAAGAAGAAGATGTTGAAGAAGATGAAGATTTCAGCCATGAATTTCGACTGTTCACAGTCGACTGTGCCCTTTCAGCATCTAATGAGGACGATATCTGGTATGTCGATTCCGGAGCATCCTCTCACATGACAGGTAAAAAGGAATTTTTTGAAAGTCTTGAAGAAAGTACATATGGATCGAAAATCTATTTGGGAGATGATAGTGGATACGAGATTAAAGGTTATGGGGTTATTCCAGTTAAGTTACCAAATGGAAAAATTAGTCATCTTAAAAATGTCTTATATGTACCTGGAATTAAGAAAAATCTCATATCTGTATCCATGATAACTGATCAAGATATGCAAGTCGAGTTCTTCAAGACTCATTGTGTGGTAAAGGATTGCAGGAGAGAAATTGTTGCAACTGGCTTGCGCGTTGGAAGCCTATACAGGTTGGATGTGAAGAGTATACCAAAGCGAGCCATGGTTGCAGGTGGATCGACAGCCGAACAACTCTGGCATCAGAGGTTCGGACATTTAAATTTACAGGATCTCATGTTATTGCAGAGGAAAGGTATGGTTGAGGGACTCCCTATCTTTCGTAATACTCAGTTAAATTGTGATGGTTGTGCCTTGGGTAAGATGCATAGAGAATAGTTTCCTGTGCACGATAGGAGGAAGGAAACAAATATTTTAGAACTAGTGCACACTGATATATGCGGACCTATGCAGACAAGGTCGCTAGGTGGAGCATATTATTTTCTGTTATTTACTGATGACTGCACTAGATATTCATGGGTTTATTTTCTGAGTAAGAAAAGTCAGACTTTCCAGTGCTTTATAGAATTTAAAACCTTGGTGGAAAAATAGTTTGGTAAGAGTATAAAAATTCTCCGATCTGATCAAGGAGGAGAATACAAGTTAGGGGAATTCATGAAATTCTGCAAATCTCACGGGATTGTTCAGCAATTTACAGTGCCACACACACCACAGCAGAATGGAGTTGCAGAACGCAAGAACAGAACCTTAGTGGAGTGCGCAAGGAGCATGTTACAAGGTAAGGGTCTTTCTAATAGTTTTTGGGCAGAGGCTATTAATACTGCTGTATATTTGAAGAACAGAAGCCCAACCAGGTATCTTGGCTTAAAAACTCCTTTTGAAGCTCTATATGGATTTAAACCAGCAGTAAATCATCTAAGAGTATTTGGGTCAAAAGCATTTTCCCATATACCCAAAGCTGATAGGAAGAAATTAGACCCTAAAGCTGTTAAATGCATCTTTGTTGGTTATGGCACAGAATTTAAAGCTTATAAATTGTTCAATCCTGAGTCTCATAAGATATTTGCAAGCAGGGATGTAGTGTTTCATGAACAGGTACAAGAAGGGAAAGATGACATTGGTGATAATTGGCACATTCCATTAGTGATAGATGAAAGCAGTGAGGATGAAAGAGAGCTGGAGCAGAAACAGGAAGAAGAACAGCAAGAAGGTGATAATGCAAGCCCAATTAGAGTTGAAGAAAAAAAATTTGAGGTAAGTCCCCTACCAAGGAGATCAAGTAGGAAGACTCAAATACCACTAAAATTGAAAGACTATGCTTTGATGTCAAATGTTTTGAACATTGTAGAGCCCACTAATTACAAAGAAGCTAGTCAATTTAAGGAGTGGAGGGCTGCAATGAATGAAGAGATAGAATCTATTCTTAGAAATAACACTTGGGATTTAGTTGAGCTGCCTAAGAATAAAACTCCCATAGGATGTAAATGGCTGTTTAAACCAAAAATGAATGCAGACGGAAGTATTGAAAAATTGAAAGCTAGGCTGGTTGCAAAAGGGTACTCACAGCAAGAAGGTATAGACTTTGATGATACCTTTGCACCTGTAGCAAAGCTAAATACAATCGGAATGCTTATTTCTTTAGCTACTAAATATAATTGGAAGCTACACCAGCTTGATGTCAAATCTGCATTTTTAAATGGTGACTTAAAAGAGGAAATTTATTTAGTACAGCCAGAAGGGTTTGTGAAGCAGGGGCATGAACATCTTGTTTGCAGATTGAAAAAGGCTTTATATGGTTTAAAGCAAGCTCCCAGGTCTTGGTATGAAAAGGTTGATTCTTTCTTTTTAGAGTATGGCTTTCATAGAAGTTTAAATGACCCAAATTTGTATACCAAGTATAATAAGCAGGGGAAGATTATTCTGATCTCTTTATATGTAGATGACATGATTATAACAGGAGATGCAGATGATTTAATCAGAGGAATCAAAAGGCTTATGGCACAAGTTTTTGAAATGAAGGATCTTGGAAGCCTCCATTACTGTCTAGGATTAGAAGTATGGAGAGATACCGGGCAAACTTTTCTTACCCAAGGGAAGTATGCCAGAAATCTGTTGGAAAAGTTTGGTATGGATCAGTGTAGGTCAGCAGCAACACCTTTGCAGCAGAACTTGAAGTTGTGCAGTGACGATGGCACTAAGGAGGTTGATGCCACGATGTATAGACAGATGGTTGGCAGCTTGATATATCTTACAACAACCAGACCTGACTTGGCATACTCTGTTAGTGTGTTGAGCCAATTCATGTCAAAACCGCTTGAAAGTCACTGGGTAGCAGCAAAAAGCGTGTTGAGGTATCTTTGTGGTACTGTTAATTATGGCATTTTATACACTGACACATCTGATGCTATTCTAGCAGGTTTTTCAGATTCAGACTGGGCAGGTAATCTGGATGATCGAAGGTCCATCACAGGTTACGCATTCAGCATAGGTTCCGGGGTCATAGCATGGAGTAGCAAGAAGCAGAGTACTGTAGCACTATCTTCATGTGAAGCTGAGTATCAAGCATTGTGTGCAGCGACGTGTGAAGCAATCCGGTTGAGAAGGCTTCTCAATGATGCAGGAGAAGAACAGAAGAATTCCACTTCCATCAAAAGCGACAACCAGAGCACCATTAAATTAGCATACAATCCAGTGTTTCATAAAAACACCAAACATATAGACACTCAGTTCCATTTTTTCAGAGAGAAACTACAGTCAAAAGAGATTATTTTTGAATATTGTAAAACTTGTGACAATGTGGCTGATATTTTTACAAAGCCTCTTGCATGTGTGAAGTTTGAATTGTTTAGAAGGATGCTAGGAGTTCAAGACAATCCTTTCTCCATTAAGGGGGGGAGTTGAAAATAATTATATTATTTTATATTAATGGAGAAAAGGTTACATAAGTTGTAACGTATCTCCTTAGTTTAGGATTAGTTCCTAGAGATTAGGGGTTTGGTTGCAACTTCCTATCTTCTAGTATTGTACTTAATGATATAATCTTTCATTCATGAATGTAGAGTGTACGAGAGTTCTCTCTCTGTTATGAGTGTAGTCTCCAGGTGCAGGCCACACCTGAGAGCTACAACTCCTTTTTCAATTCTGTGTGCATATTTTATCTTATGCATCGATTATAAAAAAAAAATATGACCTTCAGCAGGAGGCACTAGCAGGGATTTAAAGGATGAAATTTGGATTCCACAAGCACCAGACTCCAGGAAGACAACGAAGTGATAGAAACACGGGTCAAAAGGGGCACCAAAGAGATTTTTGGATTTCGGA
This sequence comes from Pinus albicaulis, assembly GCA_034641835.2. Taxonomy (NCBI): domain Eukaryota; kingdom Viridiplantae; phylum Streptophyta; class Pinopsida; order Pinales; family Pinaceae; genus Pinus; species Pinus albicaulis. Next base: position 72,888,541 of record CM076577.1, on the reverse strand, counting down.
AGCACATGGAAGATCTGCATCTCGAGCATGCGTCGCTCATCAGTGCTTCCCAAGTCGACCACAGGAAAATGAGTTGTAGTTACAGGTGGGAGAGGTGGAGAAGGAAATGCAGGGAATCAGGGAGGAACTTGAGAGGCAGAGGACTATCATTTTTTACAGGGATTAAGAAAAAGGGGAAGAAATTAGGAAAAAATTATTTTCTGTTGACCATTTTAGACACATTTACAAAAATATCCGGTAGGTTCTCTCAACACTTCTTCAAAATCACAATCAAATCGTTGCCTCCTGATCCATTCATTCATCAGTATAATCCATGAATTCATCACTATAATTCATGAATATATTGATTTTTCGCATTGATGCAATTGTTAATTATTTGTACGAAAGATCTTGGGGAAATTTTGGGGTCCAATTTGTCAAATGTGCATAGCCTCGTTGATGCTAAAAAATCACAATGCCAAAACAAAGATTACCATATTTATTTCAAATAAAAGAATAGAAGATCCTAGACAAATTCACCAATACCTCTCAGACGTTCTTTTAAAATGAAAGCATTCATTGCCGGGTCATAATCTGAGGATGAATTTTAGTTCCTTTGACCTTATTATGAGGTTTTTAAAATGACTGGGAATAACATCTACACATACATGTCAACACCTAATGGATGATTTAGATGATTTATTGGTTGGGTATTGAACATGATATTACATTGTTTACCTTATAAAAAATGCAATATTTTATATGCTCTGTTATTTAACAGACCAATGTGGACTTTACCCCTTGTCATATTTCATATTTCCATTTTCAATAGGGTATTTTGTTGTCACATTTAAAAAAAAATTATTTACTTTTGCTATGATTTGATTCGAGAACAATGTGACTTTTGTGTTGATGTTGTATTGTATTATATCATGAATTTTTCAACTTAAATTATAGGATAATAAAAATAATTTTTGGATTATATACATATTTTAAAATAAAAATATTAAAATATAATATGTATTTTAATCATGTAAATTTATATGCTATTTTTTTTTTCAAATTAAAATTTCACATGAGTTATAATGTTTACATGAAATTTTGATACAATTATGAAGTTTTAAGCAACATTTGAAGTTGACTCTTAAAAACACATTCTCTTCAACTAAAAGTTCTCTTGAACTTTATGTAAATTTACATAAAATGCTTATTGTTTTTTACTACCTTCAAATGTTATTTAATCTCATTAACTCATTCATCCATATCTTTTAACATATTTAGCCAGATCATTGTTACTCAATATCTAAACCTTTGTTTATCACTCTAAATCAATAGGTGTTACAAGTCCCATAAAATTTCTCAAAGAGGCTCATGCCAAGTGATGCACATGAAATATATTATTCTAACCCAAATTAACAAGGTCGACATTTTCCTCCCACTTTGATGCGTTGTCCAACTCATAACAATTTAATATGGTATATGTCTTCAAAAACTCAATTTAATTTCATTTTTCATTCATTCGACTATACACAATACGTGATGGTAAAGTTCAACCAGGTAACCTAAAACACGGTCTTCTAAATGTTGGAATTTAATTCTAAATATTCATAAAAATGATATTTTAAATCACCACATGCAATTGAGTTATCCCATCCACTAATAACATGGTAATATTGGAAGCCTTGCAAGTAGCCCATACAAGACTATAGTGAACAACGTTGACAACATTATCCATGATCACCTTGATGGGATCATGTTTCTTAATTGTTTTTTGTAAGACTATTTTGATCTCCATTGAAATTGCTTCACATTTCCATTCTCGAATTAGTAGTGACTCTAGTAACCCAACCCGATGTTGATGTTGTCAAGCCAGGAGGTAACTCCACAAAAATGAATATGAATTAGATGGAGGGTGTGTATGTACTTATACATGGAGGTGAGACTATTGGGATTCATTTCCCAATGTCTCTTTGCCTTCCTTATTTACTATTTTACAATAATATAGAATCTCACCCAATCCCTTAGGATTAGGTGTCAACATTCCCCCCTTTAATCTGAAGGGATGTTGGTGAGTCCAAGCATCATTATGAATTTTTCAAACTTTTCTCTTCCAAGCACTTTGGTGAAGATGTCTGCAGTCTTCACATTTGTGGAACAATGACGTAGATGGATAGTTTTGACCTCAACACAATGTTGAATCAGATGTTATATTGTATTGATGTGCTTTGTTCGATCATGGAACTTAGGGTTCTTGGCCAAATTTATTGCAGAAGTGTTGTCGATCATGAGTGGAGTTGAATGCATTTTTTTCATATGCAAATCTTCTAGGATTTTCCTGAGCCACAAAATTTCCCTTTTAGCTTCAACTGCTACCACATATTTTGCCTCAGTTGTGGAATCTGTTGGAACTGACTATTTGTGTGATCTCCATAAGATAGCTCCTGATCCAAGACTCATGGTATAACCTGGAGTAGATACCCTAGTTTCTTTGTCCCCATCAAAGTCTGAATCAGAGTATCCGATCAAGCTGAAGTCGCCCACCTATGTATATTTGAGTCCCCTTCAAGTAATTGAGAACTCTTTTTGGAGTAGAACAATTTCCTTCATAAGGTTTTTGCATAAACCTAGAGATGATTCCAACAAAAAATGAGATGTTTGTTCTGGAGGTAGTCAGGTAGATAAGACTTCCTACAAGTTGTCTACACTTCGTTCCATCCTCGAATTCCTTCCCTTCAATGGATGTGAGATTCAAGTTTTATTCCATTGGATTGGTTAAGGGATTTCATTCATCCATGCCAAACTTGTTTAAAAGATCTCCAATGTACTTCTTTTGAGAAAGGAATATAAATTTAGGATGTTGAGTTACTTCAATACCCAGATAGTAGTGAACATAGCCCAAATCAATCATTTCAAAGCCTTTCTCTAATTCTTTCTTTATGGATGAAATATAACTCTCATTGTTCCCTGTCATCAAAATATCATCTACATACACCACAAGATATACAACTATTTTCGCAAATTTCTTAACAAACAAAGTTGCATCATCAAGATCAAAATGTTTGAAGTTAAGTTTAAGAAAATGCTCAGTTAATTTCTCATAGCCGGCTCGCAGTTATTTCTTGAGGCCATACAAGGATTTTATAAGCTTGCATACTTTGTGTTCTTTTCCCTTCACAACAAATCCTTCTGGCTGGGACATAAAAACCTTCTCCTTTAGATCTCCATTCTAAAAGGCGGTTTTTACATCTATGACTTTGAGATTATTAATATCATATAATCCAACCTGCAAAGGAAGAGTTTTTCATGATTCCTTATTCAACCTATGCAGTGATGTTTAAAACCTTGTGGAGATATGATAAGATACCTCTTGCATGACAAGTCTATTGGTGGCATATCTTGGAAAAAATGTGGCGGCTTATGCCCGCAAAATACTCTGATCAGTGTGCCATCCAGTAAGGCGAACCAATCTGAAATCTTTGATATCACCTCCATAGTTTCTCGTGACATGCAAGGTGGTTCCTCCTGAAAGATGACCTTGTAAATGGGGATAATGAAGTGATTAGTAAGTTGCTCCATGACTCCGCATCGATTGCAATACGAGAGTATATTGCAAAAGATATGTATGGAAGTTTCTCTCTGTGTCCATGTCTAGTTCATGCCAGGAAACTAATTATGTGCACATATTTCATCCAGTAAGTATGCATACATGTAGAAGCATGCTTTCTCACCCTTGGGTGGATTTCGAGCTTGTGTCACACTGACTCTCAGCTGATGAGCCAACATATCTAACTAGTTGAACGACTTCCCCTCGTTCACCACCTAGTTCAATAAGATATGCCACCCCTCAAGAAAGGTCTCTGTGTTTTCTTAGCCATATATTCTGCAAGCTAGTATGACAAAAATCTAATAGGATTTCGTGAGTGATTTTTTTTTGTACACGTGGGTGGGTGTATGTATAAACTTCGTTGGATCCTTCACCGAACTCTTGATGATATCTCTTGTGTTTGTGTAGCTGTGAGTGGCATAGAAAAATGATTCCATGTTCTTCACTCGTTTAGGAAGATGATACATATGATAAAAATATGCTGCCAAGAATGTAGCAAGCTTCTGCCTGCTGGTGTTGCTCAATGTCATAGTTTTCTCATCAATGTTTGAGACAACCTAACTGATCACATCCGCACATAGGAAGGCTATATACCTACATGAAAAATTGTAAATCCTTGATTTCCAATGCTGAGATACACCTACCGGTCCTCTAAGTCTACCTGAAATTTCTTTGTAAACTCATCTTTGATATGCTGCCATGTCAGTTTTGATCCATTCTCTACAAAAAATGGAGTGTCCAAATAAAATGGAAAGTTGATCGGAACTTTTTCAACTGATTTCCCAATACTTCTTTCAGTGGTTTGCTTTAAGTCAACTCTCTTATATTCCATTGTGAAAGTGGCTACTGGAGATATTCTCAATAACTGTTGTACCCGTGGGAAAAAAATTACACTAACGACAAGAAAATATCAGTTATAAGAAAAAATACTTTCAGAACATGTTCATGTAGCACACCGGAAAATTGATTGGAAGTATTGCACAATTCTTGGTGGGAAGGGGGTTTGACTGGACGAGGGGACTATGCACTGCGTAGTCCCAACAGCTAGTGTCAAATCTTGAGGCTTGAAACTACATAATGCGTAGTTAAGCTTGTGTAGTGAGCTAAGAGAGACTGTACATTGTGCAGTCTCAGTGGCCAAGGATGTGGGTTGGGGCTTTGGACTACACAGTGCATAGTGGGTCCATCCTGTACTGTGCATTATGCAGTTCCAAAGGCCAAGCTCTAATCTTGGGCCTCAAGATTGCATAATGCCCAGCTAGGAAAAGTGAATTTTGGCCAAGGGAAAGGTAGATTTTCCCAAGGAAAGTGTGAAAATCGAGAAAATATGAGATATGGTGAAGATTGGATGAAAATATAAATAATTGTGTTTGAAATAAGAAAAAATGAGTGCAGAATCTGAACAAATGAGAAGTGAACGAGATCGGTGAGGAGAGTCACCACAACGATGACTATCGGTGAAAAACGAAGAAACCAATGTGACACTTGTGAAAGGAAAATGATAACTTTAAACAACACTTCTATAGGCTAAAGAAATTTAAAATGGCAGCATGCATGCAAAGAAATAATAAAAACAACACTCATGCGAGAAAAAAAGAAAAAAGCGACAGAAAAAGCGACTAAAGGTAATAAATGCAAAACTCACCTAAAGAAGCGACAAAAATCATACCGAAGGTTCCTTGATCTCCTTGGGAATGCTAAAGCTCCAAGACCGAGTGTGAGAATGAGCTATAGGGTCATCAACTAAATAGATTTAAAAAATTAGGGTTTATGGCCCACATGCCAAAAATCAAATGAAAACGGACACATGGCGACAATTTCCAAAAATAGCAAGTGTGCTTCTTTTAGGTTATTAAACATATATCCTTAAATTTTAGGGATGTTTTTTATTTTTTATTTTATTTTTTTTAATTCGGGAAAACCTACCATGCACATCACCTGGAAGGATTGAATAGTTACGGATAACTGGAAGCTCTCGTCTTATTGCACTGCGTAGTTTATGAGCTCAGTGAGGAAATGCGCAGTTTTCAGGCTTAGTGTTGGGTTGTCTGTCATGACGGTGCAATTTCCAATCTCATGGCTAGTTTCTAGTCATGACTACATAATTCTGAACATTAAGGTCAAGCTTGGCTCCATGAATTGCGTAGTTTCTAGAGGCAAGCCCAGAACTACTGCACAAGGCTTAGACATGAAGTTAGCTTGTGACCTAGAAAATATTTTCTAAGTGAAGAGAAAGTGAACACAAGCATAACTAAAAGATAAAAATCAGTCAAAGCATGAATACCTAACAGCAGTGGAAGGTAAGCTCATGGGAAAAGAAGGTTAGGCTCCAAAATCTAAGAACAGGAAAAATTTCGGAGGGCGGTTATCACTGCAACAACAACATGTTAGAGAAAATTTGAGGTCTAAAATGGGCCTTCGAAGAAATATTATAAAATAATAGTGGAAATAGTAAAATAATATTAAATTACCTCATGAATTTTTGGAGGGAAAAAAAAATAACTACTTTTTTAACTCATATTTTCAAGTTATCTCCCTAGGATATTACTCAAATTTCGAGTGGGAACACTCGTTGGATGCACAATTTAATCTGTCCTCTAAGGAGTACCCATGTTGCATATTTTTAATGGACCCTACTAAATGAAAAAAAAATGTGAAATTCATGAAACAACATGGTTGCAATCACTTTTTTTCATGTATTTCACATTTTTCATGTAGTAGGGTCCATCGAAAGTATGAAACATGTGTAATCTTTAAATGAAAAATTAAATTTTGCATCCAATGAGTGCTCCCGCTTAAAATTTGAGCAAAATTGTAGGGAGATAAGTTGAAAATACGAGTTGACAAAGTAGTTTTTATTTTTATTATATTTTTACCTTTTTACTCCAAAAATGTTCAACCATCCTCCATGGTTGAAATCATCATATTGAATCCTATTGGTTCCTATAAAGTTTAATTTTATTGTTCATTTGTGTTTCGAGACCCAATTTTTACCTCAAAATTTCTCTATTGCCTTAATGGCTATGACCAAGCTCTAGCGCAAGCCTAAAAATTTGTAGAACCACCATGACCAAGCCATAGTTGATCTCTTCATAAATGGATCTATGTGGGTTCTATACAACCCGTGTAATAGACAAAACCATTGTGGCCTCGATCAAGTATGTGTAACTGTGCACATAGGAATATTTTATGTATCCTCTCATAGTCCAAACACATTCCATTGTAGTGGAAGATAACACATGGCAGGATCCTTCATATAGAGTCTCATTGATAATAAGCTCCCTCGGTACAGTCCCCATGTCTAAGCATATAACCATGGGTTATGAACTAGAGCAAACACCTACATAATGAATGGTTGAGATTAAGCTAGAGAGATCAATGGCCAAGATGAAACTTGGGATGATGCAAGCTTGAAGGTTACATATAGAAAGATCATAAATGGTTTCACAAGATAAAGGTTGGCACAACCAATTGTTTATTGGTGCAACGATAGACCCTCTCACAAGTCAGCCCATAAGGCAAACCCTAGAGCTATTTGACAATCCGCAAATTTTTATATACATATTTTTATAATAACATGTGGCTCACGGTATAGGCGAAATTTATATAAATATAATTATAAGCATGGATTATGAAGACCATGTCCATGAACGGGTCAATAGCCAACATATATTTTCTAGGTGTCAGTTGAAAGTTAGTTAAGGTAGCCACATGGGTGCCACATCGCAAGGTTGAGGATGTGGCACTTTCAGATTCATAAAACAATCACATGGTCATACCTTTTGATCTGGAGGTTGAATTGAAGTAAAATTTTATATCGCCAGAATCATTTTGACGAGATGTAAATAATGGTGATGTCTATCTAAGCCTTAAAGATATTTGAAAATATTGAAATTTGTAGACCCCTTTTCCATGACAACAACTTGGATCTTGGGTTAGCATGATAACCATCTCCTTCTAACCATTGTTTTGGTGGGGATTAGGAGGGTGTTTGTTATGTCACCACCATTGAACCTAAGAAAACCAACAAAAGGACTAGCAAAATACGAAACAAAAAGAAGCACAAACACCCTCCAAATTTCATTTCCCATAGTTTATAAAAACTACCGTCAGACCCTACAAAGCCATTGTAATTTACTTTGAACTAGACTCACATTATTTGGATTGCATATTGAGTGATGACCATAGAACAACATTCTAAAGAAAATTGACACCAGAGCGTGAATTAATGATACAAACCATACTTAGCAGATAAAAAATCTTCAGAACCTAGACCTACAAGACCAAATATGAATGACCAAAAAAAGAAATAGACCAGGTATAATAGGTATTGTTTTGGTGTGTTTGGTGCACGTATGTATGAAATCACACCAGTTTAAGGGGTGTGGTTTACCCCTTTAAACTATTGGTAACAGACGGAAAGAAGTGGAGTCAATGAGCATACTATATAGATGAAAAAGCATGCAAATATAAACTAAAAACTAAACTAAAACTCAACATAAATAGACAGAATCTCTCAACGAGTCAAACAACAAAAATAATGCAAATGGTGGCTCTAGGCCCCTCTTATTGAGCGCTGGTAGTAAGAAGAGTGATACTTTACCCTCTTGCCAAAGGGCCCCTAGAAAATTGTTCTAGGTCCCGATGCAAGGATGTTTTTATCCCAAGCTTGCCTCGGTGCTATCTCCCTCTCTTTCTACTGTGTGAACTAAGATTTTTGGGTGGCCAACAAGTGAGTCCCCTCTATCTTCAGCTTTGCGTCACACTCTACTGGTATTGCTTGGGAAATTTTGGCCAGCATAACAATGTGATCACCCATTCTTCATCTCATGGTGGCTTTATATAGGAGCTTTCAAATCCTCCTTCCCTCTCTTGGTACATGGAGGATGGTGACCCAAGAGAGGGGTATGATTCCTTTATGTGCTCCAAATATTACATTGTGTGCTCACATAGTGTCTAAGGAGGCATTGGTGGCTGTCCTTAGGCAGCTTCAAGTAAGGAGTGACTTGTCCTTTGCTTTGTGTGGTCTCAGATAGTGACATTTCGCCACTCTCAAGAATGCGTGCATATCGGGAAAAAAGGTGCGCATAAGGCGCTCTTCTCGAAGGATAATGTGCGCAAACGACATTTAAGACTAGTTCAAATTTGATTTTCATCAAACCTTTGATATTTTTAAATACTTTTTGGATTTTGTAATGCCTTCTAGCCCTGTAAATCCTTTGGCTTGACATAAATTAATTTCATCTTCTGCTGTACAATATTCCAATGTTAACAATTTCCCCCTTCTGTGTGAGGTCTAGGAAGAACTGTATAGCCAAAATACATTATAGTTTCTTTTATGTATCGTGCGTAGAGAGAGAGAGAGAGAGAGACTTGTAGGAAGCCTTGGAATTGAAAACACCCTGCACTGTTTCCAAGAATCACCATGGCCTAAGGGATCCCTATAAGAAAATACAATTTACAATACATATACAAAATTTCAACGAGGCGAGCATGTCCCATGCTCGTGATGTTGCGGCTAGTTAAACAAAAATGAAAGATTATATATTCTGTCTGTCTCACTACTATGGTAGTGATGTTGGCAGTTGTTGACGACGACTGCTGATGCCCTCAGGGGAATTTTTTATTTGACAATAGGTGGAATGTGGTATCCATATGCATAAACTTGGTATGGCATATAGCTGCACATTGTACGCATATGTACTGGCTGGGACCTTCTCGTGTAAGCATTGTTCACAGAGACGCTTATGGAGGCACAGGGCTTCGACAGATTTGATCAAAGTGCAATGGTTTTAAGGTACGATACCATCTTGAAATGAAAGCTTTTTTCGTAGTTGAATTTCAAGAGTATCGATGAAATCTGTGGAAAATGATGTCTCCCACAGTGCCACCCGAGGATGCCCCTTTGTATGGAGAGGGGTGATCCAAGGTACTGCTTCCTTTTTTGAATATGGGTGTTGAAGTCGACAAAAAGGAAGCCTCAACCGAACGAGGGGTCGTCAATAAGAGGGATCGGGGACCTGGATGTGGTGGGTTTAACATAGGCATGTTGGCGAGGGGTGACTGAAAAATTATGATGGAGATTCAGTGGCCCAAGGTCGGAGTATACTTAAGCAGCTTGGCGGAAATCATAGTTATTTCTGAAGGGGAAATCCCTGGAGTCGGTAGGACTTCCACGGAGGGTGTAAAACGACTATGAATGTCATGATGGTCTGTGCGTGGGGGTGAAATAATCTGACCAAGAGTGTTCAGGGACTGCTTCCATGGGAGAAAAGATGAAATGAGAGGGTGAAGGGACGAAGTGCACCGTTTGCGGTCTTTGTACACTAACCAAAAATAATAAAATAATGGGGTTTGGTTTCTACAAAACACAGAGATGGGTACCCCAAAACACGAAAGTGTTCACTCACTGATGTTGTGAGGAAGGTGTTTTGCTGGGGGTGGGGGTCCCATTGGTTGGTCTCATGTGTGGGGTTGATGAAGCGGATGTAAAAGTATCGCAGATGCGATTATGCTGGTGGAGGTATGGTGGGCCAAATGCGAGGCACGATGGTGTGCTCTTTATCTGCTTGTACAACTTGGTCATCCGGGAAGGAGGTTTAGCTTGTATGGTAAACTTGACCTTATGCATGATGGATGGATGGGCACGAGATGCTTCCCAAACTAAACTGGTATGGCCATGGTGTCACTTATGTTGTGATATATGGTCTACTATGGGTGACGAGCACCATGGAGGGGAGGCTCTACCAACCAACATAGGTGTTTATCATGTGCAAGGTGAGGTGATGATAAACATGGTCATATATGAAGATCCTAAGGTTTATTTTTGATAGAGAAATGATGTCAGGATATGCATATTTTTCTGGGACTCTATCATGCTGGGGGTAGAATGATACCTTCTCTGGAACTTTCAGGGGATAACGATGTGTATGGTTTGCGAGATTTTCCTACAAAAACAACTACCTCAAGTGAAAGAATATTCTTTTATCAAATATTATTGAAAGTCATGAGCTTTAAAAAGGAAGATGAGAGAGGGAATAACTGTCGGCGCTAATTTTTTTTTCTTTTCTGGGATGCGAATGTTTGGCATTGCTTTTGTTCATCATGGAGTGTTGATTATGGTGCAACTTACGATTCGCAGAATGGACCTTCTGATATTTCATTATGGCCCTCTGAAGTTTTTGAAAAGGGTGATAAATAGGTGAATATGGACCTGATTTAATTTATTTGTACTTGCTGAGTTTTGAGAGGTCAGAGGATTATGCACAACATTTATTGCCGTTGCGGTCAGCCATAGCACCAGGGACTAGCGATACTATGCCCAGGTAACCTCCATGGTGTCCTCCACTTAATTTTTTACAGCTTTATGGTGCTGGGGTCTGTACAGATTGGGTTTGTATAGATTTTGGGTGACTTTTTCCCTAGATTGCGCGGGCGATCTGGGAAAAAGTGCGCCTTCTTTGCGTGCAATTTTCAGGGAAAATCGCATGAGGGCGCTCTGTTCCTCAATTTCAATGCACCTTAGGCGCGCTTGTGCAAAATACAGGCACGCGCTAAGCACGCCTGCTTGAGGGACATGCACGCAAAGGCCGAGGTGACAAAGTATTTTGTTTTTTGCCTATTTTGTGGGTTTTTTTCTCTATATTGTTGGGTACCTGTGTTGGTGACAGGTTAGTGTGGAGGGAGCGGGACTGGCCCAAGATGCGAACCACGTTAGCTACTGATGTTGGGGCACACCGTCAGTTGGCGCTATGGGGCCTTTTGAAGTTTGCTGAGAATCAGTTTCTTTTGTCACAGGACTGATTACTATGATACATTATTCAGCACTGGCGTAGGAGGCACAACATGTTTGTGTTGCGGGGTATGAAACTGATCATCCATCTTGAGACGTATATATATTTTTTGACCAGGTTAGTGCCTCAGGGTGAGGTGATGAGGTATCCACTCCCTATAGGGAGAGTGGACTTGGATAGATTTCAGAGGCGAAATTGTGGAGGGGTGACTCTTACAAAGGGCTGCATCAACATTACATCAGTTACAAATGCAACAGAGTGATGTTCTCTGGCCGTGATTGTGTGACTGGTGGGGTCGTTTGCTCTGCATCGGGCATCTGGCCCGTAGATTGGAGTTTTTCCCTGCCTGAGGTCCGGGTATTTTTTCAAATTTGCCCACTTTTTTTTTTATGATATGGTCTCGCAATTGAACAAGGTCCAATGTGGATCTAAGTTATTTGCATACACCAGTATTTTGTGCAGCGTCATATATGAGAGGGTAGTGCTCGTGAGGCTAGTAGTGGCAGTGCCTGTTGGGGGGCCACAGGAGGCACGTATGAGGAGGTGGGCTCCGGTGATGCTGCGAGGCAATGGTGGCATGGTTGGGTGTTATTGGAACTGCACGATAGAGGTCTGGTTCGAGGCCAACCCATAGATGTTCTTGCCATATCCGTATGCGGGAATGGACTTCCAGGGCGACCCAAACATCAGTCTCTCGTTTGGTTATGTTTGGTGGCATGCAGGTATGTTTTATATGTTTTCTGCATTTTTGAGTATATATTTACTTATGTGTTTTTCTAGTGACACTGACATCATTTTGGTTACTCGTGCAGATGTTGGCAAGGTGGGCCTCCCCGTGGCTCGACTGGTGGGCCACGATCCTTTGTAATGAACTCGGGGTGGTCAGGGAGGAGGTAATGCAGGTGGTGGTTCTAGCCCTTCTGGGGAGGGTAGAAGCTTAGCTGCTAGAGAGGTTGTGGCCGAGCGAGCTCGTGCTGATGCAACAGAGGCTCACATTGTAGAATTGATAGCTCAGGTGTCTGCTCTTGAGGACTTCTAGGGTCGAGTGGATTGCTTGACCCAAGGGATTCCTGCTTGAGGTTTCATGGATGATTTTGAGGAGGTTTGGTTAGAGACTATGATGGCCTGCGAGAGGGACTATCGGCCCACTCTACATTGGGTGGAAATCGCAGTTGTGACTGCAACTCCGGTGGTGGTACCAGGAGCAGTGGTGGGTCCGGGTGCCCCTCTTAAGGGGGCATCCCCCTAGAGTATTTTTGTACATAGGGAAAGCACCTGTTATGAGGATGCTTCCCTTATTTTTTATGACTTTTGTATCTTTGGGTTGGCTTTTGGGCCAACGACACTATTTTTGTACTCAGATATACACATTGTGATATATATATATACATACATATGAGAGATATTTTTTGCAGCTATACATGATGTATCACCTGTTTCAGTTTATGTATTCTGTTATGCTGATGGATATCTATGTTTTTGGTTTTATGTATGATGGTTTATTCGAGATGCATTCCAGTTTAGGATATTGTTAGATATGCGATCAATTGTTTGATTTTGACTCCTCGGTACATGTGTAAATGTGATATAGTCAAATTGTCTGCTTAATATTTTGGCATGCAAATATTTTCTAAATAGATGTGTATCTCTTGTCTCAAATGTTTGGTTTAACAGCGACACTACTAATTGGGAATCGAGGTAGACATGCATATGGTGTATGCCCTGATGGAGGGCGTCACACATAAGTCCGATGACAGTGTCATATTATGCCTGATTGTTTGTTGCGGAACCGATGCACACCCCGTTTGAGCAGAGCGAAGATCGGTTAGGGTGGTAAATGACCCAAGTAGCTGCGACTAAACTTTGAGACCATCTTTATGCTCCATTAGAAAATCCAAAATAGGGTTCATGTTGGTGATCCATGGTGATACTTTAGGCACTTTTAAATAAGTCGTTGGGTAAAAAAATTTGAGTGGTTAGGTTTGTGTGTGATTTCGCTCTAGGGGAGGGGTCGTCCTCGCCCTTATGGGTGAAATTTCTTGAGATAAAGGCTATTGACGGGGTTATTGAGGCAGGTCCCGTCTGGTTCCGTCAAGATGTATGACCCATGTTGGAGGCAATGTTTAATGATGTAGGGTCCTTTCCACAAAGTTTCGAACTTTCCTGGCCCTAAGGCCTCTTTCGCGACATCATAGAGAAGGAATGATTCTCCCTCGGTGAATGAGCGAGGGGTGATGTGGTGGTCAAATGATGCTTTTACCCTTTTCTTGTGGGCCTCGTTGTGTTGTAGTGACTGTCATTGATTTTCTTTGACAAGCTCTAGTTGTACTAGGCGTTGTTCTAGAGGTTGGGTGTCATCGGGGCATTCGATGGTGGCATGAAAATTTGGGATATCGCAGAAATCTATGCAAAAGCGCAAGGTACCTTGGTCTTTTGCAACAGGAATGAGACAGAAATCCTGGGAGGAGGAGATGACAATAATCCTATCGCTAATATGTTCTGATACAAATCGTATATGGTGGATTGTGTCATCGGCGTTTGGCGAGGGAAGAATCTTTGTAGTGGGATTCTGTATGAGCGCAAGGTTGGGTTCCCCGCTAGGATGGTTGATTTCCGGTAGGTGGAAATTGTGCTTGCCACAGAGGTGCATGAATTTTTCCATTATCGGGCACAACTCTGGTGTGTGATTTTGGCCAGTGCATATGGTGCATGGTATCACTGAGCCAAAGGAGTATATAGTGTGAGATTCTATGCTACTAGTTGTTCCTAACATGGATGATTGGAAAGGGTCTAGTGTAGAAGAAGTTATCTTCTACTTCCATTTCTGTATTGGTGGATTAGGCATGTCTACTTCTTTAGTGGAGTGTAGACTCAATGCAGCTCGTGCCGCTCTCAGCTTGGGGAGGTGCACACACTTAATCATATGGTGAAAGTGTGAACAAATCCATCAATAGGTGTGTGTGATCTTCTCTTGGTTGGATAGAATTTTTTGAGGGAGAGAAGAGACTATGCAGAGACTGTTTACAGGGGGCTTTAGTTCTCTGCATTAGTTGAATCGGTGATCATTTAGATCACATAGTTCACATGTTATCCTTGGATTAGTCAGGGTCATGCTTTTTTGATGTGTTTTCATATGTTGCCTGATACACCATTGTGGGGGTGGGGAAATTGACCTGGCGATGTGTTTTTTATGCCATTCACGGAGGTCATCCTGTCTCTTCTCTATGGTATTAATCATGTTGATGGTGGGACGAATTTTTGAGGAATAATTATAGTGCTGCTCATAATGATTGCCTTGACATATAAGGAAAAATATCCTTGATATGAAGGTTTCGTCAAGTTCAGTTTGAGGTCTGGCGGGGAACCAGCGCCGAAAGGCTGCTAAATCAGGACAATGGACAACTGCATGATCTGTATTTTTTCATAATGTACATGTTGGTCATCTTTGCAGAGGGTGGTTAGGGGTAACTAGGGGTTCCTTGATCGGTATCTCTTCAATAGACAAGAACATGATGGATATGCTCGTCGGATCTTCTTGGGTTGTGGAGATATTCGTGGACTCTGCATCCATGTCATCTTCTTGGGAGAGGCGGATATGGCTGAACGTAAACTAGCGAGGGCTATTCAGAATCGAGGGATATAGTGAAAATTTTCCAAAAGGTGATTGTCAGCGCATAATGGACAAGTGAATTGTGTTGCACATAATCCCACATAGTAAACCCTTTCTATTGGATACCATTTGTGGATGAGCTCCAGGGTTGTGCATTCTTCAAGGAAGTGACCACGTTCATCACATAATGTGCAATGTATAACGGGCATGAATAGGAGTCTTTCTAGAGCCCTTTGTTCTTCTTGCAGGTATAGGGTGGTACGAGGTTCATTTCCAGATGCCTAGGTGGAGGGATCCTCCTAATAATATCGTTCGATGGCATGCAAGGCATCCATATATCGCCGTATCTCAAGGAAATGGTGGGTATAATGCCCATAGTTGCTGTAGATGGCACATGCGTGATTATTATGTAGCGCTTTGCCTTTACCTTTGGTGGTAGGTTCCTTTTCACGGGAACGTGGCGTCACGATGTCTGTTTCGGAGCTAAGGAGTGGTTTTAATTCATCCAACTCCAGACAGATATAGGTAGGGTGACCTAATACATCACATATGGTGAAGACTAGTGATTCCCGCAGTATGGCGGGGGTCACCATATTATTTCCTCTCTTCTTGGTTTTCCTAGCTATGATCATCGATTTTGCAACGGGAATTTCCTTTGTAGGGGTGGTCTCAACTGTTTCTTGGACGGGTGGAGGCTCCTCGGGACTGAGGGGCTTCAACCCTGTGGAAGTAACATGAGTGGATCCTGTTTTGAAAGGGGGAACGAGGTACCAAACTGGGAATGCTAACGATATTTTGGGTAACACCAGTGTTTCCAAAACCTGCTGGGAGACGAAGCCAGCTGGGGGGTAGAGGAAAGGGGTTTGGGACGTGGCATAGGCTAGGGAGGTTGCCGTGGCCAATGCCTCGGTGTCGTTATTTCTTGTATCCGTGTCTTGGCTAGCTTTGGCGCTTGATGTGGACATCATGCACACCAGAGCCCCTGTGACATCCGGTGATGACTCAGGGATAATGGGAGGATCTCCTAAGAATGACCCTAGAATGAATGATAGTTTGAATTGGCCGGGTCCATATTCTTGGTACTGTGAAAGCGTATCTGTGGATGTACCTACATAGGATAGGATTACATCAGTGTTTATTAGGGGACGCTTCTCACTTTGCGTCAATTGGTCTACAATAATGATGCGGTCCTTATGGGGGAACATCATAATGCGGAAGACGGAGGAGGCTATGGCAGACATGGCATACATATAACTCCGCCTGAGGAGTATATTGTAATCCAAGTGAGCATCCAAGATATTGATGTCTATGTGGACTATCTTTCCGGCTAAACAAATTGGAATGTTTTGGTAGAGGCCGACGGGGGTCGAGGGATGACCGTTGTATGCTCGAAGCATGATGACTGAGGGTTTTAGTTTGGGAGAACCTAACTTCTACCAAATTTTTTTGGACATGATGCATGTGGATGCACCCTCGTCAATGACACATTGGTGGATAGTGATATTTTTCACCGACACTGGTATCTGGAAGGCGATCATGGAAGGAAGCTGAGGGGTAGCTTTTTCTAAGTCAAAAGCTATTAGGCGTGTATCGTTAGGATCGATAGTGCCTAACGCGGAAATTAGTGCTTCCCGTTGTTTCGGGCATGACTACAATACCTCCAAAGCTGACATAGTAGTGGGAGATTATGCTAAATCATCTACGATATTATAATTATGGGCCACTTTGGAGTAGTTTCCTGCTCGCCTATTAGGTCCCTTTTCCATTTTCGAAAATGGTTCTATAAGCATCTTTGAAATGGTCAAAGGTGCAGTCGGTGCACTGGTACTTTCCCCTGACGTATTGGTGTCTGGTGGAGTGTCGTAGTTGCGATTCCATGTTTGGAAAAACATCTCTTCTACCGTCATGTAGATTTCATGGCTGCTTTTCCTAGAATCGTCTGTATTTTGCTGGTGAGTGCTAACCGTCCTGTGGTTGGGGAAAGGTTCTTGCATCACGGCTGTTTGCTGGGAATATCCACCTTGTCCTTTGTTACTCTGTAGCTTCTTTAGATCGAGGAGATTGGGACAGTGGTGAGTATTAAGTGACCGTATTCACCACATATCGAATAGGAATGGTTAGTTCGAAGAGGTGGCCTTTTTCTCTACCATTGGGCATTGCTCGGCTCCTGGTTCTGATTATGGTTGGAGTTGCCTGTAGCCTGGGATCACGGTGGGCATTGTTGGTTGCTGCCCCCCTCTCCAAGGTTCCCTTTTGGCTTTTTTTTGGATTTTTTATTTACCACGTTAGGAGGGTAGTTCTCCTGATTATATTGGTGTGGTTGGTTTTGGGACAACTGCACAAATTTCACCTGTGCATTGTTTTGCATAGGTGGGTCATGTGCTGGGGACTGAGTGTAATGCGGTCCCTGGTTTGCACCTGGATGTTGGAGGGAATTTCTTCCATCAGTGTTTCTTTCTGTGCATTGATTCCCCTGGGCTGGAGGGTAAGGTCCTCCCTGGTGATACGTTGGTGCCCTATTGGTCAAATTTTTTTGAGGCATATGATGAATTTGAAAACCGGGTTGAGGCACATTCTAGGTAGAACTATATGTGTAACTAGGGTTTTGACTGCTACTGCCTAGGTAACCTTGGGTCAATCAGCCAATTAGCCCATCTGCAGAGTTCTACATGCCTGGAAATTCTTGATAAATTTACAGGCGCGGGGCGTTAGGCAGGATGTAGTAAATGTATCCTGACTGTGTATAAATCAGCTCAAGCTTCTGGGCTTTGCTGATTGTGTCCTCTTCGGATGTGGGATTCTGCTGCGCCATATCCTTTGAAATCTCTGCCATAAGAGTTTTCAAGAAAAAATATAAGAGCACCTGGTTGTCAAGTTTAGCTTTGCATAAACTGCGACGCCGCCTCCACTCATGGAGATGGTCCAAGATATGGACAACGAGGGTTTTTCTAAAATGAGTCTATAATTCCATTCTGGAATCCTGG
The DNA here is from genome assembly GCA_034641835.2 of Pinus albicaulis. Classification (NCBI taxonomy): domain Eukaryota; kingdom Viridiplantae; phylum Streptophyta; class Pinopsida; order Pinales; family Pinaceae; genus Pinus; species Pinus albicaulis. Next base: position 72,870,571 of record CM076577.1, on the reverse strand, counting down.
TGAATAGTTAACTGAAAATATGTTAGGAACGCGGTAGCAAGGGCGCTAAAGGTTCCATGTGAAGCTGAGGGTTGCTCCACGTACCACTTTGTGGCTACTCCTGTAAGAGTGCGTTGAAATAATCTTAATCGAATAGTGTCGTCAATGATAATGTTTGATGAGCACCACAAGTAAAAGGTCATGACATGATTACCTAGGTCTTCCGCTTGCTTGCCTTCGAACTTTGGTATATCCGAAGGGAGCTTCATGGGCATGAGAGGTCATGTAGGATCGTGTGTGATTGGGGTCATTCATTAGCTTGGTTAAATCAGGTAGATTCAACGAGGCTAATAAATGTGACTAAGACATTGACGCCATCGAAATGTGTGAAGACACAAATTTCTGGTTAGAACAAGGGTTAGTCTGCAACGTGCCCTGCTATTTATTCATCTGGATTCCCATATGGGATGCACTCCTCTGCCCCCTAGGGGTCGTGGGAGGAGTGGTATGTGGTGTGGTGTTGGGATACTGACTAGGATTCCCAACTAAAGCTGCCCTAATAAAGGACGAACCGATAATGGTGGCAGTGTTCCGTCTTTGACACCTGAATGGCAAAAGACCTGGAACCCCTCCCAGTAATGGGGGGGAGGTCCAAAAGATGTTTGGATCGACGAGGTTCCATTGGGAACTGTCAGGTGTCACCCAGGTTTGGTTTTGGAAAAATTTGAGAGGATAGAGTCTATGATCAAAGAAAACTTCTTGTAACATACATAAAACAAAGTGAAAAATAAAATAAATTTCCCTTTAAATTAATCTATGTTATCAAGCAATCAAAAAAGTGGTTTTTGTTTGTTTGCGTATGATACTCAAAATCCTAGAAGACCTATGCATTCTCACACACTCAAAAGTAACTGGGTCTTGAGAATATTTCTTGCAAGTGTTGGCACAACGTCCCATAAGAGCTGGCGACGCCCCCAGTCAGCCGAAGAGAATCCACCAAGGTAAGGGTAGAGGGTGTGGCGCTTGCCTACACCATCACCTATAGGGTAAAGGTTGCTCTAGTTTTTGGCCACTAAGAACCACCGTCCCATGTGAGTGTTTGAGACTTGGGCTTCTTGGTATTCAGCTAACTTTACTGAGTATCAGCTAGGTCAGGTAGCCCCAACTGATACCGCACGCACTGTGCCTAAGCCTAACCCCCTCTGAAACGGGTCTCTACTATACTCGAGTTTTCTTTTCCATGGGCTAATAGGTGGATTTGAAGCTCCCTAAATACACAAATTCTATGTTTCAATATGAAGTATGATCAAGGCGGCTTATTGGATGCCTACCCCTTTGATCCTAACTTAAGCTATAAATTCTTTTGTGGCCCCTATGGGGAGAATTTAGTGAGTTTGGTTAAGTTAGTTTTAGGTGTATTTGCTTCACTTAGTGTGTGAGTGTGTGTGAGCACAAAGTGGACAAGCACATATTTTGAATGTGTGGATATCGATGATCCTTTACAAAACCCCTACTTAAACTATGTTGTATTGTTCCTGGCTCAAAGGGAAAACATGTACGGATAACAGGCCACTTTCAATTTTTCCTAGTTAATCTATGTGAATAATTATAGGGAGATGTCGAATTATGAATATGGAGTGTTCATATGCTTACCTAGGATCACCGGAGGGTACAAAGGTAGCAGAGATTACTTGCTCTTCTATAAACAATTCAATCCTAGTCCCGAAATTCCTAGTGCAAAAATTGAACTAAACTACAAACTTTTACACTTAGAAAAAAAAACAACTAGCTATGCATGCATGGTATCGGGCCACTTACTTGGGCTAGTTATCTAGGTGTGTAAGTACCAAAATTTTCAAAACACAAATTTGTTCGGAATGCAATTCCCCCCCCCCCCCCCCTACTTAAACTATGTGTGAACTTTGCAAAAATCAACTTGAAGTAAAACTGACACTAAGCCTACAAAAATCAGCTAACAGTGAGCTTAAAAAGCTGTGGGGTACCACAATTAGTGCTGGCAGGTGTATTAGGGGCTTCCAAGCACCTTACAAGTAGGGAAAAACATAAACTAGGGATAAATTTCTCATTTTGTAATTTGCGCGCAAAAGGATGAAACAGGTGCGCTCTCTGCGCACGGGTCAGCTCTGAATGTGCGGCCTGCACGTCTGTGAGGAAAAAAATCGAGCAAAATCTTGCAAGTAAAAAATGTTAGGAGCTGATCTTCTTCAGTCTGTCACTTGGGATGAACTAGGGACTGTAAGAGAAATCAGGGGACATTCAGCTCCACTCTACAACATAGACAAAGGTCTCCTGCAAAATAAGGCACAACCACATAAAATTGGTAATAAAATGTTAGTGGAGTCACCAATCCTATTGTGGTGTGTTTGGTGCATGTATGTACGAAATCACACCAGTTTAAGGGGTGTGGTTTACCCCTTTAGGAAATTGGTAACATGCAGAAAGAAGTGGAGTCAATGAGCATACTATATAGAGGAAAAAGCATGAAAATGTAAACTAAAAAATAAACATAAATAAACAGAAGCTCTGAACGAGTCAAATGACAACAATAATGCAAACAGTGGCTCTAGGGCCCTCTTATTGAGTGCTAGTAGTAAGAAGAGTGATAATTTACCCTCTTGCCAAAGGGCCCCTAGACAATGGTTCTAGGTCCCGATGCAAGGATTTTTTCATCCCAAGCTTGCCTTGGTGTATTCTCCCTCTCTCTCTACTGTGTGGACTGACTTGTTTGGTGGCCAACAAGTGAGTCGCCTTTATCTTCAGCTCCGGGTCACACACTGCTAGTATTTCTTGGGCAATTATGGCCAACATAACAATGTCATCACCCATTATTCATCTCATGGTGGTTTTATATAGGAGATTTCCAATCCTCCTTCCTTCTCTTGGTACATGGAGGATGGTGACCCAAGAGAGGGTTATGATTCCTTTGTGTGCTCCAAATATTCCATTGTGTGCTCACATAGTGTGTAAGGAGGTGTTGGTGGCTGTCCTTAGGCGACTTCAAGTAAGGAGTGACTTGTCATTTTCTTTGTGTGGTCTCGGATAGTGACATTTAATCACTCTCAGGAATGCACGCATATCAGGAAAAAATCCATGCAGAAGGCGCTCTTCTCAAAGGATAATGCGCGCAAACAACATTTAAGACTAGTTAAAATTTGATTTTCCTCAAACCTTTGATATTTTTAAATACTTTCTGGATTCTGTAATGTCTTCCAACGCTGTAAATCCTTTGGCTTGATATTAATTAATTTCATCTTCTACTGTACGATTTTCCAATGTTAACAGGGATATAAGTTGAGAATTCACTTTGTGAAGAAGACTGAATACCCACCATATCCCTTCTGGAAAGAAATCATCAAACATACAAGCCCACAACTAGACTTCCAGGAAACCTATCCCATTCACTCTAAACTTTTGCATGCATTCACATGCATGTCTTAGGCTTCATAATATAGACATTATTCATGGCTCAATGGGACTTACACTTTTAATACTAGACGACCCAAAAAACCAAGAGGTCAAGGACCAATCTCCGGATGCTCTCCATTCACTAAAGATTATTACTTCACCCATAAAGCCAATTAATAGAAATGACATGCCAACTATTAGACTGAATGTGCATGCATGCGAGGGAGAGTCACATCCTACCCCCATTAATTGCTTGATGGAAACTACGAGGTGAAGGGCATGGACTCTAAGGGCCCCATTGCAACTAAATTAACATACCCATCAGGGGAACATTTTGGTAAAAGTTAACTGATATCAAAATTTCAAAATTTTTAATAAAATAGTATTAATAAAAATCAACATAATATTATTTGTGAAAAAATTATAAAAATATTAAAAAAAAATCATTAAAAAATTCTTAAAAATAAAACCATGAAAATTTGATAATCTAAATGAGATGGTACTCCTTTTTAAATTTCACCAAAAATAGGTCATAACACTCATCATTATTAAAAATATTTAATAACCAGGCTTAAAATTTCATATTTATATCTTATATCACACTAAACTAATACTTTCTTTTTCCTTTAAACCATATGTAAAGAAAAAAACATTGCACACTTTACACTCAAAAAATAATAAAAAATAAGGTTAAATATTTTTCAATGTAGCATATTTCAAAATTTTGAATAAATAAACTTCTTTCATATATATTTTCCTTCTTTTTGTAAATTATAAATGGATAAATATTTAAAAATCAAGCTCATATACTTTCTCAGTAAAAACACATATTAATTTTCTATATATATATATATAAGTGAATAAATATTTTCTATTTGTGAATAAATCTTTTACAAATTCATTTTATTGGTTGTTGCTAAGGCAACACTTTAGCGATCGATTTTTCTATTGACCACTATTAGTTGACTACTATTAGTTTAGCACTGAAAAATGAAACTTATAATGTTTAACTTGAAAAAAAATCAATATTGTTGAAAAAAAATTCAAACATTTGATTGGACCATAACTTGGAAGGTCTTCTTACAGCCTATGTGCCATTTGGTTAACCGCCTTTTTTGCCATAATTTATGGATGTAGTTGCAATATTTATGCAATGATTTTTAAATATTTGTGCAATGATTTTTAAACATTTATGTAATGATTTTTCATTGTTAAGCTTCATAGGAAAGCCACCTAAAATTAAAATCTTGAAAATATGTCTTATAAATAACTTGTATGCCATCATTTACTTCCCACCATAATTTAAGAAAGTTTTTGCATAAAAAATGAATAGGAAAAATATGGAAATAAATATACCTACGAGAGTTACTATTTACCATTATTTATGTTTTCTTGAATGTTTTGAATGTTTAACATGTAGGAGTAAAAGTGTAAATGTGCAAAATTACTATTGGTAAGCCATTATCCTTAGTAGGCAATTAAAGGATGAAACCTTTTCATGTTTGAACATAATTATTTTTGTTTATTTTATATAATGATTTTTAAGGGTACAAAAAATGATACCTTTTTTCATATATTTTAATCAACATGAAAAACAAAAGAAACTTCCCTCAAACAAATAAATTCAACATGTATACTAGATGGTTGGTTGTTTGAGGTAGTTACGCCCAACAACCCTCGCCTTACAATTTTAGAATCTAAATGGTTTCCCGAACCGTTTAGATGTAGATTCTACTTCTGTTTTTTCCTACTATTCCTAAAATTTAAATTGCAATTAATTCCATTATCACAGCAAAACATTAGATTCTTCAATGATAGTAAGTATTGATATGAGTATGCCATTATGTGTTTTTCATTTTTCTTCTGAAAAAAGTCTTATAAATTTTTTGAGTCATTTAGGTTGTTGAATAGATGTTTTAGGTAGGCTGGTAGAAGATAAACATGGATTTATTTGCATTCATTTTGAAAACTTAGATCTAATAAGTTTTGCAACAATAAGGTATTAGGTTTATTAAAACGAGACATTCAATAGGTCTCGATAACTTCTCTTTTCTTTTAAGATACAATATTATTTAGAAAAATGGATGATATATTGCATTATATGTTAAAGATATAGCTTATTTAGAAAAAATCCTCATGTGATTCTTTCACAATTATATGATATTTATTTGGAAAACGTATGCTAGATTATGTTAGATTCAATTTATCAGTGATCAAAAATAGTCTTTTTTAGAGTTTTCCATCAGATCATTATTCAAAAGTTTTGGTTTTTTCAGTTAGTTCTTAGCAATAATTTTGGTCACTGAAAAAGTCTCATCTTGATTGCTGCTCCTTCACGTAATTTCATCATCATTTAGAGGTCTAGAGTCAGGTCACTCCATCTCATATAGGTCAAGTCTAGGATCAAAAATTCCCATGGAAAAAATATTCATATTTTCACTAAAAATAAGGCAGTGAATCTTCCATTTCAGTCATAAAAATATGATGAAGGGGAAAGCTTGTTCTTACAATCCCAATAAAAATTTTCATTTCACACAAAACTCATATTATGTGGCTGTATTATCGAAGAAAGGTGAAGGTGAGATTTTTTTTCAAAATCACATGTTTATGAATGTTTTATTCTTCAAAAATTTGAAAAATCATTCTCAAAGACCATACGATTTATCCTATGCATTATCCTCCACTACACATATGACACGTTATCATACCCCTACCCCATCAACCATCCATGTGACATCACATTCACTATCCCCATACCCCACCATTCACTAATCATCGCTGAACATTAACTACCACTCACCTCACCGCATATCCATTGCATCACAATCAAATCCAACGGCCCGCATGCAACTTCGCCCCCCCATCATCCGAAACTTAACATCAGGGGAGGGGCATCCAAAAAATATGCTTTCAGAACCCGAACCCACCACTACGTGTCAACAAAATATGATTTCATACCCCCCCCCTCTCATGAAACCATTTACTGTCGATAGACCCCTCCGAAATCCCGCTTACCTGTCGGATGAGACCATTGCTCTATCTGCCATACGTGTCATGACACATGGACTATGTCGCTGTCCAATAAAATAAATTCCCACCTTCCTATAACTGTTAACCAATAAATTCAATCCTAACTATTAGGCTAATGTACCCGCACCATTTTCAACAGGAATTGGACAAAATGTTGATAAATTTATCACTAAAAAACTTGTTTCAACCCTTCATTTTCATTCACTCTGCTCTGTACAGGACAATTACGAATTCACAGTGATCACCAAAACTCCAGAAAGAAACCTTACCACTATTTAAAGCATTCTTTTGTAGTTGTTGATATTCTTCTAATCTCCAGAGCTTTCTCTCAGTGTCGGCCTCCATTTGTTTATAAGAAAATCCTTCTCCTCCATTCAAACAGAGCCAGACATGCCTCCAAATAATAAAGGACCAAAAGAACTAGTAAGTCTACTACTTCACCCTCAAATTTACTTTCATCACATACCATTAGCAGATAGATACCATAATATCCATGAAACCCTTTATGAACTTGAATTATTTGAAATGTATTGCTAGTTAGAGGATAAATTTCTAGATAGATCTGATGATATAGGGTTGTGGGATTCAAACTTTCCACATTATATTTTTCCTCACACCCACAACACCCCAGAGTTTGTTAGAAAATTCCAAGCCCGGTATGTGCCCATCCAAAGAGCTATTATTGCTCTTATAGGAGAGATTTTAGTAACCATAACAACCCAAACCATAGAAAAAATTATGCAATCCCCCATCACATAGAATGCCACTCCATGTTCTCAAGAATAAATGATTGAAATATATCAGAAATTAGATTTTGCAAAAAGAGCTCAAACTATTGAGTTGTTTATGACTGAAAATTCTCCATTACCCAAGAAGAACCCTCCATTTTCATCATCCATTTTCCCTGAAAGAGCCAAACAATCATCACAATTATTTCCTACCTTCTTGGTTATTATTCAGACCAATGGGTAGATGAAGCCATCATAGGATTCATGTCCATTTTCTCCATAGATTCCAAACCCTCCATCACATTCAATTTCAGTTAGTTCATTGCAGATTCCATCCATGAGCATTTTGTTAAATTCCCAACTGAAGAGGTATTCAAATATGCCTTTGTGTTAGTTTTTTTGTTTTTATATTCTTAGGGAGTCAAATTCAAGTTTTCATTAAACAAATTGGATGAGAAAGGGAATCAAAAATCAATTATTTTATGGAATTCATTAGTGATGAAGGAGCAAAAGGAATATTCATATAAGCAGTTTGTAGAATAGTTTCTTCATCCAGCACTCATTTTACAAAACAACACTACAGAGCCCAAAATCAGTGAAGAAATAAAAAAGGTGTTGCAACTATCAGATCAATCTAGAACATGGGATTGGTATCTCTATCAGAGTTACACATAACTCATAGTCTATGGCTGTGAGATCCCCCCTTACAAATTGCCCAAATTCCTCCCAATGAGGATTTTTGCATTAGAATACATCAGAAAAATTCTTAATGTTGATGAAGTGAATTTTGTGAATGCTAAAAATAAATCACAACACAGATAGGGCCTTTTATCTGTAATAGTAGGACAGTCGTGGAAGAAGAAGACAAATTTCTTAAAGGGATGCAATTTAGTCTAAGTTTCACATGGGCGTATGATCCAGTTGGTGTTATTTCTAAACTAAGTGTAGAAAACAAATCTACACCTTATTTTCATACACACTGACTAGAAATTGAGAAATATATGAATTAGCTTGAATGGACTGAGGGTAATTTATAGGAGGTTGAAGAAAAAACAATATCTACATCAATATTATAGACTCATGTTTCACAAGAGAGAGCGGGGAAAAGGATCAACGAATATCAATCATCTCTAATGAATGACTCATCCAACAAAGAATTCAAAATCCATTATAGAAAGAAGACAATGTTGAATCCAAAAGTCAATCCTAGTAAGGAGTAAGAGCAAAAAGTAATTATTATTACCGAAGAGACACATCCTTCCACACAGGTAGGTGATCAAAATACTTCTACTCCTACTACTTTAGTAGTTTCTTAATATTAGCAGTGTTGGCCTGTTGTTTTCATTAAAGGTTAAGGAAAGTAAATAAATATTAATTAATTAAGAGTTGGAATGTTTAAATCAGGAGGTTGAGGGAAAATTAACACAACTCCCTTGGTGCGCTTCCCATGCATACCACCCATCGTGTCCACACCACCTCCAGAAAATTGTAGCGAGACACGAAATCAGTGACTCCACCCATGAAGAGCGAAACAAAATCATTCCGATGGTAGTTAGAAGCACGGAGGGTGGCGAGGCTGACCCATCCAAAGGGATGATGTCAGCCCCCCCTTGGGCCAATCAGAGGAGCCTCGGAGAGTTGAGGTAGGGCTCGACCCTCGACTTTCCAACCCAACTAAAGATGGCAGGCTCCACACATGCACAGCTGGCAGAGGTAATTCTAGGTAAGGTAAATCCGCCCAAGGTATGAAGCAGGTACCTCCGTGTCAGGAACGTGGCCTCTCACCCACCCAGTCGCCGTTGGCCAATAATCACATGCCACATGTCCTCCTTTTGATGTCATCATGACGTCAAACCTCCAGTTGTCCGCCTGCTCCATTGCCCAGTAAAAACCCATCTTCAACCCAATTGTTACTCTTGCCCGTTTGAATTGTTACTGCTTACGGTCGTTTCTTACTCAGCTAGGCACCCTTGTAAAAATCACAGTACTGGTTGTTTCCCCATTGCGTCGCTTTCACTATTGTCTTAGGTATTTAGTCAAGTCCCTCTCTATATTTTCCTTTACTGTTTGTTCAAATTATTATGGAAAAAAATGAAGTGAAGCGCCCTTGAGATCTCGCAAGCCCGCGAAGCTAGAATTGTACCCGTCCCAAACCCCTCATGGATGCCCACTCCCAGCTCTATGACACAATTTACCCTTTCAATGTGGCCCATATGAACACTGAGTTATTATAATATAAATGGTGGGGCAAGGATTTTTTTAGGGTTGTCAAGTCTGGGCTCTATTACCAAATCGCCTCGAAAGTTCACCCTTTCCCTGAGTTCACGGCTTGGCTAGATGATGCCTACATTGAGCAGAAGGATATCTTCCTCTATGCTTATGGGGTCAAATTACTAATGATTTCCCCTTAGCTCATCATAAAGGCTCTATGCTACGCCTCTGCTTATATGTGTTGAATTCACTAAAATCACCCTCTCCTGCCATTTCTCAAACTTGCCCTTGGAAAAAAAGAGAGGTTTCCTCGAGCTCTAATATTTCAAATTAGTCCTAAGCTAATGGGAATATTCAATTTTGTTTTGTTTTGTTTTTTTTTTTGTTTTTTTTTGTTTTTTTTTTGTTTTTGTTTTTGTTTTTTGTTTTTTGTTTTTGTTTTTGTTTTTTGTTTTTTGTTTTTTGTTTTTTTGTTTTTGTTTTTTTTTGTTTTTTTCATGAATAAATGTATAAAGGAGGACAATAAAAACTCCTAAGACAGTGAATAAATCAATGCCACATGTGAACAAAGATAAATCTAGGCTATCTTAATAAAAAACCCTTATGTGTGAAAGGGATTGAGATATTTGACTGGGTCAACCATGACCAGATCAACAGCGCTGTCTAGAAGGGATGAACCTCATTGATGCACAATGCAGTCTTAGCTGTAGGGGGCACATGTGAAAGAAGCTAAATCATTGAGATGGTTTAGGGTTTTGCAAGATTTCTATCTTATAAAAGGAATATGAGGACAACTAGAGAAGGTTGTTGATGTGATTACATTTTTTGAATATATTTTATGTTCAGACATATATCATTCTATTGTTGTTTAGCTGAGAATAGTGTTGTTTAGCACTGGGTGTTCCTGATTAGGAATCCCAACTCTTTCCTTGAGAGGCCTCTTGGAAGAGTCTTTCTTGTCTTGTCCACTATCAGGCATTTGGCCAAGCTTCATCTTCCAACTACAACACAGATCATGTTGAGGATTTGGTTGTCCTTGTAAGCTGCAGCAAATGGAAGCTAGATCTACTTAGATATAGGCCATTATAGTGCCTATTTTCAGTGGGAAAGTCTTCTATCCCATTGGCAAGTGTGTATTGGATCATTGGAGCATCAGATCCACATCTTGGGATTAGGCCAAACTGATCTTGAACCCTACAATGATTTCTATCTTCCAGATCTGCGTTTTTTCTATAGGTGCTGTTGTAAGGGCTTTTGGCATAACTTTGGAGGAGAGATCTCTAGTGTTGGGAATCTTCCCTTCACTGTGGTGATCCATGGATTTCAGATCTAATCCACGTTATATTCAGATTTGATTTGGATACTCTTGTATTTACTTCAGAATTTCTAAAGAGTTCTGCAGATCTACAACTTTAGATTTGAGATCTACTCCATGTGCTTCATGTATTGCTGAAAACCCCAAGGGGTATGTAAAGTAGAGACTCTATAGTGTATGGATCTATCATAGATCTGACTATTCATGCATTATTTTTCTCTAGATCTAAGTTGTAATCAATATCTATTGCAACATAATAAAAATAATGTTGTCAATCATTTTGCAGTGATTCTATGTGATTGCAACACCTATTTTTGAGGGATTTATTCTATTTAAGTCTTCTATTTCCTGTTATAAATTGTATGGGCCTCATTGTACATCTTATTTTCTGATGTATATGTAAATTTTAAGCCTCCATATTGGCCTCCTGATCTTACTTTCTTGAACTGCGTTATTTCTGAGCAATATTGTTTAATATTGCTGCTTGTTCCCTTTTGGGGATATTATAGTGGTACCTGAGCAATATTCTTGGCACAACCTGTGCTTTATTAAGAGCCAATATGCCTTCCATAGAAGAAGAACCTCTTATTGAAAGAGAGAGGAGGTATCTAAAAATAAGACAGAAGAAAATTGATTACACAGAAGAGAAAGAAAACAAGGGTGAAACCCCTTTATCTGGAATATTGAAAGGAGAGGAGTTCTCTAAAACTCTTTCTCAAGATATGTATGAGCTAAAAGGAGAAATACAGGGAATGAGGAGGGAAAGAAATGCAGATCCCTCAAGAATATTTTTACATCAAGGAAGCCCCAGTACTTCTTACTATGTGTGTGAGCATTCAGCCACACAACCAAATCTACAACGTTGGAGCATGCCTACTTTCTTGACAAAGGAAGAAGGGAAAGGAGGAACACCAAATGAAGCTCTTGGTGATTATCTACAAGAATATGAGTCTCAATCAGAGAGATTCAAGGAGCATATTAGTTTCCTAGAGTTATTTCAACTTAAATAAGAAAGAAGATCCAGCAACTACAGTAGAAGAAGAGGGTGCATGAAACACACTTTGGATAGATTCTCTCTACTTACTTTTGATGGATCACCTGAGAGCTCAGCCAAGTATTGGGTAAGGAAGCTTGACACATATTTCTAGCTTCATCAAGTATCAGAAGAATAAGCCACAAGGCTAGCAGCACTGCATCTTCATGGTAAGGCTTATGCCTGGTGGCTATTTGAGTCTTCTTCCTTGAAAAATGTAAATATATCTTCTTATGCAAAGTTCATTAGGAGGTTAATGAAAATATTTGATATGAGACATTATGAAAATTATTTGAGAGAGAAAATCAAGCACAAGAAATCTGAATCCTTGTATGAGTTGGAAGAATCCATAAAGCCAAATCCATTTCTAAACATTGTTGAAGGGGTTGAAGATCTGCTGCATGATTTGCCAAAGGCAAAAGCCCCACAGCAAGAACTCTCTTCTCAAGGGGAAGACATGAGGGTTACTTCTTCAGAAAGAGATCAAGGAAAAGGTTCTCTTAATGATGAGGCATTCTCCATTGATGAGGAGAAAGGAGAGAGAGAGAGAGCAAAGAAGATCCTCCAGCGCTGTGACAGTAGGAGGAGATCTATTTTTATTGGGAGATGGAGATGAAGAAATTGCTTCCACTAGAGGGACTCTTGCATCTTTGCAATAAGTTCCAAGGAATATTACATATGGATAACATGAGCAGCATGTGTCAATGATGATAGACAATGAGATAGAACAAAGGAGGGATCACAACGCTGACATAGCAGAAGATGATCCACTATTTCTAGGAAAGTTCCAAGGAATATTACATATGGAGAACATGAGCAACATGTGTCTATGATGATAGACAATGAGATAGAACAAAGGAGGGATCACAACGCTGACATAGCAGAAGATGATCCAATATTTCCAGGAGGAGAAAATTAAGCAAATTCTCGAATTAGAAGCACTCTTGCATCACTAAGAGTGGTCCCCAAATTTCATGAGATTTCCACACATGAGACAGAGCTAAATTTGTGCAGTGGAAGTAGGGACATGAGGATCCCATCTATTATGCATATGAGGATGGTCCCTGAGACCTCACTATCTTATGGCAAACCACCTGGGAGGCCACCTAGTTCATATTTTGTGGGGAAGACCTCACAACTTACTTCTCCAAACTTAGATCTAGGAGGGATTGGAGAACTTGAAGACAAAGCTACAGCTTTGGGAGACTTGGGTAAGATCAAGAAGGAGGGAATTATTTCTCCCTTATCATCATCACCCACTCTCATTTCTAGATTTGCACTGTGGGAGAAGAAGGATGGAAGGAACAACCTTCCAACACACACCTTTGGCATAGGATATGTAAAGGAAAAGAGCAGAAACATGACAAACATTTCTATTGATGCATCATCAGCGTTGTCATTGTTGAGAAGTGTAGATCTATATTGGAAATCCTAGCTGTTGGTGGATTATTCCAAAGATCTTCACACTTGTATGATGCTTGATGACCAGCTGCACGAAGAGGGCTATCTATTCCATGAGGGAGTCATCTATCATCATCTTAGGGTATTCTTACCTAGAGCCTCCAAGCTCAAGGAGAGGATGCTACAAAGGGCCTACAAAGATTTCTGTTTCAGTCCTACCTATTCTATGAAGATCTACAACACTATCATGAGATGCTTTGAATGGGAAGGATTTGGAGGAGAGCTACATCAGAATTTTCAAGAATGCATGAAGTATGTGGAGTTTGGGTAGCAACAAGACTCTATGACAGATTTATTTCATCCATATCTTCCTACCTTGGAAGGAGGAGAAAGATCCATACACCCCTCCACTTGTATAAGGAGAACTTTTGGTGAAGAACATACATATGTAAAACATGTTTCATTCTCTGTTTGTATGCATTCTTTCACTATTTTTATGTAGGCCATGACTCCAAGGAGGAGTGATACATCGTGCAGATCTCATGGCAAACAATGGGCCACAAAAATTTCTGGATTTGGCCACTCCCTTGATGAGCAAAGGGATATTTTTCATCATGATGGGTGCTTCCCTAAGGAACCAAAAATATCTCTCACCTTCAGCAATAGTGAGATGGCTTGGGCAGAAAGTAAGTGGTGGGAAAACCACTTCCCATGTCTTGATTTTAGGCAGGTAGGAGATGCACTGCATTGGTATCATATGTGGGATTATGACCCACCTCCTCATGCTCAAATTTTGTTTGTATGTACATATTTTTGATCCCATACATTGATTATATAATTGTACTTTTTATGGGGATGTATGGAGTGAGGATGGGAGCCATGTATGTACCACATGGGATGGAGACTCTATATGTACAATATGCTACATGTTTCAAAGAGAGTATTGGTTCAGCCATGTTTGTTTCATTTGAGTTTTTGACTCCTTATGGGATGGGTCATTTACCTCTCTTAAGCACATTGGAGAAACAATTCATGGAAGGTTGGTTTGGTTAAAACTCAGCTCATGGAGGAAGCCTATCACTTGATTGTGTCACCAATGGAGGAGGAAATTAGTTTCAACACTCACCCTATCAGTTGCTTAAGGATAAGCAACATTTCAGAGGGGAGGACTGTAATATTCCCAATTAGTCCTAAGCTAATGGGAATATTCAATTTTGTTTTGTTTTATGTTTCATGCATAAATGTATAAAGGAGGAAAATAAAACTCCTAAGACAGTGAATAAATCAATGCCACATGTGAAACAAGATAAATATGGGCTATCTTAATAAAACACCCTTATGTGTGAAATGGATTCAGACATTTGACTGGGTCAACCATGACTAGATCAACAACGCTGTCTAGAAGGGATGAACCTCATTGATGCACAACATAGTCTTAGTTGGAGGGGGCACATGTGAAAGAAGCTGAATAATTGAGATGGTTTAGGGTTTTGCAAGATTTCTTTCTTATAAAAGGAAGAGGAGGACAACAGGAGAAGGTTTTTGATGTGATTACTTTTTCTGAATATATTGCCTGTTCATACATATATCGTTCTCTTGCTATTTAGCTGAGAATAGTGTTGTTTAGCACTGGGTGTTCCTGACTGGGAATCCCACCTCTTTCCTTGAGAGGCCTCTTGGAACATTCTTGCTTGTCTTGTCCACTATCAGGCATTTGTCCAAGCTTCATATTCCAACTACAACACAGATCCTATTGGGGGTTTGGTTGTCCTTGTAAGCTACAACAAGTGGAGGCTAGATCTACTCAGATATAGGCCATTCTAGTGCCTCTTTTCAGTGGGAAATCCTTCTATCCCATTGGAAAGAGTGTATTGGACCATTGGAGCATCAAATCCACATCTTTACATTAGGCCAAACTGATCTTGAACCCTACAGCACAGTCTATCTTCCAGATCTGCATTTTTTCTGTAGGTGATATTGTAAGAGCTTTTAAAATAACTTTGGAGGAGAGATTTCTAGTGTTGGGAATCTTCCCTTCACCATGGTGATCCATGGATTTAGATCTAATCCATGTTATATTCAAATCTGATCTGGATACTCCTGTATTTACTTCAGAATTTTTGAATATTTCTGCAGATCTCAGCTTTACATTTGAGATCTACTCCATGTGCTTCATGTATTGCTGAAAACCCCAAGGGGTATGTAAAGTAGATATTCTATAGTGTATGGATCTATCATAGATCTGAATTTTCATGCATTATTTTTCTCTAGATCTAAGTTGTAATCAACAGCTATTGCAACATAATAAAAATAACGTTGTCAAGGCTTTTTTAGTGATTATATGTGATTGCAACACCTCTTTTTTAGGGATTTCTTATATTTAAGTCTTCTATTTCCTCTTATACATTGTATGGGCCTCATTGTACATCTGATTTTCTGATGTATATTTAAATTTTTAGCCTCCATATTGGGCTCTTGATCTTACTTTATTGAACTGCGTTATTTATGAGCAATATTGTTTAATATTGTTGCTTGTTCCCTTTTGGGGATATTACACAAGCTCATCACTGTGTCGCGTCTATCTTCCCTTCCTTAGATAGAGACTATTCCATTGTCCCTGTTTCATAACACCATACAGCTTATCCTAGTGGTCATCTCGGGAATGTTAGGTTTAGGCAACGCAGATAGGGTAACCACTGCTGGTCTAGGGTTTCTAGATCTCATGATGCAACCCAGGGTTCTACTGGATATCCCCACCTTTCTTTCCTTCACCATTAAAGCTAATTTTTAATACATATCGTCCTCTACTTACTTCTTCATGTTCAAGAATCTAGGCAAGTTAGAGGGTTTAGGCCTTGACAAGTTCTCCATGAGAAGCATCGAGTGAAAATCCATTTTCGAATGGAATCAGTCATTTCACCAACACCTGGAGGGAAAGGGGTACACAAAATTCATCGCAGATTCCATGTCCGGGGATTATGCAATCATACATGATAGCCCCCTGCCCAGGATTTTTCCTAAGCAAAAGGAGTGGCTCCATTTCAGTGAAATAGAGTGTGTCGGGGATTGGTACTTATTCAAAGATCATACTAAGATTAGGGTTTATGGTGCTGAAGTGCCTCCTTAATATCTTTCGGTGTTCATGTCCATGAGGATTTTTTCCCTTGAGTTTATCCGCCAAGTCCTGAGTTCCGACCAAACTCACTTTGTGCTCATAAAGAAGGGATATATCTTGAGGCTCCCAAATGTTGTAGGTCCTTTCAATATCAATTCGAGACACGCGCTCCCCTTTGTTGAGGGGTTGCTGCAGAAGATGAATTTCCTGCAAGGAGATGTATCGCACTATGAACCTAAAGGGTTCATTACGCCAAGAAAGAAGAATTTTAAGTCTTCAACATATGAGCATGAACCTAGGCCTCTAATAGAATGGAAAGCTAGTTGTGACGCATGGCCTTTGGATACAGAGATGGAGGCTGAATCCCAACCCAACGAAGGAAAGGAAGACAGTGCACATGGTGAAGTGGAGATCCTGGATTAGGAGAGCCATCAGACGGAAAAAGAACTCACCAATGAAGAAGATGAGGACCAACTTAGTAAAAAACAACGAACTGAGGGGTTGGGAGAACAAGACACGGAGCATATCGATGATGAAACTCCAAAACCCACAGGTCATGGTACAGATAGACTATGATTTTAGCTCTCCTATGATTATGGTTCCTCCTTGGTTCCTTTAGAGCTTTCATAGGCCGTCACCTTGGGTAAGGGAGAAAGAAGAGAGTAGATTGAGGTGAAGAACCAATCTGCAAGAGAAAAAATGAGAGTATAATTGGCTCAATTTGTGGATAAGAATCACACCAGGTTCACTAAAATTGTAGATGTAGAGAAGTACCAACTTATAATCGATGTCCAACACTTGTCCTCTCATCCCCTACCCGTGGGATCCAAGTACAAAGCCTTAGAAATTATTCCGGAGCTGGCTTCCATTCCCTTGCTAGAAAAGCTGAATTTGCATAAGTCCATTGGGTAAATGATAAATATAGAGGTGTTGAAACACACCATCACCCTAGAGAAGGTCGAGAGGAGGTTAGAATAGATGACGATCACTCTAAAAATGGAATGAGCAAGTGTGAATGCTCTTACCACCCATTTGAAGGACTAAAAAAATATAGTAAGAGGTAAAGGAGTCAATCCTATTAGTGCAGTGCAAACCCTTCTACGCAAAGCGGAATTGGAAGTGCATGAGCTACGATGAAAGATAAACACACCTCATTTAGAACATATCCAAATAAAGGAGCTATCCAAATTTGAAAAAGATAAAGACACCCTCACTAAGGTGCTTGCTCAGAGAGATTAGGAGATTGAAGAATTAAAGGGGAAGCTGGCTGAGCTACAACATGTTCAAGATAGCCATACGTGTCTACTAAAGGTAGCGAACGACCCTCAAAATGCTTCAGATCATTTTACCAAGGCTTTGGAAGACTTGAAAATTTAAAAAGATGATGCTCGTACCACTCGACAACTACTGGATGGAGAAAAGACGACCTTCGTAGAAAACCAAAAGACGGTTTCATCTCTACAGAAAGAGGTGGAGACACTTCATAGAGAGTCTCAAGAGCACCTGAAGTCAATCAAGGACTTGAAGGCTCAACTCAAGGGTAATATATCATTAATGGAATCCAGAAAAATTTTCTGGGCTGAGATTATAATAGAGGTGAAAGAGCATTGGGAGCTTGTTAAGCTGGAAAATGACAAGAAGAATGCCATATGGGATTGTAAGGTGTAGTTGGAGGTAGTTCGTAGGGAAGGAAATGATAATGTAGTGATTGCTTAGAAATATATCAGTTACATCAACGAGTTACCCTCAGAAGAATTTTTCATGCGCAAAGTGGTCGACCGGTTCAGGACCATAATGGAGGTCACCAAGATGATTCTGAAGGAAGAGGCACAGGTAAAGGCATCAGGATACTTGGCACTCATGACAAATAGAGTGGAGACCTTTGATCTTGAATGGGGTAAGTTAGTGGAAGTTGGGCTACACGCATGCTGGGATCAGTTAGGGACATTACTCCCCTAGAAAAATTATGATCAGAAGCTGTCCGAGATCAAGTGTAAGGACGAATCGACACTGGAGAGGACATCTTGTTTGAAACCTAAAACCCTGGTGGTAACATTTCGCAAGGAATTCCTTCTCCTTTCCATGGTTAAAAGTTTCTTCGCCGCTCATCTTGATTACACCAAGCTTACTCAACTTCAGGCGTTATTTGAGCTTTTCAGTTCTGCACCTCTCCCTGTGGACATCGTATGGAAAAGATGTTATGAGAACTCACACCCACCAGCTCCATATACCTCACACCAAGTGCCACCTCTTCCATCTTTCCACTCTGGCTCTTCCTCTGCTTCAACACGTCCACATAGCTCGGGCCCTCTTCCACCCCTCATCATCCTCGTTAAAGATGTTAGGATCAGGTCCATGCGCCCTTTTATTTACTTTTATTTATATGTTCAATTATGTTGTAAAATTGGGTGAAATCACGATTTCACCCTATTACTGTTTTATTGTTATGTCTTTGTTGTAATCAGTGACAAAGAGTAGTACTCTTGGCATGATATAATTATATCGTATCATTTTTTATTTTGATGGGAAACATAAAGATCAAGAAAGAATATCCACTTGGGAAATATCCGGAAAATCACCTGGGATGTAAGAAGCTATAAAGAGTAAAATCAAAAAGTATAGAAGGGTTTTGGTTTCGGTGGAAGTTTTGAGTTAACACTGTGTAGCCTTTTTTGTAATTACTGTGATAAGCTCTAATGCACATCTTGAAGAGTTGTTTTGAGAGATAATATAATAACAACTTGTTGCAAATGGATTCCAATTGGGTTGTTGAACAATATGTATGTACCTATCTTATGTTTTTTTAACTTTCTTATTCTGTTTCACTGAATGCTTCTTCAATTATTTTCTATTCGAAATGTTGGTCACTGATGTTTTAATAAATGAATTTGTCTATATCTCTGCTATGGGAAAATTGGCACTCAAAAGATAATCACTCGGTCACCTTCATTGGGCTCGACGCAGGATTTCCTTTTCATAAATCTCATAATGACCATCTTCTTCCTTAAGTCTGAGAAGGGTGAATTGTTACCATAAAATAAACCTGCCTCCCTCAAAATTATTCCTTTTGTTCATCTGAGTGTTCATCCACTTTATTTACAAGGTTTGTTTACCAGTTTTAAACCTGGCCCATTCACATCAACCGAAATTAGGACGGCCTCAAGCCCATTCTGAGTTATGTCCAGTATACATCTAATTTAGTACCACTGCTCCCACAATTATCTAGAACCACAAAATACTTAGATCTTGTAGAATTAATATTCGGAGGGACTCCCCAAGAGAAATTTATTATAAGAAAACCTATGATTCTTAAGATGTCCTAGGCACTAGTATTTTGCAACTTGAGGTTGTCTCTAGGAGTGACAACATATTTTTGGCGTCGTTACTGGGGAACGAATGAGAAAACCATTTCCCTGGGAGACGACCTTATCTTCACCCTTTAATCAAGTGAGCACAAAGGGTTGAGAGTTTCATAGACCTCACCTTGGCATCTCCACTACCATCAGGTTCAAATCATCTGTAATCTTGGCATATACAAGGCCACATACCTGATCAGATACTTCCCATCTGAAAACCCCCTCTATATATGACCTAGAAAAGATCATATTCATGAGAATATGGAAGGAAAAGAAACTGAGCCAAGTTGACCTACCCTCTTTTTCTCTAGAAGATTCACCCTCGTCAACTCAGCAAGCTAACATTTATGGTCAAGAATCCACAGATCGTGTGCTTGAATATCCCCTAGAAGACTCTCCTTGTTCCAACCCATTCATAAAAGAATAAGTACAGTTAGCTAATGCCTCGTTGCCTCCCTTCCATCCTACTCTTGAGGTGCAGGAAGTTATGGAAGTTGCAGCAATTCAAAGCTACCTTCAGATTAACCCCAACTCCTCCACTTGTCAGATATTGGTTATCCCTCAACCCCTTCATCAACAGGCCCATCCTCATAATCTAACACCACCTCCTCCCATTGTTGTGCCTGGTTTCCTCCTGAAAAAGTATGCTCAATTATATCTCCCTCATATTTTGAATGGCATGCCGCAAGACTATCTCAATCTCCTACCCTGGTTCACCTGGGAAAATAATTCGCAGAGACATATTAAAAAATTTTGCACCTTTGCTAAGAATGTGAACATAGAGTATTTAGATGTGGTGTTTGTTAGCCACCAATAAAATTTGTCATATCAAATGGTGGCTAAAACATTTTTGGAGCCTTCAAGGAACAAATATTATTGCAAAAAAGTGTTATCTCTTGAAGACTCATGAAGACATCATGCCCTCTATCCAAATATTTATTGTTGTTTCCATTTTAAAAACTTTGAAATTCTGTTGATTCCATAAAGAAAAGACTGATGCAAAGGCCATTTTTCCTTTCCCTCCACCACAAAACTAACCTCCATTTTGCCTCCTCTTTTCCTCATTAACTTCCTCTATTTTCCTTTTTCTCTCATTTCCCCTTCATAAAATCCCCTTTATAGAGTTTAAAACTCCTTTTTTGAACTCTGCCAAAACCCCAAAATCCATCAGAAAACTTTGAAAAATTTCATAAAAATACACATTTCTTGACTATGGTCTTAAAACCCTTTGGGCTAAGTCCTAAACCACTTCCCCACATGTGCCCTGGCGCTAGAACCAAGCACTAAACCCTGTCGGTGCTTATCGCGTTGGAACAAATCAGTGGAGCGCAAGTTTGTTTTTTTGTGTTGACAAAAGTTTCGATGCCTATTGGCACCCTTCCGCATCAGCCCCGATCCTATTGTTTCACTTGCATAACCTTGGGCCCACAATCAGGCTCTTAACTTTATAAATAACCCATCTCCGATGCATTTTTCCTTTGTGAAATCCAAAACCCAGTTTTCCTAAGTTTTGGTCTAAACCCGCCAGTTCATGTATTAAATGATAAGGATCGTTGATCTTTTCTCGATCAACGATCTATATAATCTCGCATCGGAAATTTTCAATGGGTAGATTGAAAAGACCATCTCCTTGTCCCGATTCTGATTGGCCCTTGTACATAAGCCCTGGACCTTTGTATCCATATATCCTCAGGCCCCGTAGATGGGCGCCAAGCCACATATATATATAACCCGCCCGAGCCACCAAAACCTTTGTTTTTCATTTTTTTTTTGGTTTTATGTATTATAACATGGTTCCGCTCGTTCATTGGATGGAGCCCTTCTCCGACGTTGATCTAAGGCCGATCAACAGACCGCACAAAATCGTATCGGAATTTTTCAATGGGTGCGTTAATTATTTTGTTTACTGCTTCCGATCGGTGATATCCCAATCAGCTATCAGTCGTTGATCTCCCTCCGCTCGGCCCAGATCCAATGGTCCACATCACTTCTTCCTCCAGCCCTTTCTTTCGCCTTTCTACCTCCTGATTCATTCCCCGCCATCGATCTGATCTGCAAATCGACGGTCTACAACCAATCGCATCGGCGCCATTCAAAGTTCTTCTCCCGCCGATCGCATGCCTTCGATTACATATAGATTGTCCACGTGTCTAGATCAGACGGTCCAAATTACATCTCCCAACTTTGGTTAAATTTCATAACCCGATATATAAAGTTTCAAAGACCAACCCCAGCCGTTGATCTCTGCAGATCAACGGTTCATATTTAACCTTTCTCCGCCTTGTGTATTATTTCATTTAAAACCAAGTTTTAATCTGAGCCGTCCATTTCCTTCATCCAACGACTCACATTGAATCCCCCCTTCCACTCATTTTCCCATGCATCTTATCAATATCACGCTCATTCCGCGTAGTTAGATCTGAGACCTCAGATCCAACGGTTGATGAGCGTTTTCGCGTAAATTCAAGCACGAGCGTTAATTTCCCAAAGGCTGCACGATATAATTGGTTTTCAAATGCCACGTGTCGGGTGGTGTACTGTATCGTGTTCAAAAGGTTAGTATCACCTATTCCCCTTTTGGTTGCACGAAAAAAGTGGTTTCCATCCCCGAAACTGCTTTCCCTCTTTCCATTAAAGTTTTGTCGTGCGCCTCCTCAGTCATTGATCTTGTAGGGCCAATCTCATCTGACGGCTCGTATTCATCCTGAACCCCAACTTCACTTTTAACCATATTTTCCTCCAAATTAAGGTTTTTTAACCTTATTCCTTTGTATTTTTGCCATTTATCTATTACACGTCCCAAATCGCTCCCGACCGTCGATCTCTGTAGATCGATGGATCTGACTTATTCACTTCCCACCGCTCTCCCTTCAACTATTATATGTATATCTCCAACGTTGGATGATGCCATCCAATGGCCACGCTCCTCCCCACACCCTCTGAAGCAGTTTACCCAATAAACACAGGATTTCATAACATTGAGAGTTTTTTGCAGGTTCAAATGAATTTCAAAATATTTTAAAGAGAAATGATAAAGCTGAGGGTGACGATCCTCAGAGCTTTGTTTATTTAAAAATAAAATCATTCTAAAGGGTTCTACGCCACGTTTCATCAATAATTCATGGGCATTGGTGCCATATGAGCCCTATGCGGCCCTGCACATCAACAAGACACAATATTATTTAATCAAATTAAAAGAGTATCAGTGTCGAAGACAAAACACAACAGAAATAGAAGATTGAAGACAGTATTGGGGGAATACGGCTAAGATTGATTATCAAAAGCCTAATCCTCAAAATTAAAACACAGTTAAAAATAAAATCATAAATGTTTATCAGACAGAAAGGCCTGCACCGCCACATCAGAGGCAAATTGATTCCTCTCAGCTACCACAAAGCTACCTATGCCTCAAAGCATTCAAAAAGAGAACGAATTTATTGATCAGAAAGGATATTTGCCCCAGTGCAGCCAAACAATTAATTCTTCCAAATGAACTAATGCAAAAAATATCAGTAGATTTAATTGTATCCTGAAACAAAGCCTAAAAGTCAATAAAATCTCCCACCGAGCTTAATCCCTTAATGTAAATCATTTAATACAGAGGAAACCTATGTAAGCTTCTTTATCGAGCCCCTCAAAGGCCGAGAAGCATTAATTTTGTATTAATTTACCTAGGAGATCTTTTATCAGATCCCACCTCCTCATTCTTCTATAAATACTTCTGTAGAAGATGAGAAAATGTTGGTTGTAGAACTTTGAAATATACTTGAGCTCTAAACTTCTGATTTTAAATAGTGTTCACTGGTTCTTAAAGCTTTTCTTGTGATGGAATAGTTAGGCTGAGAAGTGAAGATGATTGCTAACCTGAAACACTGGAATTAAAGCTATAACTGGTTTGAAGCATCAATACAAGCTGATTTATGGGATCCTGGTCTATGTCTACGGTGATGTTTTTCTTCTTGTAAATCATTATTTTATTTCTATTTCCACTTTGTTCATCTTCTCTGATAAAGAACAGCAAGCATAGAGTTAGGATTTAATGTATATCAATACCCTTCTCTGCTTGATAAGCTTTATCTAAATTTTTTCTTATGAATTGTGTTATTTAGGAATGATTTAATTCAGTTTAAACAGTAGGAATGCTGGCGTTCCCTCGTCCTCCTATCTTAGCTAATTGTTATTCTTGAAATTTATTTTCATTTCATGTTAAGTAGAGATGAACTAAGGAAGATATGGTGAGCCCTGGTCCTAGTTTTATCTCAAAAGAGTGACTGAAAATTTCCCTAGGAATGTGTTGAAAGCTGGCTAGTTTCGAAGTACTTACTAGATCTTAGGCCTTTCTTTGTTATCATTTGTGTTTCCCTCTATGTTTTAAATGTTTTTATATTGAAAGTATATCAAAGGCTGGCTAGTTTTGAAGTACTTACCAGATCCTGGATTTCTTTTATGTTTTTCTTAAGTGTGTTTCGAAGGCTGGCTAGTTTCAAAGTACTTACCAGATCCTGGGCTGCTCTTTGTTCTTAATTTGTTTAATTACCCTTCTTTTTGTATCATCTCATTCCATAAATAAAATTTAAAGAGATCCTTAGACATAGATGACTTGCCCCATAGACCACTCTTGAACCTGCTGTTTCAATTAAAACCCTATTATGACTCCATAGTCCAATGGACTAAAACCTACAATTATCCATCTTTTTAGCCAAATCTTGTTCTATTTGCTTGCAACTTCTCACCTTTGAAAATCTTTGCATTTGGAACTTTACAACTCAAACAATAATCATGCTCAACCATCCAAAACAAAACAAAACCCTCGGCCTTCATAACTAGCCTAATATCATTACCCAAAACCTTAAATATAAATCCATCTTTGAACTTATTGGACTCTGGATTCAGGAGGGCTAGATCCTAGAATCCCAAAGTGGGTGAAATGATGTTTCTCCCTGCTGTTGGACTTTGCCAATCTTGCTGATTATAGGGAGCTAACAT
This sequence comes from Pinus albicaulis, assembly GCA_034641835.2. Lineage (NCBI taxonomy): Eukaryota > Viridiplantae > Streptophyta > Pinopsida > Pinales > Pinaceae > Pinus > Pinus albicaulis. The sequence continues at coordinate 72,845,991 of CM076577.1, read as the reverse complement.
TTCTGGCAACTCCACTGGGGATCTTGAGTTATTTTCTTGTTGAATACTTTAAATATCTCAGAAACCCCTTTACTCACTAAACAATTGGTATATTATCCAGTTGAGCCACCAGAAACTATCATTTCTGGTGACTCCACTGGGAACTTTGTGAGTGATTTTCATCATAAATACTTCTAACACCTTAGAAATCATAATTTCAAGAACATTGTGCAGTGAGTAAAAAGCAGCCTTTTCAAGCACTACCAAGTGATGGTAATCATGATGAAACTTGTTTGAATCAGTGACAAACTAGGAAAACCTTAGGATTCTCATAAGGGTTTATCTAACCTTGAAAAATCAGCTAGCTTAGCCATAAGAGTAGACTGTCTTTGTCTCACAACCATAGCTAAGTTTTGAAACAGATTTAGGACACTCTTAGAAACCACACCTGAAAAATAACTCAGAAAACCAAAAAATATTTCAGATTGGTATTAAATAAACATGGTGGTGGAACATAAAACCTTTTACCTCCTTACGAGCTGAAAATCTTCCACCAGGCGACTCCACACTCTGAAACTCCCAAAAGACCAAATGACTCCACTGGTATAAGACCTTGAACTGATTGAACAGACACAGTGACCTCTTTTTCTGATTTACAAACATGGATTTAGACATAGACCCAGATGAAAAATATATGATCATGATGGAAAAGTTGATTTACATGCTTGGAAGAAGGGTGGATAGGTTTATGGCTAATTTAAATGTTGGTGATCCAGAAAATCATATGCCTTTCCCTAAGAAAATGCGAACTTTACCACTACAAGACATGTATGATGAACATGATTAGAGAGAAAATAATCAAGGAAAATTTCTAATCATGATGGAAAAGATGATGCATGTGCTTGGGAAAAGAATGGATAGGTTGATGACTAATATGAAAATGGATGATCTAGAGCGAGTTATGTTTTCCCTTGATCAAAAACAAGCCCAATCACCTCAAGATCAAGACAGTGACCAAGCTATGAATTATGATCAACACCTTATAGAAAATGATGAGAAAACTTATAAAGAAAGAAATAAAGAAGGCTGTCAAGAAATTTTTGATTGCCTTCCTATATCTTGTACTATGCTGATAAGAGATCTTCATGACCGAAACGAAAATAATAATAGTGAGCAGTGCTTCAAGGAAACAAATAGTCATCTGGGAAACACGAAACCTGAAATTGAGGAGACACCAACACATATAGAAAACATTCCTTTGTGTTATAACTCAGTTCAGTTTATACAACAAGAACGACATCCTGATAACGAAGAGAAAATAACTCATGAACCCGATGTACGAACTCAGTATCATACTAATCATGAGGAATTTTTTGAAATGCAAGAGGATCAGGAAACAACAGAAAATCCTCAAATTTTTCCTACAAGAACAAGTCAAGATCCCCTAGAAGAGGCTCAAGAGAACATCCAACCTCAAAATCAGCCTTTACAAGAAACAGAGAACTGTTGTACTTCTGTTCAAAGGGACATAGAAATATTTTCCTTGTTGACAGAAGAAGAGATAGATCAAACCATTAATAAACAATCAGTCTCTGAAACTTATTTCAAAACAAATACTCTTGCTCATTCACGTATAAAACTCTGTTGTAAAAACGCAGAAAGTTCTCTTGTTGGTCATAAGAAAAAGGGTAGCTCTTCTTCTGTTTATACTGAAAGAAAAATCTCTCCATTAACAGAAGAACTAATTGATCAAATACTAAACAAAAAACTACCCTCCAAACTATCATCTCAACCAGACTGTCATGAACATGGTGCCTATTCCATAGAACAATCCAATGGCACTCAAGACAAAGAGGATAGTAAAGAAATCAATGATAATAATGAAACTAGTCCTCTTTGGAATACGAATTTTGATGGGTTATGTACTAAAACTAATGCAGGTGCAAGAATGTGGATTTACAATACAAGAAATAATTATTCTAAAGCCTATTCATACAAACTGAATTTTCAATGCACAACTGACATAGCAGAGTATGAGGCACTCCTCTTAGGGCTACATTTATTGAAAAAACTAGGAGCCCAGAAGATAACAGTTCACGGAAATGAAGAATTGTTAATTAGGCAAGTGAAAGAAGAATGCATGGTTGAACATCCCAGAATTAAAGCCTACAAGGATGATACCATAGATTTATTAAAATATTTTAAAGATTTCCAACTTATCCTTGTTCCTAAAGACCAAAACAACTTTGATAATGGATTAGCCCTTGTGGCTAGTACATGTCTAAGACCTTGGGAGAGCAAACAATATACAATTCAAGAAAAATTCAGACCAGCTGTCCCAAACAATAAAAAATACTGGAAAAACTTTGAAGGAGAAAAAATAATAGCAGACCATCCTACTGAGGATATAGTTTCTTTTCAAAAAGAGACTTCTCCATTCAATAATGTTAATCTGCCATTCGAAGAACCTGAATTTATATCAGAAGTAAGCATAGATTTAAAGAAAGAAGATATTTCACTGTTTACTATTTTACAGGTTAAGGATGATGATACTTCCAAGCCACATACTGACAACGCAGTCCTCAAAGCTGAAGTCTTGGAAACACACAATCTACTAGACATGGAGAGCCGAAAAGAAGAGAACCTTCATCTTTTCTTTGTTGATCCATTGAAAAAGTGTGTGGAAGTCCCAACCGGCTCAAATTATCAAGCATGGATCCTTTGCAAGAGCCAGAGACATGAAAAGCTTTCACCTCCTGTGATAGTCTTGATTTTGAAGATTAATCTTCAAAATGTACTATGGATACCTCTAACAAGCAGCCAGGGTTTCTTCTTCTTTATGACATTACTCAATTGGCTACATTGGCACTTTTGTATCATATGAAGATGTAAATACTCCATGTTAGAATAGGTAAGATAGGAATGTCAATATAGCTTAGTTTTAAGCATTTAGATATTTTTTATTTTTTTTTCTCCGAATAAAAATAAAAAATACAAAAATACAAGAGAAACAAAAAGAGAAAAGAGGGCAGATTGCAAAAATAAGAAAGGTATAGCCCCATACCAAAAAGAGGAAACAAATTTGAAAGTGTGCAAGCTTAAATGCCACTCCTGAAAAACAAACTTCTAGTTATTCAAACAGCCTAATATTGACTAATTAGTTTTAAATTTACTGCTGATTGGATAGTGAATTTGATTTGCCAAGCTATTTAATCTTGGCTTATTAGTAGGTAGATTAGGCTAGAAATTAAAGGTTCAAGCATGCTCAAAATCTGAACCTATGTTTCCAAAACATGACTGACTCAAATCTGCTTGAAATTCTGAGTCAAAATAGAGGAATAACTGGTTCTAATCAGCTCAAAATATGAACTAGTGGATAAAGGAAAACCAGCTCATACAGAAGTAAAAATGGAGCTGTAAAAAAAAAAAAAAAGATGAAGGAAGTGCTTGAACTTTCAGATCTTAAGCCTTCCATTTTGATTTAATTTTCTGCAAAATAATATCTATGTGCAACTTGTTTTATATGCCATAGATCAGCATCAAGTTAGATTGTTTAATCTTGACTTGTATGCTTTTGAATTTCTGTTGTAGAATTTAGAGAATAAAAATCTGTTAGACTGTTTAATCCTAACAGATTGGTAGGTTAGGTAGAGAAGAATATGAACTCAACAGTTTAATATGAGTTCATGGAGAAATAAGGAGTAGAATTAGATTAGTTTTATGCTTTTAAAAGAATAAAATTTTGTGAAAAGAGTTTGCCAATCCAAGTGCACTCTAAAGAAGAAAAAATGTTAGATCAGTAGTATTGGGTAGGTAGAAAGCTTGTTGATGAAAGATCCATTGTTTTCCATGGCTGCTAACATGTTTTCAGAGAAAAGAAGATCATTCAAGTAAAGGAAGGTAGCCCAATGGATAAGGAACTGATCAGCCTCCCAGATAATGCAAGTCTGAAGTTCTTGATGCCTTCAAGAAGGCACCATCCCCAAGTGGAGCCACTGTTAGCCACCGATAAAATTTGTCATATAAAATGGTGGCTAAATTTTTTTTGGAGCCTTCAAGGAACAAATATTATTGCAAAAAAGTGTTATCTCTTGAAGACTCATGAAGACATCATGCCCTCTGTCCAAATCTTCACTGTTGTTTCCATTTTAAAACTTTGAAATTCTGCTGATTCCATAAAGAAAAGACTGTTGCAAAGGCCATTTTTCCTTTCCCTCCACCACAAAACTAACCTCCATTTTGCCTCCTCTTTTCCTCATTAACTTCCTCTATTTTCCTATTTTTCCCATTTCCCCTTCATAAAATCCCCTTTACAGAGTTTAAAACTCCTTTTTTGAACTCTGCCGAAACCCCCAATTCCATCAGAAAACTTTGAAAATTTTCATAAAAATACACATTTCTTGACTATAGTCTTAAGCCCCTTTGGGAAAAGTCCTAAACCACTTCCCCACATGTGCCCTGGTGCTAGAACCAAGCGCTAAACCCTGTCAGCACTTATCGCATCAGAACAAATTAGTGGAGCACAAGTCTGTTTGTTTGTGTTGACAAAAGTTCCGATGCCGATTGGCACCCTTCCGCATTAGCCCCGATCCTATTGTTTCACTTGCATAACCTTGGGCCCGCAATTGGACTCTTAAATTTATAAATAACCCATCTCTGATGCATTTTTCCTTTGTTAAGTCCAAAACCCAGTTTTCCTAAGTTTTGGTCTAAACCCGCTGGTTCATGTATTAAATGATAAGGACCATTGATCTTTTCCCGATCAACGATCTGCAGAATCTCACATCAGAAATTTTCAATGGGTAGATTGAAAAGCCCATCTCCTTGTCCCGATTCTAATTGGCCCTTGTACATAAGCCCTGGACCTTTATATCCATATATCCTTAGGCCCCGCAGATGGGCGCCAAGCCACATATATATATATATAACCCGCCCGAGCCACCAAAACCTTTGTTTTTCATTTTTTTTTGGTTTTATGTATTATAACATGGTCCCGCTCATTTATTGGATGGAGCCCTTCTCCACCGTTGATCTAAGGCTGATCAACGGACTGCGCAAAATCGCATCGGCAATTTTCAATGGGCACGTTAATTGTTTTGTTTACCACTTCCGATCGGCGATCTCCCGGTCAGCTATCAGCCGTTGATATCCCTCCGCCCGGCCCAGATCCAAATGTCTACATCACTTCTTCCTCCAGCCCTTTCTTTCACCTTCCGACCTCCCGATTCATTCCCTACCGTCGATCTAATCTGCAGATCGACGGTCTACAACCAATCACATCGGCACCATTCAAAGTTCTTCTCCCACCGATGGCATGACACTGATTACATCTGGATCGTCCACGTGTCCATATCGAATGGTCCAGATTACATCTCCCAACTTTGGTTAAATTTCATAACCTTCTATATAAAGTTTCAAAGACCAACCCCAGCCGTTGATCTCTGCAGATCAACGGTTCATATTTAACCTTTCTCCGCCTTCTGTATTATTTCATTTAAAACCCAGTTTTAATCTTAGCTGTCCATTTCCTTCATCCAACAGCTCACATCAAATCCACCCTGCCACTCATCTGCCCGTGCGTCTTATCAATATCGTGCTCATTCCGCGCCGTTAGATCTGAGACCTCAGATCCAACGGTTGACGCGTGTTTTCGCGTAACTTCAAGCGCGAGCGTTAATTTCCCAAAGGCTGCCCGATATAAGTGGTTTTCAAATTCCACGTGTCGGGTGGCGTACTGTATCGCATTCAAAAGGTTAAAACCACCTATTCCCCTTTTGGCCGTGCGAAAACAGTGGTTTCCATCCCCGAAACCGCTTTCCCTCTTTCCATTAAAGTTTTGTCGCACACCTCCTCAGTCGTTGATATTGTAGGGTTGATCTCATCTGACAGCTCGTATTCATCCTGAACCCTAACTTTACTTTTAACCATATTTTCCTCCGAATTAAGGTTTTTTAACCTTATTCCTTTGTATTTTCGCCATTTCTCTATTACACGACCCAGATCGCTCCCGACCGTCGATCTCTGTAGATCAACGGATCTGACTTATTCGCTTCCCACCACTCTCCTTTCGAATATTATACGCAGATCTCCACCGTTGTATGATGCCATCCAACGGCCATGCTCCTCCCCACACCCTCTGAAGCAATTTACCCAATAAACACAGGATTTCATAACATTGTGTGTTTTTTGCAGGTTCGAATGAATTTCAAAATATTTTAAAGAGAAATGATAAATCTGAGGGTGCTGATCCTCAGAGCTTTGTTTATTTAAAAATAAGATCATTCTAAAGGGTTCTAGGCCATGTTTCATCAATACTTCATGGGAATTTATGCCATCTGAGCCCTGTGCGGCCCTGCACATCAAGAAGACACAATATTATTTAATCAAATTAAAAGAGTATCAGTGTCGAAGACAAAAAACAGTAGAAACAAAATATTGAAGACAGTATTGGGGGATTATGGCTAAGATTGATTATCAAAGCCTAATCCTCCAAATTAAAACACAGTTAAAAAAAAATCATAAATGTTTATCAGACAGAAAGGCCTCCACTGCCACATCAGAGGCAAATTGATTCCTATCAGCTACCAAAAAGCCACATGTGCCTCAAAGCATTCAAACAGAGGCCTGAAGTTGTTGATCAGAAAGGATATTTTCCCCAGCATATCCAAACAATTAATTCTGCCAAATGAACTAATGCAAAAAATATCAACAGAGTTAATTGTATCCTGAAACAGAGCCTAAAAGTCAATAAAAGCTCCCACCGAGCTTAATCCTTTAATGTAAATCATTTAATAAAGATGACACCTATGTAAGCTTCTTCATCAAGCTCCTCAAAGGCCGAGAAACATTAAGTCTATATTAATTGACCCAGGAGATATTTTATCAGATCCCACCTCCTCATTCTTCTATAAATACTTATGTAGAAGATGATAAAATGTTGGTTGCAGAACTTTGAAATATACTTGAGCTCTAAACTTCTGATTGTAAATAGTGTTCACTGGCTCTTGAAGCTCTGCTTGTGATGGAATAGTTAGGATGAGAAGTAAAGATGATTGCTAACTTGAAACACTGGACTTAAAGTTGTAACTGGTTTGAGGCATCAAAACAAGCTTATTTATGGGATCCTGGTCTATGTCTACGGTGATGTTTTTCTTCTTGTAAATCGTTATTTTATTTCTATTTCCACTTTTTTCATCTTCTCTGATAAATAACAGCAAGCATAGAGTTAGGATTTACTGTATATCAGTACCCTTCTCTGACTGATAAGCTTTATCTAAATTTTTTCTTCTGAATTGTGTTATTTAGGAATGATTTAATTCAGTTTAAATAGTAGGAATGCTGGCGTTCCCTCGTCCTCCTATCTTAGCTAATTGTTATTCTTGAAAGTTATTTTCATTCCATGTTAAGTAGAGATGAACTAAGGAAGATATGGTGAGCCCTGGTCCTAGTTTTATCTCAAAAGACTGACTGAATGTTTCCCTAGGAATGTGTTGAAAGCTGGCTAGTTTCGAAGTACTTACCATATCTTAGGCCATTCTTTGTTATCAATTGTGTTTCCCTATGTGTTTTAAATGTTTTTCTATTGAAAGTATATCAAAGGCTGGCTAGTTTCGAAGTACTTACCAGATCCTGGATTGATTTTATGTTTTTCTTAAGTGTTTGTCAAAGGCTGGCTAGTTTCAAAGTACTTACCAGATCCTGGGCTGCTCTTTGTTCTTCATTTGTTTAATTCCCCTTATTTTTGTATCATCTCATTCCATAAATCAAATTTAAAGATATCCTTAAACATAGATGACTTGCCCCATAGACCACTCTTGAACCTGCTGTTTCAATTAAAACCCTATTATGACTCCATAGCCCAATGGACTAAAACCTGCAATTATCCATATTTTTGGCCAAAGCTTGTTCTATTTGCTTGCAACTTCTCACCTTTGAAACTCTTTTCATTTGGAACTTTCCACCTCAAATAGTAATCATGCTCAACCATCCAAAACAAAACAAAACCCTCGGCCTTCATAACTAGCCTAATATCACTACCCAAAACCTTAAAGATAAATCCATCTTTGCACTTATTGGAGAGATCCCTCTCTGGATTCAGGAGGGCTAGATCCTAGAATCCCAAAGTGGTTGAAATGATGTTTCTCCTTGATGTCGGAATTTGCCAATATTGCTGATTACAGGGAGCTAACAGTGTTAATGCTTTTCATCTATTCCCTCGATGGAGAAGCTTGTAAGTGGTTCAAATCCCTGGCCAATAACAAAGTTCATACTCGGGAAGAAATGAAAAATTTATTTACAATGAAATGGGGAGAAAAGAGGGACCATGGCTATGTTCTCACTGATTTCAATGCCCTAAAGAAGAGACATAATTAAGATGTAAAAAAATTCATAAAGAGGTTCAAAAATTTGTATAATAATCTCCCTACAGAAATAAAACCCCCCCAAGCAGCTTCTAAGGTGTTCTTCGCAGGAGCTTTCGAGCTAGAATTTGGGTTCACCCTAAGAGAAAGGAAGCATGCATCTCTAGATTAGATCTAGACTAACGCATTGGAGGTAGAAGAAAACTTTTCTTCTATTGGAAAATTCAAGGGGAAGACAGAACATGAAGTAAGAAGAAAGAACGAAGAGGAGGCTTCTACTTCAAATCAGGACAGAGAATCACAAGAATATAGAATTGAAGAAATGAACAAGTTAATCAAGAATATTTCAAATAAGATGGTTAATATTGGATTGGAAGCCAAAAAATCCCCTCCTAGTTCTAATCAAATGATTCCTAACCGAGGGTTCAATCCCCAGTATAAGAAGCCCCCTCTGCAACTGTTGCAGCGTGAAAGGAAGGAACATCAAGACCACATTCAACCTCCCCTGTACTTGGAGAGAGAAGTAGAGGGACAAGCCGAGGAAGTTACAGACAACCAAGAGAATCAATTCCTTGCTTACACTGATGACGTGGAGGGTGAACTCATTCTACAAGGAGAGGTAGAAGAGAAAGAAGTTCCTTCAGAAGATCAAGATATTGACAATTACTGCAGACAGTTTGTGGATTTAATGGAGGCTCAAATCCATAAGAAGTATGATATTAGGGCCTCCTAGAAGAGAACCCGAGTGCAAGAACAAAACTACTAGTCAGTATCAAGAGAAAAAACCCCTCCTAATTATTCCTGTAAAGGAAAAAATCCAATAGAAGAATCAACCTCTCATAAGGCCAATACATCCACATCCACAAAGCAAGACCCTGATCCTCCCAAAAATGAGAAGTCCCCATATACACCCTTAGATTTTCCTGAACCTCCTAAAGAGAAATTCAAAGAAGCCATTACTGAAAAGGGGTCCACAACCTTTAATCTCCAGAAAGAATTAGAGAAGGTCAAGATCCCAGTTCCCCTGATTGATATTTTGAAATAGCCTTCATACAAAGCTCAAGTGTCCCAATTCATGCAACCCCATGGTGTAAGCCCCATGCTTGATAGTCCCAATCTCCAAGAATAACAACCCATGGTGGTCTTTGAACCTCATGTAGAAGAGTAGGACTTAGCCGCAGCGCCGTTTTATGTGACTTTGGTGATACATGACCTATTACTACAAAATTGCATGCTAGATTATGGGGCTTCACATATCATACTTCCTCTGTCTGTTACGAAACAACTGGGGTTACAAATCACAAGGCCTTATAAACATATGTACTCTTTCAACTCTAAAAGGGTTAAGTGCTTGGGGATGATAAAAGAGATGGTGGTGAACTTGGTCCTGATCTCGACTAAAAGTATGGTAATTTATATAGTCGTGGCTGACATCCCAGCATGGTTTGGTATGTTTTTGTCGAGATCTTGGGGTTCAAAGGTTGGAGGATCAATAAATCTTGATCTAACTTACGCCACTATCCCAGTGTTCGATGGGGAGGAAAGAAGGTTATATTAGGAATTCAGGTTTTTAAAAATGGTCACTAAAGTTGATGTTAAACCAATTCCCCGGTATATGGTAAGGAGGGTGAATTTTCTTGTCTCATGTTTGAGGAGGACGAGAATTTCTTTCAAGAGACAAAGGTTTGTCCCTTAATATGGGGAAATCCCATAAACAAAGAAGAGAATAAGATTTGTACTTTTCAGTTCGATGGGGCTTATTCAAGAGAAGGAAACGGGGCTGGGGTACTCTTGATATCAGTGGAAGGATGCTTGATTCCCCTCCCTTTCAAGTTGGATATTGAAGCCACAAAAAATGTGGCTGAGTATGAGGCACACTTTTTGGGACTACAGGTAGCACAAAACATGAACATACAGAGTCTTAAAGTGTTTGGAGATTTAGAGATGGTAGTAAGGCAAGTCAAGAGCCAATGCCAGACTAAGAACCTGTGAATCAGAGCTTACAGGAATGAGGTGTGGGACTTGGTTAAAAAATTCTTCTTGACTTTTAATATTCATTTCATGCCCAGGGATAAGAACAAAATGGCTGACTCACTAGCCGTGGCCACTAGAAATTTCCATCCTCCCCAAAACCCATTACTCAGATACGAGGTGGAAGTGCGATATCGCCCCTATATCCTAGAAAACATGAAACATTGACAGGTTTTAGTGGGTGAAGAGCAGGTAAAGTGTTTCATGGAGATGGTGGGCGATTTATCGAACTTGGTGATCGACTTGGTGGTCGAGGATGACAGCGAAGTGCCAAAAATAAGGTGGGAGGAGACACTATCCAGGCATCACATTTTACAATTAAAGGGAAATGTCATCCCCAGAGGCATCATGCCACTGGAAAGGTTGTTTGATAAAAACGATATCCCAGTGAACCCGAGAAAACTGACCTCTCGACAAGCCAGTCAAGGATTTGAATATTGGGATAGAGTAAGATTTGAAGTTGGTGAAGCTACGGAAAGGAGTCCCTAAAGAATATAAAGGATAGTACCTGAGGCTATTTCAATCATATAAAGATGTCTTCGCTTGGTCATACCAGGATCTGAATACTTTTGATGTCTATTTCATCCAACATAAGATACCCCTCAAAGAAGACGTTAAGCCTCATAAATAGAAGCTAAGGCAAATCAATCCACTTCTCAATCCAGCTATCAGAAATGAGATAAAGAAGTTGTTGCAGGCAAAGATCATCATCCCATTGAGGTACTTGGAATGGGTGACAAACTTGGTTCTAGTAAGAAATAAAAATGGTGAAATCAGGATTTGCGTGGACTTCTGAAAATTGAATAGAGCCCCACTCAAAGATAATTACCCCCTTCCTAAGATGGACCACATATTGCAAAATGTAGTAGGATCATCTTGCATGTCTATGATGGATAGTTTCTCGGGATATAACCAAGTGGCGGTACTCCCTAAAGATTAGAAGAAGACGATGTTCACCACACCTTGGGAAACCTTCATGTATGCCCGCATGCCTTTCGGCCTGATAAACGTTGGTGCAAAATTCCAACACGTGATGGAAATTGCCTTCATAGGAGACCTGGATAAGTTCATGGTGATTTACCTGGATGACATCATCGTCTTCTCGAAGAGTGATGAAAAGCATATAGAACATCTCAGATGAACCTTTGACAAATTTTGCAGGTACATTTTATCTTTGAACCCCCAAAAGTCCATGTTTTCCCTGGAATAAGGGAAGCTACTGGGGAATATAGTAACTAAAGAAGGAGTAAAAATTGATCCAAAATGAGTGGAGGTGATAAATGGAATTTCTATGCCAAGAAACAAAAAACAAATGCAGGTGTTCCTGGGAAGGATAAATTTTCTAAGAAGATTCATACCAAATTATGTCGATATTGTCAGAAGCATTACTGAAATGATAAAGGAGAACAGTGAGGTGAAATTGACGCCTCAATCGAGGGATTACTTCAACAGGATCAGGCAGGATTTTGCAGAAGCTCCAGTCTTGGCTGGCCCAGATTATGGAAAGCCTTTCATGATATTTTCTTTCACCTCTCATCACACAATAATTGTGGTATTGTTACAAAAAAATGGCGAAGGGCATGAAACACCTATTGCATTCTTCAGCTAAGTCCTCCAAGATGCTGAACTAAAATACAACATCCTGGAAAATCAAGTGTACGCTCTGGTAAAATTTCTTAAGGTATTTCAGGTGTATGTGTTACAGTCTTCCATAACGGCTTACGTACCCACCGCAGTGGTGAAGGATATTCTCATGCAGGGCGACAGTGAAGGGGAGAGGGGAAAATGGATAGTTAAGATCTAGGAGTATGAAATGGAAATAAAGCATACCAAACTCATTAAAGGCTAAGTTATGGCTAAAATTATCTCTGAATCCAACTCTCAAGCTTTAGGAATAAATCTAGCTATGATAGGAGGAGAAGCACGAGAGGATACATGTGTACAAAGGGGCATAGAACCTTCCATGCAAAATACACATGTAAATTATCTTCTATCCTCATGGTATAAAGATATAGTAGAATACCTCTTAACCTTGAGGTGTCCTCCTAACTATGACAAGACCAGGTATCACACTTTGAGGTTAAGATCCCAATAGTACACTGTTGTGAATGGGAGATTGTATTGGAGGGACCCAGATGGGATATTATTATTGCATTTAACAGAGCAAGAGGTCAAGGAAGTGATGACATAGTTCCATGAAGGAATATGCGGCGACATTACAGCTGGTGCTCCACTGCACACAAAATCCATAGGGCAGGGTTCTTTTGGCCTAAAATATTTGTTGATGTACATGCTCGCATCATGGCCTGCGAAAAGGGTCAAAAATTCATCGAAAAGCAAAGGTTCACACCCCTCCTATTGATCCCAGTACATGTTGAAGAGTCGTTCAAACAATGGGGAATCGACTTCATAGCTAAAATTCACCCGACTTCCAGTAACTAGTACTGATGGATCCTCACCTCCACATATTAATTCACTAAATGGGTTGAGGTAGTGCTCGCAAGTAACACCACAGATTTGGTAGTGACCAAATTCCTGGAAGAAAACATAATAGGCAAGTTTGGATGCCCTGCTAAAATCATCACAGATAACACCCAGGTTTTCAAGTCAGCTAAGTTCATGAATTGTTGTCAGCATTACAATATCCTTTTGGGGCACTCCACTGCATATTACCCTCAGGGGAATGGATTGGCGGAGTCATCTAATAATAAATTAGTGGGGATTATGAAAAAGACCATCAATGAAAACCAAAAGAATTGGGATTCCCAACTCAAGTTTTCTCTTTGGGCAAATCCTATCACAACTAAGATATCTACAGGGAAGTCCCCCTACGAGTTGGTATATGGCAGAGCAACAGTCTTCCCTATTTAGCTCGCAATGATTGTGGCCCGATCCTTGTAAGAGAGCGAGGGAGAACCAAACGACCTCGTCAAAAGAATGAACCAATTGGTATAACTGAATGAAACCTGGGAACAGGGAAACCTCAGATTAATAGAATACCGGGAGAAGATGAAAGGCTTGTTTGACCAACGAGCTAAAGAAAAGGAAATCCAAGCAGGGGATTTAGTACTGCGATGGGACATCAGGAGGTAGGACAAAGAAAAACATGGAATGTTTGAGCCACTTTGGTTTGGACCATTCAGGGTGGCAGAGGTCAAAGGAAACAATAATTGTATGTTAGAAAACTTGGAAGGAGACGTCTTTAAGATGCATGTCAATGGAAAATTTCTCAAGCCTTACTTACAACACTGATATGGTCCTCGACAGTCCGTTGTACGTATCCTTCCATTGTATATATGCCATTTGTTATTTTCATGATTTACTGTCTTGATTTCAATTATATTTCTCCGAAAATTCTTTGATATGATATTGTGCACACCAATAAGAAACACAAGCATGAGGCCTACGAGTTCTCAACACATGCGGGCGAGTGCATCATCCCCAATGGAGCCAATTTTGGCCTATGGTTTTCATTAAAGGTTAAGGAAAGTCAAGAAATCTTAATAAATGAAGAGTTCGAATGTTTAAATCGGGAGGTTGAGGGAAAATCAATACATCTCCCTTGGCGTGCTTCCCATGCATACCACCCATCATGGCCACCCCATGTTGGGGCCCTTGTTTTGAAAAACCTTGTTTTGAATGTTTTGAATTTGGAACAACAGCCAGATTTTGGGATTGCGGAACGAGGACACACGGCAGCTACAACCAAGTCGCAACCACATCAAACGGCGGAGCTATCAAGGTTGCGACGGAACAGGCACATAGCGGAGGAAACTAGATGCATAAGTGCAGATAAGGAGAAGATACAGTAGAAAGAACGCAAGCGGAACACATAGATAATCAGAGAAAAGCTAGAAGCAGCTGCAGAAGAACAACATAAGAACTAACAGTCACGACAGCGGATAAATAAATAGCAGTCACCCGGATGAACGGGGGGATGATTCCACAGCAGAAGAGAGAAGAGCGCAACTAAAGGAGAAAACGCATGCTGCAGCAGGAATCCAGAGCATGGATGAGGTCTGTGTAGTTCCTAGGGTTTATTGATGTAGAATCTTTGTTCCGCAAGGCATATGTATCAGATCTGTAAGCCTATTGCAAAGCTATGTAACTGGATGTTGGCCAAGGACTTAATACAATTGCAGGTTACTGTCTATTTGTGTGATTCACATGCATGTGTGTTGGTTGCGATGCTTTAAAATTTTATTTACTTAATGTATGTATGCTCTCGGAATGATGTTGCATATGTGATTCTATTTATGTGATCTAATCCCTGATGAGAATGAGTTGCGGATCCATTCCTTGCCATTGGTCTATTCCCCTCCTGCATGTGGTCGCGGCACGCCTCGGGTGAGACTCTCTACTCTCTAGAGTAGGGTGATAATGCCAGTGTAATCCTAGACTACAGCGGATTCCTTTGTTGGCCATAACTCCTGAACCTGGGTCTTGCCCGCGAGACTTGATCGCTCGCCAACACCCCACCTCCAGACAAGCGGTGCGATCTCCAGAAGCTGTGGCACCACCCACGAAGAGTGAACCACAGTCGTTCTAATGGAACTTAGAAGTGCGTAGGGTGGCGACACTGAACTTTCAGAAGGGATGACGTCAGCCTCCCCTCGAGCCAACCATAGGAGCCCCAGGGGAGTGAGGCAGGGCTCGACCCTCGAATTTTTGACCCAACGAAAGATGGCGGGCTCCAAGCATGCACAACTAGTGGAGGTAAGTCTAGGTAAGGTAAGTTCGTCGAAGGTATGAGGCTGGTACCTCCGTGTCAGGCACGTGGCCTCTCACCCACCTGGATGCCTTTGGCCAATCAACATGTGCCACGTGTCCTCTCGTTGACATCCTCATGACGTCAGCCCTCCAGTTGTCACCCCACTCCACTACCTAGTAAAAAACCCGTATTCAACCCAATTTTTACTCTCGACTGTTTGAATTATTACCTCTTGTGATCGTTTCTTACGAACCTAGGCGCCCTGGTAAAACTCATAGTACTGGTTACTTCCCCCTTGCATCCCTTTCACTGCCGCCTCAGGCATTTGGTCAAGTCCCTCTCACTATTTTCCTTTACTATTTTCTCAAATTATTATGGAAAAAATGAAGTGAACCACCCCCGAGACCCCGCAAGCCCACAAAGCTAGAATTTCTCCTAGTCCCGAACCCCTCATGTATGCCCACTACCAGCGCTGTGACACAGCTTACCCTTTCAATTTGGCCCATATGAAGATCGAGCTATTAGACTATAAATGGTGGGGTGAGGATTTGTTTAGGGTTGTCGACTTTGGGCTCTATTACCAAATCGCCTCGACAGTTCACCCTTTCCCTGAGTTCATGGCCTAGCTAGCCGATGAATACATTGAGCGGAAGTATATCTTCCTCTCTGCTTATGGGGTCAAATTATTCATAATTACCCCTCATCTCATCAGAAAGGCTCTATGCTACCCCTCCACTCAAAAGTGTGTTGAATTCACTGAAGTCACCCTCTCCTTCCATTTCTCAAACTTGCCCCCGGAAAAACAAAGAGGTTTCCTCGAGCTCCTCAGTGCGTCACATCTATCTTCCCTCCCACTGATAGAGACTATCCTCCCTGTTTCATGACACCATATAGCCTATCGTAGCGGTGATCTTGGGAATGTTAGGTTTAGACAATGCAGATAGGGTAACCACTGATGGTCTAGGGTTTCTAGATCTCATGATGCAACCCAGGGTTCTAATGGATATCCCAACTTTTCTGGCGTCTGCCATTAAAAATCGGTTTCAATACATATCATCCTATAGTTCCTTCATATATTTTTCTTTGGTATTCTACCTATTCCTGTTCAAGCATGCAGACAAGTTCGAGGGTTTAGGCCTAGACAAGTTCTCCATGAGAAATGCCAAGAAAAAATACATTTTTGAATGGACTCAGTTAGTTCGCCAACACTCAGAGGGAAAGGGGTACACGAAATTTGTCACATATTTCATGTCCAGGGCTTATGCGATCATACATGACAACCCCCCACCCAGGATTTTTCCTGTGCAAAAGAAGTAGCTCTAGTGCAGTGAAACAAAGTGTGTCGAGGATTGGTACTTATTCGAAGATCATACTGAGATTAGGGTTTATGGTGCCGAAGTGTCTCCTTACCATCTGCTAGTGTTCATGTCGATGAGGATTTTCACCCTTGAGTTTAGCCGCCAAGTCCTAAGTGCCGACCAAAATCACTTTGTGCCCGTAAAGAAGGGATATATATTGAGGCTCCAAATGTCACAGGTCCTTTCATTATCAATTCGAGACACACACTCCCCTTTATTGAGGGGATGCTGCAGAAGATGAATTTCCCGCAAGGAGATGTATGGCACTATGACCCTAAAGGGTTCATCATGCGAAGAAATAAGAAGATTAAGTTTTCAACATATGAGCATGAGCCTAGGTCTCTAATATAATAGAAAGATAACTATGACTCATGGCCTTTGGATACATAGATGAAGGCTAAATCCAAATATGTCGAAGGAAAAGGAGTCATTGCATATGGTGAAGTGAAGATCCTAGAGTAGGAGAGTCATCAGACAAACCAAGAACTCACCAATGAAGAAGATGAGGACCACCTCAGTAAAAAACAAATAACTGAGGGACCAGGAGAACAGAACACCAAGCATATCGATGATGAAACCCCACAGCCCACAGGTCATGGTACCAATAGACTAATATTTCATCTCTCCTACAATTATTATTCCTGCTTGATGCCTTCAAAGCTTTGACAGGCTATCACCTTGGGTAAGGGAGAAAGAAGAGAGCAAATTAAGGCGAAGAACCAATTTGCAAGAGAAAAAATGAGAGTAGAATTGGCTCAGTTTGTGGATAAGCATCACACTAGGCTCACTACAACCATAGATGTAGAGAAGTAATATCTTATAGTTGATGTCCAACACTCTTCCTCTCATCCCCTACCCCTGGGATCCAAGCACAAAGGCTTAGAAATTATTCTAGAGTTGGCTTCCATTCCCTTGCCAGACAAGCTGAATTTGCATACGTCCATTAGGGAAATGTTTCATACATAAACACACCATCTCCCTAGAGAAGGTCGAGAGGAGGTTAGCACATATGACGATCACTTTGAAAAGGGAACGAGAAAGTGCGAAGTCTCTTACCACCCAGTTGGAGGACTGCAAAAAGCTGGTAAGAGGTAAAGGAGTCGATTCTAATACTGCAGTGTAAACCCTTCTACGCAAAGCTGAATTGGAATTACAGCAGCTACGACGGAAGTTGAACATCCCTCATTCAGAACATATAAAAATATAGGAGCCAGCCAAAGTCAAAAAAGAGAAAGACACCCTCACTGAGGTGCTTTCTCAGAGAGATGAAGAGATTGTAGAATTAAAGGGGAAGCTGGCTGAGCTACAATAGGCTCAAGATAGCCATACGTGTCTACTACAGGTACCAGAAGACCCTCAAAATGCTTCATAGAATTTGACCAAGGCTCTGGCAGACTTGAAAATTTCAGAAGATGAGGATCATACCACTCGACGACTACTGGATGGAGCAAAGGCGACCTTTGCAAAAAACCAATAGAAGCTTTGATGTCTACAGAAAGAGGTGGAGACTTTTCGTAGAAAGCCTCAAGAGCACCAGAAGTCAATCAAGGAATTGAAGGCTCAAATCAAGGGAAATATGTCGTTAGTGGAAGCCAGAAAAATTTCTTGGACTGAGGTTATAACAGAGGTGAAAGATAATTGGGAGCTCGTTACGTTGAAAAATTACAAGAATAATTACATCCAGGATTGTAAGGTGCAATTGGAGGCAGGTCGTAGGGAAGTAAACGATAATGTAGCGACCACTCAGAAATGTATCAGGTACATAAACGAGTTACCCTCATAAGAACTAGGCATGTGTGGAGTGGTGGACAGGTTCAGGACCATAATGGAGGTCACCAAGATCATTCAGAAGGAAGAGGCATGGGTAAAGGCATCAAGATATTTGGCACTCGTGACAAATGGAGTGGAGACCTTTGATCATGAATGGGGTAAGTTAGTGGAATTTGGGATACCCGCATGCTGGGATCATTTAGGGGCATTACTCCCCTAGACCACTTATTATCATAAGCTATTCTAGATCAAGTGTAAGGCTGATTCGACACTAAAGAGGAAATTTCATTTGAAAGTTGAAACCCTAGTGGCAGCATTGTGAAAGGAATTCCTTCTCCTTGCCATGGTTAAAATATTATTCATTGCTCATCTTGATTACACTGAGCTGACTCAGCTTCGGGCGTTATTCGAGCTTTTCAGTTCTGCACCTCTGCATGCAGACATCATATGGAAAAGATGTTATGAGCACTCACACCCATCAGCTTCGTCTACTTCACAACAAGTACCACCTTTTCCATCTCGCCACTTTGGCTCTTCCTCTTCTTCAGAAAGCCCACGTAGCTCGAGGCCCTCTACCACCCCTCGTCATCCTCGTTAAACATGTCAGGATCAGGCGTATGCAACCTTTTATTTAATTTTATTTCTATGTTCAGTTATGTTGTAAAATTGGGCGAAATCACGATTTCACCCTATTACAGTTTTATTGTTATGTTTTTATTGTAATCAGTGACGAAGAGTAGTAATCTTAGCATGATACAGTTATATCGTATCATTTTTTTATTTTGATGGGAAACAGAAAGATCAAGAAAGAATATCCATTTGAAAAATATTCAACTGATCACCTGGGATGTAAGAAGCTATCAAGAGTAAACTCAGAAAGTATAGAAGGGTTTTGGTTTTGGTGGAAGTTTTGAGTTAACACCGTGTAACCATTTTTGTAATTACTATGATAATATCTAATGCACATTTTGAAGAGTTGTTTTCAGTGATATTATAATAACGAATTTTTGCAAATGGATTCCAATTGGGCTATTGAATAGTATGTATGTATCTGTCTTCTGTTTGTTTAACTTTCTTATTATGTTTCAGTGAATGCTTCTTCAATTATCTTGTGTTCGGAATGCTGGTCACTGATGTTTTAATAAATGAATTTGTCTATATCTATGTTGTGGGAAAATTGGCACTCATAAGTTAATCACTTGGTCACCTTAATTGAGCTCGACATTGGATTTCCTTTTCATAAATCTCGTAACAACCATATTCTTCCTTAAGTCCGAGAAGGGAAAATTATTACCATAAAATAAGCCTGCCTCCCTCTAATTTCTTCCTTCTGTTCATCTGAGCGTTCATCCACTTTATTTCCAAGGTCTGTTTACCAGTTTTAAACCTGGCCCATTCACATCAACCGAAATAAATACGGCCTCAAGCCCATTCTCAGTTATGTCTAGTAGACATCCAATTTAGTACCACTGCTCCCACAGTTATCTAGAACAACCAAATACTTAAATATTTCCAAAATTAGATTTGGAGGGACTCCCCAAGTGAAAGTTATTATAAAAAAATCTCTTATTCTTAAGATGTCCTAAGCACTAGTCTTTTGCAACTCGAGGCTATCTCTAAGAGTGACAACATATTTTTGGAGCGGTTTCTGGGGAACGAATGAGAAAACAATTTCCCTAGGATATGACATTATCTTCACGCTTCAATCAGGTGAGCACGAAGGGTTGAGAGTTGCATAGCCCTCACCTTGGCGGCTCCACTACCATTAGGTTCAAATCAGCTGTAATCCTGTATTATACAAGGCCACATACCCAATCAGATACTTCCCAGCTGAAAACCCCCTCTGTAACTGATCTAGAAACGATCATATTCAAGAGAATATAGAAGGAAAAGAAACCAAGCCAGGCTGAACTACCCTATTTTTCTCTAGAATATTCACTGTTCTGTTGGGGATTATAGGGCACAATTGTTTGATGCTTGATCCCATGTTAACGAAGATAGTTTTCAAATTCGTTTGAAGTGTATTATTTTCCATTATCAGTGTGCAAAGAGCCGATATGGTTTTGTGCATAATTTTCAATCCATGCATGAAAATTCTTGAATGTTTGAAAAGCATCAAATTTGTTCTTCAATAAGTAACGCCAACACATTCTGGTGTAATCATCAATAAATGTCATCATATATATATTTCCATTTGTAGAAGAAACAGGCATGGGGCCACATAAATATGACTGAATAAGCTCAAGTTTTCTATGTGATCTGGAATGTGAATCATGAAATGGTTGTTTCCTATGATTTTCTAGAATACAAGCATCACATTGCTTGAGTTTCCTAGGAATTGTAGGCAATCCAATAACACCATTTTTCTTCAAAAATCGAAGGTTGTCATAGTTTAACACTACAAGGAAAATACCATCTAGAGGATGTTTTTGAGGAACCCCACAGAAAAATACCCCATACATCCGTTTCTAGCGGAGGTTACTAGAGGAGGTTGGCGGGTGGAGGGTTTTGCGGATGTTTTCCACTCGGTGTGCTTATCATTAAATGTCACCCCAGTGCTCTGAAATACTGAAAGCATCAGTCGTCACAAAAACATTGGCACACCGGACATCGTGCACTCCATACACACTCGCCCGGTGCATTTTATTATTCTATAACACCGGTGCATCACACATCTTCCGCGCTGGTGCATTATAAAACACTGTGCCAAAACCAAAACCGCCTGGTGCGGTAGAACGAAACCGCACCAGTGCATCATAAAAAAATGCACCAAAACACAAACTTACTAGTGTGTTTGTGAGAAACATCACCGGTGCACCTATAAACCACGCACTCTGGTAAAGAGTTAAATTTTAAAAAAAAGATGGAAAAAAACCTGGATTTTTCATTTTTCTAGTGCTCCTGAGCTCTCAATTACCGGTGTGCGCTCTACCATAGAATGCACTGGTGTGCACAAAACATTGGCACACTGAATAGATTGCGCGATGTACACACCCACCCAAGGCGTCCAATTATGGTAACGCACTGGTGCTTCACTACTCTTCCGCGCCGGTGCATCATAAAACACCGCGCCAAAACAAAAACATGCCAGTGCGTTCTTATCCAAGAGCACCGGTGTGCCTATAAAATGCACACACCGAAATAACGTTAAATAAAAATAAAAAAATTAAGGCCAAAAAACCGGTGCTTTATGACTATTCCACACTGGTGCTTTATGAATATTCCACCCCAGTGCACCATCAAAACAACACGCCAAAATTGAAACATCCCAGTGCGATGTTAGGGAACCGTCCCAGTGCATTATAAACAACGCGACAAATGTGGCACTGCCCCAGTGCATTATAAACAATGCGCCAAATGTGGCATCACCCGGTGCGGTTGTAAGTAAGCGTTCTGGTGCGCCTATAAAACCCTGCTCACTGAAACAGGGTTAAATAAAAAAAAAATTACGGCCAAAAAATCACATTTTTCACTTTCCTAAGTGCTCCAGAGCTGTCAAGAACAGGTGCCATTTCCCATTCTCTGAGCCACCTTGACATCGGTTCTCTCATTGTACCCATTTCACGCACTGCTGCTCTGCATTGGCCACCAATCTCTAGCTTGCATTTTGAAAAACAGTGGACAAAATTTCTTTTCCAAATTTTACAGCCAATATGCCTCCTCGATGGTGAAATATACAGGTATTTTTCCATTTTTTCCATAATTAAGCCTTTTAGCGGATTAGAGTTTGAAATAACCTTAAAAATAACCATTAAAAAAAATAAAAAAGAATTGTCGCGCGGTGTGCCTGAGTCGTTCAACTCGCACCAATTAGTAGTGCTACCTATAAAATTTACAGGCCGCACCACCACCAATGCTAACGGTATCTGTACCATTTCTGTGGCAGTACCGAAAGGCGCCCTGCATAATTTTAAATTAAAAAAAATAAAATGCGGTGCGCTCATTTAGCCAGGTGCACTGTTGACCAAGGGAATCCCAGTGCGGTGCATTGACGATATCATTTTCCCCGGTATATGCTAGCGCACCGCATTCTGCATTACAAGAGGGTTAACAGTGCGGCCGGGTAAAAGACCGCACCGTCGACTATGTAATTGTCATGAAGTCGGTGCGCTGACACGACTATATTCTCCGGGGCGTATATTTCAGTCAGCACACCGCTATTCTGAACCTAGATATAGTCAACAAAGCTTGAAAAATAGACAGTTGCACCGAGGCCAGTGCATTGTATTTCATTAGGGATACCAGGAACGGGGCGCTACAAACTTAAGCCGCACCGCCACCGGTGCGTGACTGTTTTTTTGGCGTACCGACTGGTCTGTTTTTTTTTCAATATATATATATATATATATTCCTAAATACATGTCTGTTTTAATAAAAAAATTATTTATGTTAATGATTCAAAGAGAAGAGGAGGAATGACAGCAACAACAGGCTGAACAATATGACATGATTCACCAATGGGAGGCCCGAGAGAGGGAGAGAGATGCATACCCTCAACCTATTACAGCAGATACTCAGGGGATCCTTAGGCAGGTAGGCCTCCTCAAGTTTTATGAGGAGGCTACTTCCCTAAAGGCCCATAGTGTGTTTCTGAGATATCTTATCTACAGGTGGAATGCCCACCGACAGACTTTCTAGGCTGGTCTTGATCAGTGGTACACACCCATTGAGGAGGATATTTATTTTATTACAGGAATATTGAGGAGAGGGGTGATTTTCCCTCATTCCCAGACGTGCCAGTTGGTTGTGTAGTAGGGATTAAGTTAGTTTACTCCTAGAGATACATTGGAGAACATGTACTATCTCCTTTAGAGTATCAGGTACCTGTAGGTCATTTACGTATAGGTGCATTTGGTAGATAGGACGTGCAGTGCCTCTCACTTATCATTTCGACCATTTCGCACAACACCAGTGATAGGACATGCATTAGTTGCTCGCTTTTATATTATGTTGATTCTTTAGTATAGTAGCCATGACTTGTCAGGTGGTTTGCCAATTTTTTGCGGCAATTTTGTACGGCCTTAGATAGATGTCGTGCTCATGCATAAGGGAGGGTCAACTTCCCTTTTGCTTCAGAGCTGTTTTTTTTAATTTTTTGAGATGTTTCCAGAGATGAGACCTAGTTTTGTTCGACAACCTCATAGGCCGATGTTCGAGGCCCAGATGCACATGTGGGGGTAGATGATGCCCAAGAGCGGAGACACTATGTTTCCATCCAGGATATCGCATGATGCACAAGAATTACTAGCCAGTGTTTATGATTTTCATCCCTTCATTTTGGTCCCATGTCCTTATGATGGATTAGATTGGCGAGGGTGTCCCAACATCCTCTTCACAAATGATGAGCCGCTAGATGATAGAGGTAATATTACTGTTTTATTTATATTTATTAACATGTTATTTAACTTTTTTTTATTAAATTGTGTAATGAAATTGTCTAATTATTGTTGTGTACTTGTATATATTTTGCAGACATTGGCTCTTTTGATGGTGATGAGATGTCGAATCCAACACATGATCCAGGTGTCGATCCTGATGATGATCAGGACATGGCCGATGCCGAGGATGATCATGATCAGGATGAGGTCAGTGCAACAGAGAGACATGCTCCTACTCATGGTGCACCGGTACCGCCTTTTGCTAGGTGTGGTCGACCTGAGACTAGATATAGGATGGAGTTGGGCAACCAACTCTGTGCATTGATTATTGATGCGGGCATCAGGCCCGCTCATTACAGAGACATACAAGCCGATGATAGGTTGTTCCGGAAGTGGAGAGGCATGCCACGTGACATGTACGACCTAATGCGACATGTCGTAGGAGCTATGAAAATTGTTACGCGATTCAGGAGGACTTTTCGTAGCTATAGGCGTACTAGTTGAGTCGCGACATGTGATGGACAGTCTGTGAGCAGCGACTCACATGCATCTCATGATCGTTCACCTTGCGCTGCGCATGATGAGTGTGAGGATGATCCACTAGAAACATCTGGAAGTCATCATGGAGATGAGGCTGGACCATCGGCCACATCCATTTAGCAGCCTGCAGTGCCATCCGTTAGTACTAGTCATGATCATGAGCAGGCTAGACCATCGACTGTCGAGGCTGCACTATTGACTAAGTAGGACTCCACTACTACTGCTTATATTGATGTTGTACTAGTACCACCAGCTGATGCATCCATCAGTACTAGTGATCATGATCACGAGCATGCTCGACCATCGATCGTCAAGGCTGCACCCTTTACGGAGCAGGCCTCCACTTGTACTGCTATTGATGTTGTTATACTACCACCAGCTAATCCATGAAATTTATATTACAGTTGTATATTTTTAACATTATTAAGTTATATATATATATATATATATATATATATATATATATATATATATATATATGGTCCATGTATTTTATGTTCATGTTGCAGTTGTACTTAATTTTCATGTTGGTGATCATCATGATGTGGTGCATATTGTTAGGTCATGTTAGATATGTTCATTTAATGTTCAGCTTGCAGATAGATGTGTATATGTGATAGCATGAGTTATTTAACATATTGAGATGTATATTTGATGTTTGTGTTGTGATGATCTTAACATATAATGTTAATTTGATGTTTGAATGTGTTTATTAGTTGAATATGATGTTTGTATGATGGTTATCATGATCGTGATGATGTTTATTAATTAGTTTAATATTAAATGACCATGATATTTATTAAATATTATGTCGTGATTGTAATTGTAATTTAAATTTTAATTGTATGTAAAATTGTATTTGTATTTTTACTAATTGTAATTTTAACTGTAATTGTATGTAAAATATTTATTAATGTAAAATTGAAATATTTAATTTATTATGAAATGATTGTAATTGTATATATGAAAAATTGGAAAATTGTAATTGTATATATGAAAAATTGTAAAATTGTAATTGTTATTCTAATTGTATGTAAAATTCTAAAATTGTAATTGTAATTGTAAATGTAATTCTATGTAAAATTTTAAAATTGTAATTATATTTGTAATTGAATTGTATGTAAAATTGTAATTGTAGTTGTAAATGTAATTCTATGTAAAATTGTAAATGTAATTGTATGTAAAATTAGAATTGTAATTCTAATTCTAATCATAATTTATGTATGTAAAATTAATGTAAAATTGTAATTCTAATTCTAATTCTAATTGTAAATGTAATTTTAATTGTAATTGTATGTAAAATATTTGTAAAATTGTAATTGTAATTGTAAATGTAATTCTATGTAAAATTGTAAAGGTAATTGTATGTAAAATTAAAATTAAAATTCTAATTCTAATCATAATTCATGTATGTGAAATTAATGTAAAATTGTAGTTGTAATTAAAATTCTAATTGTAAATGTAATTTTAATTGTAATTGTATGTAAAATATTTGCAAAATTTTAATTCTATTAATGTGAAAATTTAATTGTATTAATGTGAAATGGTTTTATTAAAATATTTAAATTTGTAAATTTGCAAATAATTGTAAAATAAAAAATCTAGAATAATACGAATTTTTGTGACATAATAAAGTTTAGAAAATAATGAAAATAAATTCATGTACTTTAGAATTATCATTGTTTTATTATGATATTACATACAAAAAAAAAACTTTATACAGTTCGGTGCACTTATCATCATAACAGGCACTGATGTGTCGTATTACGAAGACGAACCGGTGCTTCCCAACTCTTTCACACCGGTAACGAATAAATGCAAATAAAAAAAATGTAACTCTATTTTTTTTAAGTGAAAAAAAAGAAGCAATTTGAAAAATGGGCGGAAAAATATTTTCAAAAATATAATTTCATAAAATAATTCTTTAAATACAAAACACTTTTCATTATTTCACTATTTTTGCTAAAATTTTCAGCCAGGTATTTGCAGGAGATAGACCTGGAGCAAGAGAGCACGAGCCTTATCAGGCTTGTGAAATACGTTCGAACCAAAGTATTAGAGACAATCGAGCATCTCATGATTAAATTTGATTATTTTTGCTGTACAGGTTTTACTTTTACGCTTAGTTTTATCCATTTTACCCTAAACCCTTCATTTTTTTGTTTTTTTCCCTTTCTTCTCCCTTGTTTCTATGATTTTAGAATTAGGGTTTTCGTTTTAGATTGACGTACAGTAACCCATGGGACGACTTGCATAGTCGGATCCCAATCCATTCGGCCATTGCGTGAATTTTTTGGAAAAATGGATTTTTACGTATCGGTGCGCCTTGCGCACACTACCGCACTGGTGCCACTCTGTTATACGAGTGCATCGTGAAAGTAATGTATAGTAAAAAAAATTGAAAACATTTTTTTAAATCCGTGCACCAAATCTGAAATAGGGCACCGGTGCTTTAACTAGGAAAGCACTGTACAGTGTATTACATCATTTTTGTGGTGCGTTTATAATACCCCATGCACCGTTAGGTATATTACACTATTTTTGCGGTGCGTTTATAATACTGAATGCGTCGTACAGTGTATTATACTGATTTGCGATGCGTTGTTAATATTTCCACGCACCGGCGGTAGTGCGGATTTCATGAAAGGTGCACCGGTGTCTCGAGATTTATTTTCTACCTGAAAAGTTGAGAATTTATTTATAAATATATTAATGAATGATATGATACAGATTTCATATTGATAAAGAAATGACCGACAAGATATC
Organism: Pinus albicaulis; assembly: GCA_034641835.2. Taxonomy (NCBI): domain Eukaryota; kingdom Viridiplantae; phylum Streptophyta; class Pinopsida; order Pinales; family Pinaceae; genus Pinus; species Pinus albicaulis. The sequence continues at coordinate 72,819,098 of CM076577.1, read as the reverse complement.
AAGTAACAAAAATACTATTAACACATCAAGAAAAGCAAAAAAGGCAAGTTCTTTGTAAATTCTTTATAAAAAATATTATTTTTGAACTATATGTAACTTTAACTAATATGTATTGTTTACTATGTATCATGCAGAGCCACAAAATGATGAAGCTCGATATGATTATTTCTGATCTACGACCAGAAGAGTGTAAACGTTTAATGGAAAAATTGCAAAAAGATGAATCAGGTGAATGAAAAAATACTATCGATCTAATATGAGTTTTTTTTTTAATTATTATTAATAATATACTTAAAATTATTAGATAACATGTGTCAAAAATTTACTAATTCACATATGTTTAATGTTCTACATGGACCAACAACTCAGAAAAGGAAGAATGTTTTTCTAAGAAAAGAAAAAAAATAGAACATGCAAATGAAAATGAATTGCTCCTTAGCTCATCTAGAGTGGTGCTGGAGGTTAACGAAAGGGGTAAAACTTTTACAAAATTTTGAGGGATCTAGTGGAACGAATGTGTAGACGTTCTTTCCACTTACAATACAAAAACCAATCCAATGATTCCAAGAACCAAATTTTATCTAAACTACAGGAAGAGTTTCCAGAGAATTAGTCAATGAGACGTCTCAGACTTTTAATAGAAAAAAAGTACAACAACAAAAAAGAAGGAATGAAAAAGTATTATTCTTTTAAATGTTTGTCTAGAATTATTTATAAATATCCCTTTTGTTATATTTACTTTTCATATATCAATATAAAAGTTAAATAGTTTATTGTCATGTTACATTTTCAGGAAGATTATGAAAATCTCAAAAGATGAACGAGCTGATATCAGAAATATGCCAGTAGGAATGTCCAAAAAGGTGTACAAGGAGATGGCCAAAGAAATGGACAAAATTACAATGCAGGAGGAGCCATCTCAACAACAACATGCTTCAAATGTAATATGTAATCAATGAATTTTTTGATCATTAGGTAAAATAAATTAAAAAATTAGCATTAAATATTAATTTTCAAAAATTTTCTTGCAGAAAAGAAAAGAAAATGGAACCCATTCAACACATAAAACATGACGATAAGGAAGAAAAGGGTTGATATCTAAGTTTGTGAGTAATTTTTACTTCCTTATAACAACTTAACTAGATTTCATTTTCGTATTTTTTAAGTTGTTTTACAAAAATCATCATTAAATGTCTTCAAATAGGTGCTAACATAAAGATCAGAACCATTAGAACGAATTAATTGAAATTGGGTTAAATATGGGTTGTGAGTATATGTTGGCATATCGAAATTAATTGTCAAAATTTGTAAGCATTTATCGATCTTGTTTTACTTAGCTCTGTCTATAATTAATAGAACAAAAACATATTTTATATTAAATATATGATTTGTTATGGGGTATAAAACTTGCAGGAAACAAAGTATGGAGGCTAGCCAAGAGATGAAATTTTGAAAGATGTGGTACATGGTTTGAAGAATGTGTATAGTTTATGAGTCAATTGTTGCTATGGTATGTCATTTTTATTTTCGATTTACATTGATGTATATTATTTAATATTTCAATTTTCATTATTCTCACCAATGTATATACACTCATTTCAGTTTATTTTTACGTTTGTAGATGGAAGGTGAAGAAGAAGAAAAAAATCAACATCACGAACAAAACATTCCTGAAAATAACCCGTCATGGAAGTAGCTCTAGCAGTGACAACAATTCAAGCAAATAATGATGATCACTATGTTTGGATGCATTTTATTTTTTGAAATATGTCTGTGAAATCAAAATTTTTTTTTAATGTAATGGACATAATGTCCCAATTTAAAGACAAAGGGATACAAATAACTGTCCCATTTTGTATGATAAAGACTATCTTATATATATATATATATATATCTATATATATATATATATATATATATATATATATATAATCATAATAATAAAATATGTTTTAATTTATTCTATTGCGTTCTCCATTATCGTTCTCAAAAAACAAAATGAAAATCGGTGCGTGTCAGTAACTGCTGAATGGTGCGTTTATTTTTCTCTACGCGCCGGTGCCGTTGTACGATATATGGGCACCGCACAAATATCGATACTAGTTATAAATATCGATGCGTTTGTGTGATACTGCGTACTGGGGCACTTATGTATCTATAAGCACTGGTCAATTTGTACGATCCATGGGCACCACATGAATATAGATGCCAATTATAAATCTCGGTGCATTTCTGTGATACGGCACACCGGTGCATCATAAAGGTATACACACCGGTGTGTTGATACAACCTATGGGCACCGCACAAATCCCAAGGCCAATTAGAATGATCCCGTGCATTGTATGACCAACACTACGCCTGGTGCAGTTTTACACCTAAAAATCCTAGTGCGTTCGTTCGACTGAGGAAGCCCCAGGGCGCCATCTTCATGTACGCATGGTGCGTTAAATCCAGAGTAGCACACCGATGAAAAAACATCCATAATAACCTTCGGCCGCCCATTGTTTTTTAGTTGTGTTGAATTTCCGTTAAAATCTCAAGCAAAATCTCCATAACCATAAACGAATGTTGTAGAAAATGATTTTTTGACAAATTTGGCCAATTTTAGAACACTAAAAACCTCCTTTATAACCTCCGCTAGAGCATCTTTTCCTTGTAGTGTAAGTGTCAAAATCCAGCATGCCATAAAAGACTTGATGGGAATGTACCTTCATCATGATGTGAAATGAATGCAATGTTTTGTTCATGAGCAGAGGAACCTTGCAATTTTAGGAGTCTTCCTTCTTCTATTCCCTCCATGACAATTGAGCGATATGATGCTTTTATGACCTCAACCTTGCCATCAAAATTGTGAATGGAGTGTCTTTGCTTGCATATGTGGACCAAGGACAACAAGTTTCTCCTCAACTCAGGGAGGTATAGAACCTCATGTAGAAGATGATCTGGAAGACCAGGCAACTTAGTCCTGATTGTGCCAAGCCCTGATGGCTTGAGTTTGGATTTATCTACAAAGTATACTGCTGGATAAACTTTCTCAGTAAATTCTTCAAAAAAAAAAATTCTAAAAGTCATGTGACATTTTTTTCCTGAATCTAGCAACCAATCATTTCTCCAAGAAGTAAATGAAACATCAAACAAGTCTTTAGTTACTCCATTGTTATAATGTGCTACAACATAATGAGCGGATTTAGGTGCTTTACCTTTGTCTCTGTCACGATTTTTACCTTTCTCTTGATTTCTTTGCTGCTCAATTTTATCCCAAGGACACTTACATGTAGATGCATTATGCCAATCTTTATTGCAGTGTATGCAACAAAGATCAGATTTTTCAGTTTGAGTTTGTCTGCCTCCCCTTCCTCTAAAATTTCTTCTTCTTCTTCCTCTTCAGCCACCTCTTCCTTTGGAAGAATCTTGAGCATGAATCTTCTTTCTATGTGCGAAACATAAAACATCTTCAGAAGACAGAGGGGTTGTCTTCTTTCCAAAATCCTTATCTCTTTCTGCAAACTTTTTCTCAAGGGAATCAAAGGTGATTTTCATGAAGTTTCCACTTGCCTGCAATGACTCAAGTTAATGTGAGTAAGTGGGATACAATGCCTTAACGTAAGCTATGAGAGGTATGTAAACTTCTACACCAGTATTCTTAATTTCATGCATGATAGATATTACTTCTGATGCTAAAGCAAGAGGGTCATAATTTTTCAATTCAATGTTGAACAGCTTAATCATTAAATGAACAATTTCAAGTTCTGAATGTGAGTCATAGAGTTCTTTTAATTTTCTCAAGGCTTCATAGGAATTTAAAAACAGTGTAATATGGTGACTCACCTCTTTATTTACATAAGCTGCAATCAAGGCATAAGCCTTACATTTCTTGTTTTACCAAATGGTAGTCTCCTTGTTTGAGGTGGGCTTTGTTGGTAGATGGTCTCCTTCTCCTTCATAAATTCCTCTCCACAACTCATTAAAAATGAGAGTATTCTTGAATTTGCGAGACCATTCAGAATAGTTCTCCTTTCCAGAGAGAAAAATTCTCACAATAGATATGATAGAATGCATTATTTTGAAAAAAAATCACTTTGCTTCCATGGTAAAAAATGCTCAATTATGCTCTAAATTCTGCACTTGAAAAAAAAAAAAAAAAAAAACCTGTAAAAAAAAAAAAAAATTGGGAAAAAAAATCAAAGGTATTATCTGAGGGAGGGCTTATTTGGGGGAGGTATTATCTAAGTTAGGGTGGAAGTGGGAAAGGTATTAGCTGGGGGAGGGTGGAAGTGGGGGAGGTATTATGAGGGAGGGAGGTCGAGTTGCAAGGAATCAGCGGTAGGGAGGGAGTAATGGGAGGGCCGATGGTGGGAGGGAGCAAAAAACAAGCCTAGGAGGGAGATTTGTAGGGGAGGGGGAGTAGGATTGAAGGGGAGGGGAGGGGGATGGAGTTAGGGAGCCACGGGGAGGAATTCTACGGGGGGGAAGTAGGATGGGAGGGGATGGGAGGGCGAGGGAGGTGGGAAGCCACGAGCAGGGAGCTGCAGGGAGGTATGGAGCCACGAGTAGGTTGTCAAAGGAGAGGAGTTGGAGTCTGAGTGACAACCGATCAGGAGGCTACGATGTGAGGGAGTGGAAGCGGAGTAGGAGGCTGCAAGGTGAGCGAGTGGCAACTGAGCAGGAGGTTGTGAGGTGTTGAGCACACAATTTCCTACAATAAAAATTGATATATTTTGTGGAGAGAATAATTTGCACAATTGCCTACAATAAAAAAATTGATATATGCAGTGAAGAGCAGAATTTTTAGAATTTGCAGAATTTGATGAGAAGTAATGGGCAGCATACTCTAGGATAGAGAAGACAGAGAAGGAGAATTTCTGCTAGGCATTGGCAGAGAGGCAGAGAGGTAGGTCTGCCAGGAGGGAGTTACAAGGGTAGGGATTCCATAAATATAGCTAGCTCTGATACCATGTCAGTCTAGGAGGTAGCTCCGAAAAACTGAATATGAATTAGATGGAGGGTGTCTATGTACTTATACATGGAGGTGAGACTATTGGGATTCATTTCTCAATGTCTCTTGGCCTTCCTTATTTACTATTTTACAATAATATACAATCTCACCCAATCCCTTAGGATTAGGTGTCAATATATGTCTTGTATCTACCTTCTATTGTTCCAAACCCTTAGGCAAATACACTTTCTTCATGGGCATAACAATCTCTATCGCTATTTTTGGAAATGAAATATCATGGATTTTTGCCTCTAGATTTTATTAGATCAAATCTCAATAACATAATGACGTGGTTATGTTTATGTTTGAGTTATAATAACCTCATGATATAAACATGAATATATGCCTTGGAGCATTCCTAATACTTATTTTAAGGCTAAGGCCTAGTGAGAGAGTGGTTGATGTCTCAAACATAATTTATTTATCGACCATGTATATAAAGGCAATATATATGGTTATATTTCACAATAATTTTAATGATTTTTAAAGGATAAAAAATAAAGCTATTCGATAATATAATAAATGTTCTATTTTATTTTTCTAGAATTATTTTCCCAAAATAAATACGAATAAAATTCATTTTATATAGAAATTTAAATGCTTCCATGTTACTCACCATATATGCACATTTTTTATATAGCAAGTTTGGTATGAGTCTTATCTTTGTAATAGTATTTATCCATATTTTGATATGGTGGTGAACGTAGCCTAAATGGACATATGCAATTATTGAATATTTTTTTTTAATGTACAGGTCACAAGTAACTTTATAAGATATTTTGACAGCTTGATGTTATAAATAAAGATTGTCAAAAGATAAAATCTTCAATTAAAAATTAATATGATCTATCCTAATATTGAGAGGATATTTGAAACCAAAAATATAGTCTTTAAACATTAAAAAATACACTAAAAGAACAAAAATTTAATATATCAACTGTTATTTACTTTATTATGGAAACTAAAGTAAAATTTCTTCAATTTAAAAAACCTATCGGCATTTCCTTGCACCTTTTGGGGCAATTGCTAGTCTAATATATTTTATATTAAAACTCAAAGCTTTTGTAGTAACATTGACCCATCTTGAGGTCATGGAAATATAAGATAAAAAAATATAGACAATCAAATTGACATTGAAGAAGATTATGGGAGGTGGAATGTCACTGTCTTTAATATTTTCTATAGTGAAGAAAATTATGGGCCATTTAGACACTCACATATTTCCACGTGTTTCCAATGCATCGAAATAGTGTAGGTTTGCGGCCATACAGACCATTGCCTCAACCACGTTTGTCTGAGTTGTGGTACCCAAGTCTAAAGATTTGATTTCTTGGGATATAAACACACAGTAATGGAAATATTAAAGTATTTTTAGGTGGGCATGTTTACATTTTGACGTTGTTATTAGATATGATCATTGAATTATATTTATTATAATGATTTTTTAATAATGTAGAGAAGGAAATTAATGATAAGTATTGGATGTTTTGGTTGTAACAATGAGAGTGCTATCATAGATATACAACATCCATAGTAACGAACCAAGAGCCCTCACACAAAACTATCAAGCTTCACCTCCATGACAGAGCGCTCCAATCATTCTCAGAAGAGGAAATGTTGGTTGGAGAACTCACGCTAGAGCCAAAGGGGATCCATCATATCCACACCATATAATTAACATGAAATGTGGATTTATACATGAGATAGTAGATATTTGATTCATTAATTCTTGAGCATTATCTTATAGTCTTCCAGAGATGAAAAAACATTATACGTTTCCATTTGTTTGTCCCTTAGGACTGGGACTAACAAGGTCTTCATTTTCCAATGAAGAGCCATAGATTTTAGGAATTGTTTATTATTTCCCTTGGTGTTCCCAGGGTGAGGAACCCAAGCCGACATATCCTCCATGAGCTCAGAATCATAGAGGGAATTCATTTTGACCTGTGTCTCTAGCTTTCGAATTTCTCTGTACATTTTCGGAGAAACAACATTGAAAAATGTGGCAACCAAGTCATGGAAAAAAATATTGGCACCATGCTACCCTTTCTATACTCATCCAACAACCCTCCTTCTGCTCTCCCTCCTCTTCATCAGCAACATATCTAAATTAGGGTTTAACTTCCAATAAGTTATATGAGTGCCTTTACCTACAAAAGAATACAAGAATAGGCGAGACCCAATACCAACATGACCAAGGATTCAATAGAATAAATCATCACATAAACTCCAATCACTATACATAGATTCAACACATGACACACTAATTGAGATATAGGGAGCGAATACCTCCTCCCACAACCTTTCACCTATGATATCCCCTTGCTAATGTAATAGTCTCAGGTTAAAATTTCATGTAATAAAGTAAAAATGAGGGAAAAAAAATAAGACAATGGTCATGGGACATGTATTCCATGCTTAATGTTGGGAAAATAACTATAGTGGGCATCAATTTTGGTTTAATTATGGCTAAGGAAATGGGTAAAGGCATTGAAAAGGGAAAAAATGAGTTAATTGACATTTTATTTATGAAAATAAAGGAAAATAGGAGAAAAGGAAGGTGAAGAGACACAAATTTGAATGAGAGGAAAATTATAGGAAAAAGGAAGGGAAATGAAGAAAATAAAAACTTCAATGATAAAAAGGTTTCTGAGGATTAGTTCACAAATTTTGGCTTATATTTTTTCCCGTTTGGCTTTGGAATTAGTTTCGGAGAGAGTGGGAAGAGCACCAAGAGGAGAAAGCGAGGAAAGAAAAGGAAGGAAGAGTACATTCAAGGAGAAACAATGGAACCAAGTAGAAGGTTGGGTCAACAGCTTCAATAAGAGGATTTTGCAGGTAACAGGTTGCATGTGTGATTTCCTAGCTAAGGTGTGAATGCATGGTATATGAATTTGTTTATTTGGTTCATTTGATTCCATTTTCATGGGTTTTTCCTAATTTGATAGTGTTTTCATCCTTTACTTTCCATTTCCTGAATATCCATGGTGTGATGGGATTAATTTCTTGGTTGAGATTTGGATTGCAAGAACTGGGTGAGGTGGTCTCACGAAAATTCCCAAGGGTTGGGGGTGGACATGGTTTTATCTAGGAATCCCTCAACAGGTGAGTGGAGACAGGAAAATTCCTCAAGGTATGGTGAAAGAATTCTGAGGCATCCAAGTTTGTTTTGATTGTGTTATCTCTTGACTGGTTTTGGCAATATCGCAGTATTTTGAGGGTGGAGGTGGCTTAACCTCTAGATTCCCTTGGTTTTTTATGTTTCAGTTTATCCCATGAGATACCCCATCCATAATTGGAATATGGCATGGGGGTGATTGGTAGAAAGAAATATTCGATTCACCTTAATATATGGTCAAGTGGTACGTGGAAGTCCTTGACTTGGTTGGATTTTTCATAAGTTAATAATAGTTATTTTATTTTTTTTATGAGCATTCAAACTTGTTATTATGTAGCTTTGATGATTTTCTTTCATGGTTAATATTTTGACTATATGTTGGTTATAAGCATGTCTCTATAACATGTTCTAGTTATGGTCCTTGTTATTCTTTGATTAGTTGATGAATGGTTTATGAATGAATGGGCTAACAAGAGTTGCTATAGCTACTTAAGAGGGCATTAGACCTTCTCGGTGATTCACAACTAAAGAACAAAGGCTTACACTCAGATATGCATTCATGACCTGTAGCCTACATGTTTACCACAAGTTTGACAAAATCACTAATATGTTATGGTTAGTCTAGGTCAAGTTTATGACTCAATTTTGTATGTTTAGCCTTATCATTATGTCATTTATGATTCTGGAAAGTCTCAAGTAGTTCTTGGTAGTGGTGTGGAGGCTAGCCTAGAATTGTGGCTTAGATATCGGGACCACACCCAATGAACTAGGAAATTTGGGTCACAACCGAATGGAGGCAGTGTGATGCATGTGATTTTCATACCCAAGCTTTGCCATGCATGGGATTTGGGGTCTAGGTCAGCCAAAAAGAGCCCCATATTAGGGTTTGGTCACCTAGTGTGGTCCTTTGGCCCTTGAGTCTCCTGTAGGCTTGAGGGATGATGTAAGTTGTTAGTTTGTGGTCAGTTTGTAGGACCTACTTCATTAACTAGAGCTTGGAGGTTGAGTCATGTCATAGTAACTTATCATATCATGTTTACCCTGGTAGGGCAATGAAATTTGGTAAATTTGGTAGGGATCTTTACAATTAATATTACTCTTATTGTAAATAATTGTAATTATTAAATGGTTGAGAGAGGGACACATATTCTATTGCTTTAGGAAGGATATTTCTTAAGGGAATGATTGTTTTAAATTTCTATACTCATATGTTGAAATGGAATCAATGGGATGAATATATAATAAGTATAACCAACAAGAAAAAGGACAGGCCCAGTCACCCTTAGCCTCTAACAACAAGAAAGAAAGGACAAATCATTCATACTGTGTGGAAAATTGAGATAAGGATAAACTATTTTTCTGTTACGTGCACGAAAACAAGTTGGTAATAGGGAGAACATGCGTGGGGTAACTTTCTTGCACTCTCATTCTCTTATTTGGGCATGCATTCATAGTGGAAAAGAACCGAAAACAATGCCAGATGAAGAATCTTCTAAGAGATGCTTCTTGTATAAATATTATAGAGATTGTAGGCTTGTCGAAGGGTTGAATAACTCATTGGAAATATTTTTGGATTGATGAATCTACCTAATGGGAGCACATGGAATTTTGGGTGCTTGTGGGGTTGGTGAAACACCATGTGTTTCCTTGGGGGCTAAATAGTATTGGGACTTTCTCCATTGGTGATCAACCAATGATATGGGAGGATGCCCCTATACTCCTTGCTATCTTAGTCAACTAGCGTTGGAATTCTTCTCCTGAAGTCACTTTGCGCTCTCAATACTATGATATATACTATTACGTTGTGATGTTATAATTTTCTTAAATAGATAGTGGGAAAAGAGAGTGTAGCCTTGGGGCATCCTGTTTCTGCTATTATAATGGTTAAAATGTAATATTGGCACTGGTTGTGCACAAGTGAAGGTTCAATGGTTCATTGACTATTCGAATAATTTGTGGGTGAAGGTAGTCTGGCCTTGGGACACCCTGTTTTGGTTGGAGATTCAGTTATTCCTATGAAAGTACTCCACCTCAAACTTTGTAATCTAGCTCATGGGTGACAATTGCAAGTAAGATTTGGTTGCAGCTATTTACAGTTGGGTGGTGATTTGGAGTCCCACTCTCAATTTTCAAAAATATTATGTTGTTCTTGTGAGTATTATATTGTTTCTATTATTTTCATCAACGTAATGGCATGTTAATGCTAAGGAGAACTATTTCTTATATATACTATCTATATAAATGTTGTGTGGCCTATAGGCCTATAGTGATGTTATTTTAATCCTCAAATGTGTGATTCCTACGTATTAATTGATTGGGGACTGAGATCTCATGTCTATCTATGGAATTTGTTTTCCTGTAAGAATTTGGGCATTGGATACTTTTTGTTCACTTTCATGAGTTTTTGTATGTTTATTTGTAATGACCCAAGAGACTAGTGGATATTTGAGATAAGATGGCCTTGATTTTTGTTTATTAATGTTTTTTTAAGAGGCTCATAGGCCTATGGGTCACGACAAGTATGAAAATTGACTAATGGGCCTTAGTGATTATAAATGGGAAAATTTATGTTATATTTATTGTCATACTTACAAAATTCGATATTATGTCATGTTCATTATCCAAAATCAGGAGGATTAGCATCAAAACGTTCTTCATAAGCACATGTTGACAATGTTGGACCTACCAACATTTAGGAGACCTTACCAATATGAAGTCCCAACTAGACCTCACATTATTTGGAGTAGGAGTCGCAACAATGGGGTGTTTAATGATATGCCTTGATTTGAAAAATGCATAGAGTGGTGCACTATGTATCTAGTTAAAGCAAGTGTGTGACTCTATGGAAAGTAAATATGATGCATCAGTGGTTATAACACATGAAGGGAAAAGGAAGTTCACTCCTTGGAAGCCTATAATAGTACATAGCTTGAAGGGAACACACGAGCTGAAAGACAACATAAAAAATAACAAGTAGAATATTCCACAAGTTAAAGGTGATGAGTTAAAACATGAGCATGCATTCAAAAAGATTCGTAAAAATGCAAACGAAATAGTTCATAGGTATATGCGTAAGTTAAAAAACATACATCGAAAATATGACAAGAATATTCTGACTACATTTACAATATATGCATAAAGACGTGTCGACTCTGATATTATTATAAGTGAAAGTTCCATTCATTCATACAACATGATGAATCAATTGCCCCAATAATGGAATATGAAGTCGATAACACCTGCTCCTCCCAAAGAAGTATACTCCCTCTACACTACAAAGAAGCCAAGGCTAACACAAAACTCCCAAGCCCTTTCTAAGTCCAATCCTAACAAAAACATTGGCTCCCAAAATCCCTTTACAAGAGTTATGAGGATGTATTTATAACAAAGGGGTGTGACTCTTGGCATGCCCACTTTGTGACTCTTAGACTCCCCTCATGAATCCTCACATTACATATGACTCTTCACATTCCATCATGGACACATGGAATTTCACTTATACAATAATTACAAAAAATATACATTTTCCACTCATACCCATATAATACAAAATAGGGTAGAGACAAATTAACAACATAACAAGACAAAACAATATGATGCTGGAGTTGGGGTGAACTCAAGATGAGAATCTTTGACTTTGTGTCTCTTGGTCACATACTCATGCCAAGATTGGTACTGTGAGATGGTCTCCCCAAAATTTGAGATAATGTCAGGTTGGAAGCAGACTCTTGCCTCCATTTCATCCGGGTATAATGTCTTGGAATTAGTCTTTATCTCTTTCTCAATCAGGAGCAACATTGTTCTGAACTAAACCAAGCCACCAATTTAAGTCTACAAGTTCTTCCTATTCACCTCCAAATCCTCCCAGGTGGCCATCTTCTCCAAGTATTGATTAACCACCTTCTAGACTTTTTGTTTGCATTGTCTCGGTCAGTGTACCGAATGATGGGATCCAACGAGTTCTCACCATGAAATCCAAACTATTGTATATTCGTACATATGAGGCTTGAATTTTTCCGATGAATGAGGTGGGATTCTTGTTATTATGGATCAACATCTGAACTATTTTTTTCTCTAACTCAGCCTATAGGTTCATCTTTTTCACCAGTGTAAGTTATGCGTCCTTGTATCACAGTGTCCACTCATGCATGGAGGTGATGGCAACTTGTACATTCTTAAGGATCTTGAAAAAATATATGCTTTTCCATTGAAAGTCATGTAAGTGGAAAATTCCTTATGTATGGTCAAAAGCTCCTCATAAAGGTCCTGCATAGTATCTCTGAGTGTAGATACTTCAACAAGTATCACTGCTCTTATCTCCTCACGGTAGACCTATGTGGAAGGTGCATTTTACGCTGTTGCACAAAGTTGTTCATTCTCTTGTTGGAGTTCATGTATATTTTGTGCCAACTTCTTGTTCTTGGCCACCAAACACTAAGTGTTATATATTGCTGCACCCGTGAAGGCCAAGCTCACATTGGCAATGGTGTTGGATTCTTGCTAGTATCTTCCACTATCACCCTTTCTCTCATGAATGAAGGTGATGCATGATCATCCGGGAAGTTCTTTCTCCACTCTTATACAATCTTATTCTGCATTTATTTGAATGATATATTGTACACATGCATCACAGAATCATCATGAAGGCAAACTACCTTCCCTTCCTCTCTCGGGGCTAGCTTTGTGGCTGGTGATGGTGGAGTATGAATTGTGACCTAGGGTGTGTTGGGCATCAGGTACACATCTTCATCTTATGGCTTTGGTCCCAATTCCATATCTGTGACTTCAATCAATTGTTCAATCGCTTTAGAAAAATCTCATTCCTACATTTTTTCACTCACTCCTTCTATTGTTGGTTGATCCTGTATATGCTTTTCAACCTGTATAGGTGTCATCTCTTTCATTTTGGCACCTTGCCTTCCTTATTCTTCTTGATTTTTTTTCTCCTCTTGTTCTCTTATTCTAAGCTCTCATTCTTCCTTTTAATCTTGTTCTTCTCTCTTCATTTCTTCTTCCAAGTATTGCTTCTCTCTCTTCCTCTACTCTGCTCTCTGCTGCTTCTTCCAAGTATTGCTTATCTCTCTTCCTCTGCTATACTCTCTGTTTCCTTTGCTTCCTCTTTTCTTCAATTTCCAAAGTTTTTTCCTCAGTGGGAGGATATTATTTCATCTTCTAGCTTTGTTCCTCTTTTGTATTTTCAACTACCTTCCTCTTTCCTTTATCCTGCACTAGACTGCTTCATGTTTTTTTTTCTTATTTCGTAAATTTTGCCACTTGTGGAACAAATTGAGAAGTCCAAAACGTACTGATCAGTTCATGAGGTTAGGAGGAGTTATAACATTTCTTCCATGGTTCCTCCTATGACCACTGAAATATCTCGCTGACCCAACTGTAGTATACTCTCGCATAGTGGTCTTTGAAAATTCCCCTCAGATCATACAGATTGTAACTCTTTGTGCTGAACTTGAATCTAACTATGGATTTCCCTTCAACATATGTGAATTTGAGATTCTTAATCTCGTATAATCCGACCTACAAAGGAAGAGTTGGTCATGATGCCTTATTAAAACTATGTAGTGCTGCTGACAACCTTGTGGAGATATGATAAGATACCTCTTGCATGAAAATTCTATTGGTGGCATATCTTGGAAAAAATGTGGTGGCTTATGCTCATCAAATACTCTAATCAGTGTGCCATATAGTAAGGCAAACCAATATGAAATCTATAATATCACCTCCATAGTTTCTCGTGACATGCAAGGTGGGTCCTCCTGAAAGATGACCTTGTAAATAAGGATGATGAAGTGACTAGTAAGTTGCTCCATGACTCTGCGGTGACTGCAATCCGAGAGTAGATTGCAAAAGATATATATGGAAGTTTCTCTTGGTGTCCATGTCTAGTTCATTCTAGGAAACTGATTATGTGCACATATTTCATCCAGTAAATATGCAAACATGTAGAAGCATGCTTTCTCACCCTTGGGTGGATTCCGAGCTTGTGTCACATTGACTCTCAGCTGATGAGCCAACATATCTGACCAGCTGAATGACCTCCCCTCGTTCACTACCTATTTCAATAAGATATGCCACCCCTTAAGAAAGGTCTCTGTGTTTGGTTGGCCATATATTATGCAAGCTAGTATGACCAAAATATGATAGGATTTCATGAGTGATTTTGTTTTTTACATGTCGGTGGGTGTATGTCTAAACTTTGTTGGCTCCTTCACCGAACTCTTGATGATATCTCTTGTGTTTGTGTAGTTGTGAGTGGCATAGAACAATTATTCCATGTTCTTCACTAGTTCAGGAAGATTATACATCTACTAAAAATATGCTGCCAAGAATGGATCAAGCTTCTGTCTGCTGGTGCTGCTCAATGCCATAGTTTTCTCATCAGTGTTTGAGACAACCTAGCTAATCACATCTGCATATGGGAAGGATAGATACCTACATGAAAAATTGTAAAGCCCTGACCACCTGATGCTGAGATACACCTACCGGTCCTCTAAGTCTGCCTGAATTTTCTTTGTAAGCTCATCTTTTATCTTCTTCCATGTCAGTTTTAATCCATTCTCTACAAATAATTGAGTGTCTGCATAAAATGGAAAGTTGACCGAAACTTGTTTGACTGCTTTTCCAATCATTATTTCAGTGGTTTCCTTTAAGGAAAATCTCTTAGATTCCATTGTGAAAGTGGCTACTGGAGAGATTCTCAACAACTGTTGTACCAGTGGGATAGGAATTACGCTAACGACAAGAAAATATCAATTATAAGAAAAACTACTTTTAGGACATGTTCATGCATCACACCGAAAAACAGATTAGAAGGATTACACAATTCTTGTTGGAAAGGGGGTTTGATTGGCTGAGGGAGCTGTGCACTTCATAGTCCCAACAGCTAGGGTTGAAGCCTGAGGTTTGAAACTACACAATTCGCAGTAAGCCTGGGCTATGAGATGGGAGAGACTGCACATTGTGCAGTCTCAGTGGCCAAGGATGTAGGCTGAGGCATAGGACTACACACTGCGCAGTGGGTCCAGCATGTACTGTGTATTGTGTGGTTCCAAAGGCCAATATCTAAGCTGGGGCCTCAATATTGCATAATGCCCAACTAGGAAAACTGAATTTTGGCTAAGGGAAAGGTAGATTTGCCCAAGGGAAGTGTGAGAAATGAGAAAATATGAGATATGGTGAAGGATTGGGTGAAAATAGAAATATTTGTGTTTCAAAAAATACAAATCAAGTGCAGAATATAAACAAGCGAGAAGTGAACGAGATCGGTGAGGAGAGTTACCACAACAACGACTATCGGTGAAAAACGAAGAAACCAATGTGACACTTGTGAAAGGAAAATGATAACTTGAAACAACACTTCTATAGGCTAAATAAAGTTAAAACACCACCATGCATGCAAATAAATAATCAAAACAACACTCATGCAAGACAAACGGAAAAAAACGACAGAAAAAGCGACTAAAGGCGTTAAATGCAAAACTCACCTAAAAAAAGCGACGAAAATCATACCGAGGGTTCCTTAATATCCTCGAGAATGCTAGAGATCCAAGACCAAGTGTGAAAAATAGCTATAGCGTCATCGCCTAAATAGATTCGAAAAATTATGGTTTATGACGTGCATGCAAAAAATCAAGGGAAAAGCGACACATGGCGACAATTTCCAAAAATAGTTAGTGTGCATCCTTTAGGTTACTAAAAATATATCCCTAAATTTTAGGGATGATTTTTTCTTTTCTTAGCTTTTCTGTTTTTCCGAGAAAGCCTACCATGCACATCACCTAGAAGGATTGAACAGTTCCATAACTGGAAGCTCTCATCTTAGTGCACTGTGCAGTTTCTGAGCTCAGTGAGGAATTGCACATTTTTCAGGCTCAGTGTTGGGTTGTTTGTCATGAAGGTGCAATTTCTGATCTCAAGGATGGTTTCTAGTCATTATTTCACAATTCTGAACATCAAGGTTAGGCTTGGCTCCATGAATTGCACAGTTTCTAGAGGCAAGCCCAGAACTACTACACAAGGCTTAGGTAGGGGGTTAGCTTATGACCTAGAAAAGATTTGCTAAGTGAAGATAAAGTGAACACAAGAATAACTAAAAGATAAAAATTAGTAAAATCATGAATACCTGAGAGTAGTGGAAGGTAAGCTCATGTGAAAAGAAGGTTAGGCTCCAAAATCTAAGCAAAGAAAAATTTCAGAGGGTGTTCGTAGCCACTACAACAACATGTTAGAGAAATTTTGAGGTCTAAAATGGGCCTTCTAAGAAATATTATAAAATAATAGTGGAAATAGTAAAATAATATTAAATTACCTCATCAAGTTTTGGAGGGAAAAAAGAAATAACTACTTTTTTAACTCATATTTTCAACTTATATCCCTAGGATTTTACTCAAATTTTGAGTGGGAACACTCGTTGGATGCACAATTTAGTCTTTCCTCTAAGGAGTACCCATGTTGCATATTTTTTATGGAACCTACTAAACGAAAAAAATGTGAAACACATGAAACAATGTGGTTGCAATCACATTTTTTCATGTATTTCACATTTTTCATGTAGTAGGGTCCATCGAAAGTATGAAACATGTGTAATCCTTGAATGAAATAATAAATTTTGCATCCAATGAGTGTTGCCGCTCAAAAATTGAGTAAAATTGTAGGGAGATAAGTTGCAAATACGAGTTGAAAAGGTAGTTTATTTATTTATTTATTATTATTATTATATTTTTACCTTTTTACTCCAAAAATTTTCAATCATCCCCAATGGTTGAAATCATCATATTGAATCCTATTGATTCCTATAAATTTTATTTTTATTGTTCATTTGTGTTTCGAGACACATTTTTTACCTCAAAATTTCTCTATTTCCTTAATGGCTATGACCAAGCTCTAGTGCAAGCCTAAAAATTTGTAGAACCATCGTGGTCAAGACATAGTCGATCTCTTCATAAATGGATATATGTGGGTTCTATACAACCCATGTAACAGACAAAACCATTGTGGCCTCGACCAAGTATGTGTAACTTTTCACATAGGAATATTTATGTAGCCTCTCGTAGTCCAAACACATTCCATTGTAGTGGAAGATAACACATGGTAGGAGCCTTCATATAGAGTCTCATTGATAATAAGCTCCCTTGATATAGTCCCCATGTATAAGCATATAACCATGGGTTATGACCTAGAGAGAACACCTACATAATGAATGGTTGAGATTGATCTAGAGAGATCAATGGCCAAGAGGAAACTCAGGATGATGCAAGCCTGAAGGTTACGCCTAGAAAACTCATAAATGGTTCCACAAGAGAAAGGTTGGGATGATGAGGACCATAATAACATTGTAGGGACAACCCAAGTGTAGATTTAGTCGATACTATTTGGAGGTTGTGTATTAGCTGACAAGAGAACCAATTTCCATGCAATAAGGGCTCATCGCAAGGCTGAGAATTTTTAAGTGTAACTTACTTAGATGAGAAAATTTGTGGAAGTGGACGAGAATATATTTGTCCCAGAGTCTGTCTCCCGAGGTAACGAGGTGCAACATTCATAGGAGAGACAGATTGACTCATCGTTGGGTTATCATGGCAAGAGAAAGGGATAATGGAGTTGTAAAGTGGGAGCATTGATGGAGTGTAGGTTGGGACCCACAGGGATACATAATCCCTAAGGTCAAACCTTAATACTTTAACAATGGAGTGAATGGAAAAGGGTGTGAGAAGACACAAGTCAAGACGTCGTGGCATACACGTGAGCCCAACCAATTTTTTATTGGCGCAACGGTAGACCCTCTCACAAGCCAGCCCATAAGGAGAACCCTAGAGCTATTTATGGAGGTGAAAAGTATTAAGGGTTGGGGTAGCAGGCCCAGGTAATGGATGGTTTGTCGACTGTTGACAATTCGTCAATTTCTATATACATATTTTTATATTAACATGTGGCTGACAATATATGCAAAATTTATATAAATATAATTATAAGCATGGATTATGAGGACCACACCCATGAACGAGTCGATAGCCAACATATATTTTTTAGGTGTCACTAGAAAGTCAGCTAAGGTAGCCACATGGGTGCCACGTCGTAAGGTTGAGGATGTGGGCTTTCATATTCGTAAAAAATTCACATGGTCATACCTTTCGATCTGAAGGTCAGATTAAGGTAAAATTTTATATCGCCAGAATCATTTTGACAAGATTTAAATAATGGTGATGTCTATCTAAGCCTTACAGATATTTGAAAATATTGAAATTTTTAGATCCCATTTCCATGACAACAACTTGGATCTTGGGTTAGCATGGTAACCATATCCTTCTAACATTGTTTTGGTGGGGATTAGGAGGGGGTTTGTTATGTCACCATTAACCATTGAACCTAAGAAAACCAACAAAAGGACTAGCAAACTATGAAACACAAAGAAGCACAACCACCCTCCAAATTTCATTTCCCATAGTTTATCCAAACTACCGTCAGACCCTAGAAAGCCATTGTAATTCATTTTGAACTAGACTCACATTCTTTGGATTGCACATTGAGTGATGACCATAGACCGAAATTCAAAATAAAATTGACACCAAAGCGTGAATTAATGATACAAACCATACTTGGGAGAGAAATAGAGCTTCAGACTCTAGACCTACAAGACCAAATATGGATGCCCAAAAAAATAAATAGACCGGGAACAATAGGGATATAAGTTGCAAATTTTCTCTACGAAGAAGAATGAAAACCCACCATATCCATTCTAGAAAGAAATCCTCAAACATCCAAGCCCACAACCACACTTCCAGAAAACCTATCACATTCAGTCTAAACTTTCGCATGCATTCACACGCATGTCTCAGGCTTCATAATCTAGACATTAGCCATGGCTCAATGGGACTTACACTTTTAAGCCTAGACGACCAACAAAACCAAGAGGTCAAGGACAAATCTCCAGATCTTCTCCATTCAGCAAATATTATTACTTCAACCATCAAGTGAATTAATAGAAATGCCACGCAAAATATTAGACTGAATGCACATGCATGTGAAGGAAAGCCGCATCCTACCCCCATTAATTGCTTGATGTGAACTACGACGTGGAGGACATGGACTCTTATGGCCCCATTACAACTGAATTAACATACCCATCAGGGGACATTTTGGTAAAAGCTAATTGTTATCAAAATTTCAAAATTTTTAATAAAATAGTATTAAGAAAAATCAACATAATATTATTTGTGAAAAAAAAGATGAAAAAAAAATCATTAAAAAATGGTTAAAAATAAAACCATGAAAGTTTGATAATCTAGATGAGATGATACTCCTTTTTAAATTTCACCAAAAATAAGTCATAACACTCATCATATTGAAATTTTTTAATAACCAAGCTTAAAATTTCATAGTTGTATCTTATATCACACTATTAATTGGACTAAACTAATACTTTTTTTCCTTTAACGCATATGTAAAGAAAAAAAACATTGCATACTTTACACTCAAAAAATAATAAAAAACAAGGTTAAATGATTTTTCAATGTAGCATATTTCAAATTTTTGAATAAATAAACTTCTTTCATATATATTTTCCTTCTTTTTGTAAATTATAAATGGATGAATATTTAAAAATCAAGCTCATATACTCTCTCAACAAAAACATATATATATATATATATATATATATATATATATATATATATATATATATATATATATATATATATATATATAAGTGAATAAATATTTTAAAAATTTCTTTTATTGGTTCCCGTGAAGGCAACACTTTAGCGATCAATTTTCATGTTGACCACTATTATTTTAGTACTGACCAATGCAAGTTATAGTGTTTAACTTGAAAAAAAAATCAATATTGTTGAAAAAAAAATTCGAACATTTGATTGGACCATAACTTGGAAGGTCTTATTGCAACCTATGTGCCATTTGGATAACTGTCTCTGATTTTTTTGCCATAATTTATGGATGTAGTTGCAATATTTATGCAATGATTTTTAAATATCTGTGCAATGATTTTTAAAAATTTGTGCAACGATTTTTCATTGTTAAGCTTCATAGGAAAACCACCTAAAATTAAAATCTTTAAAATAGCTCTTATGAATAACTTTTATACCATCAGTTACTGCCCACCATAATTTAAGAAAGTTTTGGCATAAAAAATGAATAGGAAAAATATGGAAATAAATATACCTATGCGAGTTACTATTTACCATTATTTATTTTTTCTTCAATGTTTTAACATGTAGGAGTAAAAGTGTAAATGTGCAAACTTAGTATTGGTAAGCCCTTATCCTTAGTAGGCAATTAAAGGATGAAAGCTTTTCATGTTTGAACATAATTTTTTTTGTTTATTTTATATAATGATTTTTAAGGGTACAAAAAATGATACCTTTTTTCATATATTTAAATCAACATGAAAAAAAAAGAACCTTCTCCCAAACAAATAAATTAAACATGTATACTAGACGGTTGTTTGAGGCAGTTACGCCCAACAACCCTCACCTTACAATTTTAGAATCGAAATGGTTTCCCTAACCATTTATATGTAGATTCTACTTCTGTTTTTTTTCCTTCTATTCTAGACATTTAAATTGCAATTAATTCCATTATCACTACAAAACATTAGATTCTTCAATGATAGTAAGTATTGATATGAGTAAGCCATTATGTGTTTTTCATTTTTCTTCTGAAAAAAGTCTTATAAACATCTTGGGTTCTTTTATTCATCATGAAATATATGGACAAATTGTTTTATAGAATTTCTTGTATTGTTTTAACTTGTCAATATTTCTCTATTTCATAGCAAGTTTTAAAAAAAAAATTATTCCTTCATATATGGTTTAGTGTTGTTTTGGTTATGTAAATTGTTTGATATTTTAAGTATAAAGCAACATTTTATCACAATTTTTATTTCTATAAGCATTTTGGTATTTTGTGAGTTGTAGTCTTATGGTGTTTGTGACTTAAAGAGATTTAGAATATTACATAAACTATAGTTTTTGTAAATATATCATGTTCTACAGAAGAATTTCGAGTCATTTAGGTTGTTGAACAGATGTTTTAAGTAGCCTGGTAGAAGATAAAATAATATAGGGTTTGATATTGCTTTATATGTGTATATCATAGTGTGCTCATATGGACAATATGAAAATAAATTTTATTAGAAGAAAAATACTTTTCATTATCTTGCTCTATGATGTCTATGCAAAGAATAGTGTTGTCCCCAGTGAATTGGTACCCACACTTTTTCATCTATGACATCCTTGATAGATTTAGAAACAAATTTCTTAATTTTTTTTAACAAACATTGAACATAAATACTAAGTATTAGATTCCAAATGATATAATGTCATGGGTATTTACAAGAATTTTCTTTATCTTAATATATTTCATTCCAAACTAATTAATGTGATGCTTCCCCATTGAAAAATTCTCATACTTGATAGTTGTTGGTACAAGAGATAAGTTTGAAGCTTTGTCGCCATTGTCTCTTGTTTCTATCTTTTCCACTCATGAGGTTACAATTTTGAAACTAGTAAGAACACATTCTTCCGTTTAATGTTTCCATACATTTGTAGTCAACCGGTAATATGCTCAATTTGATCAGTGTTAGGAATACAGATTCCTTCATTGTACACATGTGCAGTCAAACTTTTCAATATAATTCCAATTAACTTGACATCATATATATTATTGTTTGTTTTCTAACACTGTATGACTTTGAATATTGTGGAATGAAAAAACGTTTTGATTCCTTTCCGATTTATTAATCAATCATTTAGAGCAATGGCGACTCTCATGTAACATAGAATATTATAGCTGGAGTTATTTTAAAGTGTGTTGAAATGTGTTTTTATGAGTGAATATTTGCAGAGAAAATGCATGTATTCGTTTATAGTTGAGAAGATCTTGATGTTTTTCTTGCAAAAAGCATTAACACATTGTGCTTTGACAAGACTTGAGGTTAGCCAACGAAGATAACCATGGCCTTTTTCACAATGTTTTTCCTTGGCGTTCTCTGTAAGTAAGGGATTAGGTTGATTAAAATGAGACATTCAACATGTCTCGATAGCTTCTCTTTGCTTTTAAGATACAAGATTATTTAGAAAAATGGATGATATATTGTGTTATATGTTAAAGATATAGCTTATTTAGAAAAATTATTCATGTGATTATTTCACAGTTATATGATATTTATTTGGAAAACGTATGCTATATTATGTTAGAGTCAGTTTATCAGTGATAAAAAATAGTCTTTTTGAGAGTTTTCCATCAGGTCATTAGTCAACATTTTTTCCTTTTTTCAGTTAGTTTTTAGCAATAATTTTGGTCACTGAAAAAGTCTCATCCTGATTGCTGCTCATACACATCATTTCATCATCGTTTAGAGGTCTAGAGTTAGGTCACTCCATCTCATATAGGTCAAGTCGAGGATCAAAACTGCCCATGGAAAAAATCTTTAGATTTTCACTAAAAATAAGGCAGTGAATCTTCCATTTCATTCATAAAAATCTAATGAAGGAGAAAGCATGTTCTCACAATCCTAATAAAACTTTTCATTTCACAGAAAAATCATATTCTGTGGTTGTACTCTCGAATAAATGTGAAGCCGAGATTTTTTTTTTCAAAATCGCATGTTTATGAATGTTTTATTCTTCAAATATTTGAAAAATCATTCTCAAAGACCATAGCATTTATACTATGTGTTATCCTCCACTACCCATATGACACGTTATCATACCCATAGCCCATCAACCATCATTGTCACGTTGCACTCACTATATGCCTACCCCACCTATCATTGAACATTAACTATCGCTCACCTCACTGCACATCCATTGCATCATGATCAAATCCAATGGCTCGCATGCAACTTAGCCCCCACCCCTCATCATCCGAAACTTAATGTCGGGGGGGGGGGGGGTCTGAAAAGGGTGGTTTCAAAACCTGACCCCACCACTACATTTCAACAACATATGATTTCACACCTCCCTCCTCCCCCCCCCCCCCTTATGAAACCATTTAGTATGGATAGACCCCTCTGAAATCCCTCTTACCTGCCGGACGAAACCATTTCTTCGCCCGCCATCTGTGTGATGACACATGGACTATGTCGTTGTCCAATCAAATAAATTACCGCCTTCATATAACCGTTAACTAATAAATTCAATCCTAACCTCTAGGCTAATGTACCCGTGCCCTTTTCAACCGAAATTAGACCAAATGTTTATAAATTCATCACTAAACAACCTATTTCAACCCTTCATTTTCATTCACTCTACTTTTTACATGACAATTACGAATTCACAGTGATCACCAGAACTCCAGAAATCAAACTTACCATTTTTTAAAGTATCCTTTTGCAGTTGTTGATATTAGTCTAATCTACAGAGCTTTCCCTCAGTATCAACCTCCATTTGTCCATCAGAAAAACCTTCTCCTCCATTCAAATAGAGCCAGGAAATAACATGCCTCCAAAGAATAAAGGACCCAAAGAACCAGTAAGTCTACTACTTCACCCTCAAATTGACTTTCATCACATACCATTAGGATACATAGACCATAAGATCCATGAAAACCTTTGTGAACTTCAATTATTTGAAATGTATTGTTGGTTAGAGAATAAATTTCTAGATAAATCTGATGATATAGGGTTGTGGGATTCAAAATTGCCACATTATATTTTTTCAAAATTACCACATTATATTTTTTCTCGCACCCACAATGCCCCATAGTTTGTTAGAAAATGCCAAGCCCGGTATATGCCCATCCAAAGAGCTATTATCGCTCCTACAAGAGAGATTTTAGTAACCATAACAGCCCAAACCATAGAAAAAATTATGAAAGCCCCCATCACAGAGAATGCCACTCCATTTTCTCTAGAAGCACTAATTGAAATATATCAGAAAATAGATTTTGAAAAAAGAGAACAAGCTCTTGAGCTGTTTATGACTAAAAATGCTCCATTACCCAAGAAGAACCCTACATTTCCATCATCCATTTTCCCTAAAAGAGCCAAACAAATAATCACAATTATTTCCTACCTTATTGGTTAATATTCAAACCAATGGGTAGATGAATCCATCATAGGATTCATGTCCATTTTCTACATAGATTCCAAACCCTCCATCATATTCAATTTCAATCAGTTCATAGGTATTCAAATATGCCTTTGTGTTAGTTTATTTATTTTTATATTCTCAGGGAGGCAAATTCAAGTTTTCATTACAGAAATTGGATGAGGAAGGGATTCAACAATCAATTATTTTATGGACTTCATTATTGATGAAGGAGAAAAAGGAATATTCATATAAGAAGTTTGTAGAATTGTTTCTTCATCCAACACTCAGTTTACTAAACAACACTACAGAGCCCAAGATCAGTGAAGAAATAAAAAAGGTGTTCCAACTATCATATCAAGCCAGAACAGAGGATTGGTATCTCTATCAGAATTACACATAACTCAGAGTTTATGGCAATGAGACCGCCCTTACAAATTGCTAAAATTCCTCCCAATGAGGATTCTTGCATTAGAACACATCAGACAAACACTTAATGTTGATGAAGTGCATTTTGTGTCTGCTAAAAAGAAATCACAATTCAAAATAAAAACACAGATAGTACCTTTTATCTGTAATAGCAGGACATTTAGGGAAGAAGAAGACAAATTTCTTAAAGAGATGCAATTTAGCCTAAGTTTCACATGGTCTTATGATCCAGTTGGTGTTATTTCTAAACTAAGGGTAGAAAACAAATCTACACCTTATTTTCATACACACTGACCAGAAATTGAGAAATTTATGAATCAGCTTGAATGGACTGAGGGTACTTTACAGGAGGCTAAAGAATAAACATTATCTACATCAATATTACAGACTCATGTTGTACATGAGAAAGCAGGGAAAAAGATCATAGAATATCAGTCATCTCTAACGGCTGGCTCATCCAACAAAGAATTCAAAATCCATTACAAAAAGAAGACAAAGCTCAATCCTAGTAAGGAGTCAGAGCAAAAATTAATTACTATTACCAAAGAGAAACCTTCTTCCACACAGGTAGGTGATCAAAATACTTCTACTCCTTCTACTTCAGCAATTCCTTAAGATCAAAAGTGTTGGCATGTGGCTTTCATTAAAGGTTAAGGCAAGTCAAGAAATATTAATTAATGAAGAGTTGGAATGTTTAAATCGGTAGGCTGAGGGAAAATAAAAACAAATCCCTTGGCGTGCTTCCCATGCATACCACCCATAATGGCCACACCACCTCCAGATAAGTGACAAGGTCTTCGGAAGAAGCAGTGCCACCCACGAAGAGCGAACCACAGTTGTTCCGATGACACTTAGAAGCACAGAGGGTGGCGAGACTGACTTGTCAGAAGGGATGACCTCAGCCTCCCCTCAAGCCAATCATAGGAGCCCCGGGGGGTGGGGTGGGTGCGAGGAAGGGCAAGGCCCTCAACTTTATGACCCAACAAAATATGGCAGGCTCCACGCATGCATAGCTGGCAGAGGTAAGTCTAGGTAAGGTAAGTCCACCCAAGGTACGAGGTCGGTACCTCCATGTCAGGCACGTGGCCTCTCAACCACCCAAATGTCGTTGGCCAATCATTGAATTCCACGTGTCCTCTCGCTGACGTCCTCATGACGTTAGCCCTCCAGTTGTCACCCCACTCCACTGCCCAGTAAAGTACCGTCTTCAACCTGATTTTTACTCCTGACCGTTTGAATTGTTACCACTTATGTCCGTTTCTTACTTAGCTGGGCGCCCTAGTAAAAATCATATTATTGGTTGTGTCCTCCTCACGTCACTTTCACTGCTACCTCATGTATTCGTTCAAGTCCCTCTCACTATTTTCCTTTACTATTTTTTCAAATTATTATGGAAAACAATGAAGAGAACCACCCCTGAGACCCCATAAGCCCCAAAAGCTAGAATTTATCCCCATCTCGAACCCCTCATGGATGCCCACTCTTAGATCTGTGACAAAATTTACCCTTTCAATGTGGCCCATATGACGACCGAGCTATTAGAATATAAACAACGGGGCGAGGATTTGTTTAGGGTTGTTGACTCTGGGCTTTATTACCAAATCACCCTGACAGTTCACCCTTTCCTTGAGTTCATGACCTAGCTAGCTGATGCCTACATTAAGCAGAAGGATATATTCCTCTCTGATTATGGGGTCAAATTATTTAGCATTACCCCTCAGCTCATCAGAAAGGCTCTATGCTACCCCTCCGCTCAAGAGTGTGTTGAATTCATTGAGTCACCCTCTCTTGCCATTTCTCAAAATTGCCCCTGGAAAAACAAAGAGGTTTCCTCGAGCTCATCACTATGTCGTGTCTATCTTCCCTCTCACCGACAGAGACTATCCTGTTGTCCCTTTTTGGGGATACCATACAACCTATCCTAGCAGTGATCTCGGGAATGTTGGGTTTAGACAATGCATATAGGGTAACCACTGTTGGTCTAGGGTTTCTATATCTCATGATGCAACCTGGGGTTCTACTAGATATCCCCACCTTTCTGGCCTTTACAATTAAAGCTTATTTTTAATACATATCGGCCTCTAGTTCCTTCAGATATTGTTCTTTAGTATTCTACCTATTCATGTTCAAGCATGAAGACAAGTTTGAGGGTTTAGGCCTAGAGAAGTCCTCCATGAGAAACGCCAAGCCAAAATCCATTTTCGAATGGACTCAGTCAATTCGCCAGCACCCAGAGGGAAATGGGTACACGAAATTCATCACGTTTTTCATGTCAAGGGCTTACACAATCATACATGACAACCCCTCACCTAGGATGTTTCCTGAGAAAAAGGAGTGGCTCCATTTCAGTGAAACAGAGTGTGCCGGGGATTGGTACTTATTCGAATATCATACTGAGATCAGGGTTTATGGTGCTGAACTGCCTCCTTACCATCTATTGGTGTTCATGTCCATGAGGATTTTCGCCCTTGATTTTATCTGCCAAGTACTAAGTGCCGACCAGACTCACTTTTTTCCCATAAAGAAGGGATATATCTTGAGGCTCCCAAATGTCATAGGTCCTTTCACTATCAATTCAATACATGCACTCCCCTTTGTTGAGGGGCTATTGCAGAAGATGAATTTCCTGCAAGGATATGTATGGCACTATGACCCTAAAGGGTTCATCACACGAAGAAAGAAGAAGATTAAGTCTTCAGCATATGAACATGAAACTAGGCCTCTAGTAGAATGGAAATCTATCTATGAATCATGGCCTTTGGATACAGAGATGGAGGCTGAATCCCCAGCTATCGAAGGAAAAGGAGATAGTTCACATGGTTAAGTGGAGATCCTGGAGTAGGAGATCCATCATACAGACCAAGAACTCACCAATGAAGAATATGAGGAGCACCACAGTAGAAAACAAAGAATTTAGGGGCTGGGAGAACAAGACACCAAGTGTATCGATGATGAAACCCCACAGCCCATAGGTCATGGTACAGATAGACCAGGATTTCATCTCTCTTACGATTCTGCTTCCTCCTTGGTGCCTTCAGAGCTTTCATAGGCCTTCACCTTGGGTAAGGGAGAAAGAAGAGAGAAAATTGAGGCAAAGAACCAATCTGCAAGAGAAAAACTAAGTGTTGGGATAGAATTGTGAATTACAGATAAATCACACTTCCTTAGACAGGTGCTAGTCTAGAACAATAGGTGAAAGACTATATGACTATTTTTCCTAACTCAGAATAGATACACAGAGAGGATTGGAGGCTTACTTGTTCAGTCGCTTCCAAATGACTCCTTCTGTCGCTTCTGTTACAGCTTCAAATTCAAGCGATTTTTTGGGCTGAATGATTCCTGCA
Source organism: Pinus albicaulis (assembly GCA_034641835.2). Taxonomy (NCBI): domain Eukaryota; kingdom Viridiplantae; phylum Streptophyta; class Pinopsida; order Pinales; family Pinaceae; genus Pinus; species Pinus albicaulis. The sequence continues at coordinate 72,791,150 of CM076577.1, read as the reverse complement.
AGAAAGAAAACTGAAACAATAGAAGATGCAATAATATATATATCTATTCAAGATATTTTGCTAAATTAGTAAAGCATAAACCATATACATCAACCAAGATCTTGCAATATGGAAAATCAAAGCTAATACAGATGCATATAGGGAAAAATAAGCAGTACTCTTTATTGATGATAGAAGGAGAGGTTACAACCTAGTGATTGATTTGAAGTGACCTTCCAGCAATTTTCCCAAACCTCATCACAATATAAATCTCTCCAGCAACAGCTACACAAATCTAGCTCTCAATTGAAAATTCTCCAGTATTTCTCTACTCAAATTCTTCCTCTCAAAGCACTTATATTTGTGCTCAATTTATAGATGAATTGTAGGTTGTTTTGCAATCAATGAATTTCCAATAATAGGCAAGACATGTTTCCAGACATATATATGTCAAGTGGACACTTGGATCTGAAGCTTGACATATGTGAACTCTTCTAGAAGGCACTAGCCTAGTGGATATTCTGGAACAATGAGAATTTCGCTCCCAATGTGACCAACGCACCTGTGAATGTCAGGAAGTGCTTTGCAGAGCAGCCTTGCATGGGGCTACCTACATATGCAACACACTTAGGCCCCTTAGAGCCTGCGTTGGTGAGCTCTCATATGCCATATAATAAGCTTGAAACCATGGAAACCTTTGCTTGATGAAAGTCTTGCTTGATTTGTCTTGTTTCTTGTCTTAGGGCATGTAGCAACTGAGATTATAGGGAATGATAGACCCTTGATCATTGGTCCTAGAGATGATGTCTAGTTAACTAGGTCATTGGGAATGGTGCCCAAATTGACCTATAACAATTTCCCCCTAAAGCATGAGATCCAAATAATAAGAACATTTGATTGAGATGCTTTACATTGTGATGAGCTTGGAAACGAAGCAGAGTGGTCACCTACATCAAACTTACAATACATTACATCATGATATATCCTCTTTGATCATAATTTCTGAGGGTAGGCATTCCCATGTTCAGCACATAAAACAATCTAATAACATGTACATAATTCAGAAAGTCGTCTTCATTGGAATGTTGCCCAGATGCAGACATGCCTATAGATATAAGCCCATGTTTGGATGACAATATGTATGTAAGGTCACCGTACAGATGATGTGTACAACAATCTTGAAATCGCGGCCCAGATGGCTGAAACTAGATTCGAGGTCTTCTTATCTCGTTCACTCGATCATTCGGGTTCAAGTCTAGCCATGCGAATATATGATTTGTAGTCGAACATGGAAAGACATCATTTGATTACTAGACAATGGTGTGAGCTGTTAACAAATGCAAGAGAACCACCATTAATGTCAATGGTCCTCAAGGTACTACAATACATTTCGTAAGGCGTGAACAGATGATTTGATGTAGAATGCCAAACAAAATATTTCGATCAATGGTCCGGAAGTGAGAATCTTGTCGATGTTGTAACAAGCCTCATGGTACTGGAATCTGATGTTTTTGAGTGTACTTCCTAGATATTGATTTTTCGTTGACAGGAAGTCACCTTACTGCAAAACTGGAGTTACTAATTTCGGAGGGTACGACTTGATATAGCAATTTCCAGGGATGATAGTCATGAAAATGAAGGTTTATGAGTATTGTAGAAGGATGAGTTTTTAATCACTAGATGACTTCTCTTGAACATATCGGCGACACTATGATAAGTTGGCAACATTGACCCAAAACCGAAGTGAAGGTATGATGGACCATAGGTGTGAATGAACCATCAATATGATTACCCGACCCAAAAAGTCACGGACATGGAGTGAAAGAAATGTCATGTTTAAGAGCGACTTGCTACCAAAAAGAAACTTTACTTACTTTTCCAAAATTTTGCCCGGTCATTTGTCAACCAGTACCACTTTATTTTTTAACAAGCTTGAGGAGGATAACATTTGCTTGATCTATAATTCAACCCTTCGGGCGAATAAAGTATCGCTATTTAATAATTTAACAAGTCTAGCGATTAATGAAACTCAATTCTTGCCATGATCGGCAAGCTTGTCACTATTTTATGTTTTAACGAGATTAACGACAGAGATAGCCCGGTCCTTTTTCATATTTAGAGAGTCTGAAACAAATAACAAAAGAGAACTCCAAAAGTACTCTTTCGTAAATTTTTCACTCAGACCCGAAAAAGTGTAAAATAATATCTGAGAGAACCTCTTTGGTCATGTTTAACCAAGGTATTCCATTTTCGTAAATAATCCATCTCAGTCCGGAAAAGGGTTAAATTTATACTGAGTAGATATCAATTCATTTACTTTAACGAGCTTTAAAAGACAAGTTGTTGAAGAGGTTAATCCCCTCTGCGGACAGAGGCGATCCCTACTAGCCCAGATCGGGTCTAGCAACAATCAAACACGCTACAGTGCAGGTTCCTAATTGCAAATAAACCGAATTGCGATGAAGGCTTACCTGGAATCCAACGCTATCGTTTGTAGAAGAGGTGGTGCTCCCGTTCCTTTGCCCTGGCAGATCACAATCCTCACGATCTCCGTGATCGGACACCTGCACATGGAAGAAACAACACGAACGCAAGCATAAAATCTAGTATATACAACTATATGTCAGTCGAAGAAGACATAACTCATGAACATAATCAAGAACAAGAGTGGAACCATAACCAATAGTCGCTTATCATTAATGAGTCAAAAGAAGAATACAACCATAGCTTCGACGCAACACTCTCCTTTCGCGGGTCGTCAGAAAAACATGTCTCGATAAAGCCTGTCAAGGATAGGAAAAGCCTCTCTCTCCGGATACTTGACAATAGTCTCCTTGCTTGGATTTGGCCTTAAGGGAATCAAGAAGGCTCTTGCAGCATAAGGATGTGAAAGCTCTTGGGAACTTGAAGACTTGAAGACTAGCTTGCAATGGAGATGGGCAAGCTTTTATAGATGGAGGAAGGGGAGTTGGGATCCCTATAATCATGGGACTGGCCCTATCCTCAAGGAAGCTTCCATGAGAGGTGGCAAACCAATTCCTCTCTATGGAAACTTGTAGCCAAACCTCCCAACTCAAGATGGATATCAGTTCCTGGATCAGTTAGGATGAAACTTCCGCCATTTATTTTTAAAAAACATTCCTTAAATTGGCTGGCACGAGTGCGACTCTGGGACAGAGCGCCAACTAGCGCAGCCTCTTTGAATTATTTTCCCCATTGGCGCGGGTACTGAACTGCCTGCTCGCGCCAATGCTAAAAGGGCCATTTTTAGGGTTTTTCACAAGGAGATGTCTTCAGGGCAATGAAAGCTCTTGTTCAGAGGGATGTCATGAAAGTGGTTTCAAGCCATGTCACTGCTCACAGGTCACGAAATGAGCCCTCCAATGTGCGGGACGGGGATTGCAGGGACGGTGACAAATTACTGTGTAACAGATGCCCCCTAAAGCATGAGGCCCGAGGGAGAGAGAGGGGTGAAATGCTTTACGAGAACGTGTCCAACTGAAAACTCCGCCGTCAGAAAACCTGCGTGAAGAAGTACAACTGATGTCTCAAATACATGATATATATGTGGTATGGGCGTAGCCATCCATAACAGAGTATACAATAATCTAGATCCAAGGCATGGACGCAGCCATCTAGTGAGGATCGATAAATAGACTCAGGTATGGTCACAACCATCCAGTGAGTGAGTCATGTAACCAATCATAATAATCCACAAAATTGCATCCTAGATTACAACAAACACAATCCAGGGTCTTGCGCTCCATCTTGACCCAAACACAGTACAATTCCAAGCATGTGAATAAATGAGCTGAAGTCGAACATGCAATAACATCGCTTGATTACCAGCTAATGATAAAAGATGTTAACAGACGCGAGAGGTACCACCATTAATGCCAATGGTCCTCAAGGTACTACAGGTACAATCTACAGTATGTGAACAGTGAGCTGGCGTCGAACACCCACAGAATCACTCGATCGGAGGCCAATGATGAAAACCTCGCGTCGAATGCGAAGAACCTGCCATTAAGGCATGCAGGCTCCAAGGTACCGGAAGGAGTCTCTAGACCAGCTTCCCGGATAACGAGTTGAAGTCGACAGGAAGTGACCTTGATCGAAGGTGGGCCATAGTGTTTCCCACATCATCGACGCGAGACAAAGGAACATAGTGTATTTGTGAATCAAGATCAGATGAGAATCAGAGGAAGGTTGGAGTTTGCAGAGGTCAACTTCTCTTGAACATATTGACGGCACGACAGTGGATTTGGCAGTATTTGACATCAAGAGATCAAAGGTCACGGTGACGAGGCAAAGAGAAGATGAGAGGTCAAAAGGGATCACCCAAACCCATGGAGGCAAGTGAAAAACGAGATGAGATGTCCCCAACCCGACACGAATGCAGACAAGTGCCATGTTCAAGAGCGACATACTGCCGACACGACAATGATGTTGGTTCCATTTTCCCCACCATTTCGGTGAGTACCTCTTTATTTTTATAGAAGCTTGAAGAGGATACCATATGCTTGCTGTATAAGCCCACCCTAGTACATTTAATGAGCCCTAGGAAGGAGCGACTCGAATACCGTCATTACGACTAAATCCGATGTCATCAGGGTTTAACGAGTCTGACAAAGGAAGAAATCGGCGTCTTTTCATGTTTAGAGAGTTTGAAAAGACAACGGAAAAGTAAACTCCAAAGGTCCCTTTTCGTAAATAGTTCCTCAGATCCGAAAAGGTAGAAAACTATGTCTGAGAAAACCTCCTAGTCGCAATAGGCTAGGGTATTCCTTTTTCGTAAATAATCTATCCCAGCCCGAAAAAGGGGTAAACGTATACTGGGTAGATGTCGTTTCAGGGCCACTTTAACGAGATCGAAACGACAAGGGCCTCGGCAATCTTTTCATGTTTAGAGAGTCAGAAAAGAGCTGAAAGATGACTCCGACTAGAGGAACGAGTGGTATAAAGGGAAGCAACTGGTTCCGGTAATGGTGGAACTGCTCAGAACAAAGTAAAGGTTAAGAGGCTGGCTAACAAGAACACTCATCGCAGCGGTTCCTCAGGAATGGGTAAAACAACCAAGTGAAGGCATATGATCGGCCAAGCAGATAGTGACGATGGAATGAGAAAACCAAGGCTCATCTGGAAAAAATAGGCTGATAAAAATGGCAATCACAAGAGGTAAAATGGGAATGGTTTTATTTTTACACAAGCTTGAAATCAAGATAAACTATGCTTGACACCGGTTTCATTTTTACACAAGCTTGAAACGGAAACAAACTATGATTGAAAAATTAGGCATGCCCCCAGCATGGTGACTTAATTCGAGGTACATGCCCCCCAAGCTTTAGTTCATATGAAAGGAATATGGAGTGAAGGTTCAAGTTACGAGATCAAGAGAAAGACTCAACTGGGATTTTATGAGAACTTATCAAAGACTCGAATTGAATAGGAAATTGTTTCATTATTTTAACGAGGTTGACACATTAAAAGAACTATCCTCGGACACCCTTGTTTCATTTTTTAAGGAGCTTGACACAATATAAGGAACTCTACTCCGAAGAGCTTGTTTCATTGTTTAAGGAGCTTGACACAAGAAAACGAACTGTGCTTCGGTGGACCTCATCATAATGAACAAGAAGTCATCACTTCCAAGAGTTCCACTCCCGATGGAAGGAAAACATCTTGGAAGTCAGGACCTAATTCCCCCAGCACCTGATGCACAACAGCATCGTCACTGAGTACAGGCACGGGGTAGGTAGCCACATAGTTGACCTGCGGTGGGGCAGATACAACAGGTGGATAAAAACCAGGAAGGGATGATGGCGGGCCAGCTGCCACATCAGGACCAAAGAACGAAAGCTGATCAATGGTCACGATCCGTCCTTCATGTGGAAAACAGACCACATGAAAAAGGGAGGAGACTAGCACTCCCATGGCATAGGTGTAATCGCGCCCCAAGATCAGATTGAAATCCAAGGGGCCTGGAACAACCATCACGTCCATATGGACAGTTTTACCTCCCAAAGTAACAGGTAACCTTGGAAGGATCCCTAATGGTTGACTAGTTCTTCTGTTAAATTCCAACAGATTCTACGTAACAGGCACAAGCGGCGGCGAACCGAAAGCTTGCCAGGTAGTTGAGGATAGAACACTAACAGATGCACCTTTGTCTATAATGGTGTTGGGTACGACCAGACCAAAAGCCTGTACTGTGATCTCGAAAGGCACATAAGACGAAAGGAGGTATACTGAAAATCGATTCCAATCAAAGGAAGCAACCAAACTACTTAGAGGGGATACCATCGAACTGATATGGTCTTCCCTTGGTGTTACAGAAGAAGAAGGTGCATCCTCCACGACCTCCATCTCGAAGGTGGGAGGAGTATCCTCCGGGACCTCCATCACGGGAGGTGGAGGAGCAGCTTCTTGAGGTATAGGGGCAGGATAATATTTCTCCAAGTCCGAAGAATCTGAAGAAACCAGAAGAACATGAGGGATGTAAGGTCCACTCTCAACGGAAAATACCTGGTGCACCATAGACGGGGCCAGTTCAACCAATCCCATGACCAATGGTTGGTCGGGAATGGATTCGTGAATCTTAATTTCCGAGGGAGCGGGATCAACCAAGGATGAGTCTTGACCAATCGTAGGATCAACTGGTGGAGGACTCAAAGAAAGTTGTTTGTAACCAGCCAGAAGGCATGGTGTAGGAACATCTGAGTTGTCCAAAACTCGCTTGGCTTCATCCATATAAGGACAAAGGTGAATGGCATGGTGCCCTTCACACAAATTACAGGGATTAGTGATCTTACCCTGTTTCTTAGGAGCCTTACCAGCACCAGCCAAAGACGTGCCCCCAACCTGACTCCCAGAAGCCAAAGGCAATAGTGGACGACCGTTGGACCATTCTTCAAGCACCTTGGGAATGCCAGGGTAGTCTCGAAGAAGATGGTCTCCTGTGCACAACATGCAAGGGAACTTGACTTTCCGTGGAGGGTTGGGAGGTTTATCAATGGAAGGCTTCTTAGGCGCAATAGCCACAGAGCTAGCCTCTCCTTTATCGGACTTCTTCTTCTTTGTCTTCTTCTTCTTCTTCTTAGCCACCTGGTTACTCGAATCTAGAATTTCACTAGGCGAAGTAGAAGAGAAGGACGCAGAAACAAGTGAAGAAGGGGAGAGGTCCACCTTGGATTCAACATGATGTTGTTTAGGCAGAGGAACTGATTGAATAGTAGGTGGGACATTCGGAACCACGGAGGTTGAAAACAACCACACAGGCAACCCAAAAGTTAACCCAGGAAGGGACAACGTTTCCATGTAAGGAGCACCAACATTCCCAAAAGGAGGAAAATGACCAGGATTCCCATCGGAGGGAATTCCTTGGTTGGAGAACTCCAGAAAAGTTTCCATCAAAAACAACTCAAAATAGCACCCTAAGGAAACTAACTTTAACCGGGAATATTTCATGGGCAGTTAATTTTTAAAACATTGAAACAAAACTCTACCGTTTCATCTTTTAAGAGTCGAGAAACAGGAAAAAGGTGACTCTATCACTTTCATATTGGAAACAAGTGTGAAAGGACAAGCGCTTGATGATCTCTTCAAATTTAAAGAGTCAGAAAAGATCAAAATGACTACTCAGGAATTCTAGGCAAAGGGTGTACCAAATAACCGTGAACTGTAATATACACCTTGGTTTCAAAATGAAAAAGAAATCAACCAAGGACTTAACGTACGTGCAGGAAATCTGCCTGAATGTTGTGTCCAGTGTATCATGGGTATAAGGCGGCAGACTCGGCTTCCTATGGATAAAGGATAGAAACCTAGTGGGGTCTCCCTTTATATACTCGACGGTACGGGGAGCACAAGTCCGTACTAGCGCTGTCTAAAGCCAATAGGCGAACGAAAACTACTAGGTTTAAAGACGCTGGAACACGTCTCTAGCCTAGACCTCTAAATATTTCATTAATGTTTCAATGCTTCCTTAGTTTGATTGAATAAATTTTATGGTTGATCTTCAATTATGTTTCAGTTTCAAGGCCCTAGCGTATGTCATATGACAATCTCCTGTATGCAGCTATATGAGAAAAGAAAAATTTTCAATTCGATGAATGCTATCTAGTTAAGGGAAGAGCTTCAAACAGTGATGCGATATAAAACAACACTGCAAACAAAATCTTTTCCAAACTAGATGACTTTCACTATCCAAAAGTAATTTCAAACATTCAACGATGCAAACAATGCAATGTGATCTATGAAAAATCCTCTTTTTCGAAAACTATGCAATTGTAATCTATGCACAATTTCCTCTTTTTCGAAAACTATGCAATTGTAATAAATTCATAATTTCCTTTTCCTTTTCAAATTATAAGAATGCGCTCAATGCATTTTTCGATGAAATGAGAATCTACTTAACGCATGATTTTAATGAAAGAGAATGCACTCAAAGCGATTTTTAGTTTTCAATCATTAAACAATGTGATCTAAGTTCAATGATAAATCTCAAAAATACTTTTCAATGCAATGTGATCTAATGCATTTTAACAAAAAGAACACTTTGAGATGAAAACTAAATAAACGCAAATCTTCTTAATGAAGGATGAATGCAAAAGAGATGTAAACAAACACTAAGAATGTAATCGTTGTTTCAAACACTTTGTCACGAAATCCCTCAAAAGGAAAAAAGACATATGAGGTCAAACACAAAAAGGACTTCCAAAGCAAGAGATCAAAACAAGGCATTCATTCCCTTTTACATCAAAAAATCATGGAGAGAAGAAATTTCAAACAATGAGCAATGTAATCTATGCTCATATAGAGGAAAAGCTGGAAGGGAAAGACACAATGGTGAAGGATTTAGGGAAAAAATCTCAATTTTCACACACCCTGAAATTGGCCCAACTTTGTCATTGACAACTAGTACCAACTGGCGTGACTTGCTCACTGACAACTAGCGCCAATGCCCAATTGGCACGGGTTGCTAACTGACAACAAGTGCCAACACTTGAAAATGAAAAAACAAACAATTTCTCCCAACCAAGACCAGACTCACCACTTCAAGCAGAATCTAAAACAAACCCAGAAGCAAAGTACTGACCAAAAGAAACTTCCGAACAAGAGTAAACCCTAGAACCTACAGGATATGGCGCGACTGTCTGGCTATAATCCGCGCTAGACAGGGGATGGCGCGAGTGATGAACTAGCAACCCGCGCCAATTGGCGCGACTGTCAGGGTGGAAACCGTGCCAATCAAGCCAACCATGAAAGGATGAAAACTCGGAAAAACAGAGGTCAGATTTGATCCTCTGGGGCTGAAGCAAAAGCCAAACACAAAAAGATCCGACCAAGCAAGAAGAATCGAGAAACAACTAAAAATACAAGACAATACTCCAAGTGTTTAGTTCATAAACTAAACTAGAGATTGACTGAAGCAGCTTTGATCTACTTTGCTAATGCAGAGCAATAGCGTTTCGAAGGCTATCTGGCTAACTCCAGGCTCCGTCTATAGCTTACAAAGCAGAACAATCAACAAGCTAGATGATCCCCAACAGAGTTGCCAATTTTTTGAAGAGGTTAATCCCCTCTGCGGACAGAGGCAATCCCTACTAGCCCAGATCGGGTCTAGCAACAATCAAACACGCTACAGTGCAGGTTCCTAATTGTAAATAAACCGACTTGCGATGAAGGCTTACCTGGAATCCAACACTGTCGTTTGTAGAAGAGGTGGTGCTCCCGTTCCTTTGCCCTGGCAGATCACAATCCTCACGATCTCCGTGATCAGACACCTACACATGTAATAAACAACACGAACGCAAGCATAAAATCCAGTATATACAGCTATATGTCAGTCGAAGAAGACATAACTCATGAACATAATCAAGAACAAGAGTGGAACCATAACCAATAGTCGCTTATCATTAATGAGTCAAAAGAAGAATACAACCATAGCTTCGACACAGCACTCTCCTTTCATGGGTCGTCAGCAAAACATGTCTCGATAAAGCCTGTCAAGGATAGGACGAGCCTCTCTCTCCGGATACTTGACAATACTCTCCTTGCTTGGATTTGGCCTTAAGGGAATCAAGAAGGCTCTTGCAGCATAAGGATGTGAAAGCTCTTGGGAACTTGAAGACTTGAAGACTAGCTTGCAATGGAGATGGGCAAGATTTTATAGATGGAGGAAGGGGAGTTGGGATCCCTATAATCATGGGATTGGCCCTATCCTCAAGGAAGCTTCCATGAGAGGTGGCAAACCAATTCCTCTCTATGGAAACATGTAGCCAAACCTCCCAACTCAAGATGGATATCAGTTCCTGGATCAGTTAGGACGAAACTTTCGCCATTTATTTTTAAAAAACATTCCTTAAATTTGCTGGCGCGAGTGCGACTCTGGGACAGATCGCCAACTGGCGCGGCCTCTTTGAAGTATTTTCCCCATTGGCGCGGGTACTGAACTGCCTACTCGCGCCAATGCTAAAAGGGCCATTTTTAGGGTTTTTCACAAGGAGATGTCTTCAGGGCAATGAAAGCTCTTGTTCAGAGGGATGTCATGAAAGTGGTTTCAAGCCATGTCACTGCTCACAGGTCACGAAATGAGCCCTCCAATGTGCAGGGACGGTGACAAATTACTGTGTAACACAAGTGCTCAGAATATTTTCACATTATCGGAGTCTGAAAAGTGTTGAAAGAAGACTCCAGGGGTTCCTTTTTCTCTGTTATCGAAGCTCAAAAAAGAGATAAAAGTGCATTTCAAATCCTTTTTCGGTTTTAACAAAGCTCGAAAAATAAGGAAAAAAAGTATTCTTTGTGGTCAAGTCATTCTTTGAATAAATCTGCATGACTAATTTGTTCATCAATTGTATTTCCTGTTCAGAACAACATCAAATGGATTAAAAATACTTGTTTCATGATAAAAACATAATAAAACTATAGTCATAGAAAACTATTAAATGACTATAAAAAAGTAGTTTCACTATTCATTTTTACCATTCCATAGTTACCATTTGTGTTTTGGAGCTTTGAACCTAATTTTTCCCCCGAACTTCAGTCATTGATTGCGGTCGTTTCAGTGGACAGATTTCATTGCCGTTTGATCCAAGTTAGTACCATGAACCTCCTCTTCCCTTTGGTATTCATTTCATTTCCATTCTTTACAGATTTTTAGGGTTTTAAGGCCCCTAGAGTAAATTCTGCCCAAAATGAGGGCAACACACCCCTGAATGTCAAAACCTGTGTTGCATATCAGGTATAATGAAGGGTACTTGCATGTGAAACACACTGTCTTAGCCCAGGGAGTGCGTTCTGAGACAGTGCGTTGGGCACAGCTCAAGTTTTTGGTTTTCATGTTGTGCCCAAAATTTGCCTAGTTTTTTGCAATGAATGGAATCTAATGGATCTTATAGTTGTATTTCAGGTTTCCATCGGATTATAATGATGATTACATGGAGGGAAAGAGAACACGAAGAACAAGATATGATTGCCTTGAATGATCTGTGTACTGTAAGATCCCTAAGAGATTGTGGACTACTTAAGTACTTCAAATTGTTAGGAATGAGGCAACAAATATAACTCTTGGAGTTCTTAGTTCGAGCATGGGATCCGGCGATAGAGGAATTTCACATTAAGAAAAAAGTGGTTCCCTTAATAGTTGAGGACGTGTGTTTTCTCACAGGTTTGTCGAGGAGAGGTTTGCCCATTTCTCTCACAGGGCCTACCATTGGAGGAGAGACAATGAGGTATTATGTTATGCAGTATTTCTATCCAGGGGCAGAACCTAGCAAAGATGGAAAAATAAACATTTGGGATGTCAGAGATTTGCCTTTGAGAACCATCCTTTTCACGATCGCTAAAATTGCTGGCACCGTTACACTACATGTAGTGAACATATTGTATATGCATCATGTGCTAGAGTGCTTAGAGCCAATATTCTTCAACTGGTCTGAAGTTGTTCTATCTCAGATAAAGGAACAACTAAAGAAAGAAAAGTGAGGAAAAAAGAAAAATTTCAGTTATGGTTCAATCCTTACCTCCTTCTCTTTGGAATGGATTCCACTGATGCAACAACAGCATGTAACACTGGATATATCTAGTGCTATAGATCCTCGAATGCAGAGATGGGTAGAACTCATGGGTCGGCATTCAGGCCAATCGACTGTTGTGTTCTCTACTGCATTCTTCGCCTGGTTCTGGTGACAAATCGTCACCATAGATGAGTACGCATATGCAGGCGTCGAATTCTGAGGAGATCCAGATTTAGTATTACCAGAAAGCGCTCAGTGGGGTGTAATAGGTAAGAATGATTTGACCATGTTTTTTAATTTTTCTAAGTTTTATAAAAAAAAATTGTGTTTTTATTTCCTTCCAAGACTAAACTAAATGTTTGATGTAACACAGATATTGGTCGTGTTCAACTAGTAGAGGAACTAGAGTGTGAAGCAGATGTGCTAGCAGATAGGGATGTCAGGAGAGAAGTCCTTTGGGACCTTGATATGGCTAAGACTCTGGCTAAGCTTCAACAACACATAGAGGGGTTGACCTTTGAGATTCCGGATTGCCAGATCGAAGATATTCCCATGCGACTGCAGTGACACACTATTGGTGTTCCTAACCGTTGGATGCGGTTGCTTCGTAGGATTTCTAGATCTATAGCATGCCACCATGAGCACCACTAGTTTACTTGTGACATTTTGCATACATTTTGAGGTCAAATGACCAATGTGTCTTGGGCACAAATTTTGTAAAAACCTATAACTATCTATCTATATAATTTCAGAGTTTTTCCTATATTTAATGCGTAATCCTATTCAATGATGTGAATGTTTTCTTTACCTATGTCACAAATGTCTGTCTAAAACTTGATTAGCTAATGAATCAGTCAAAGTGTTAAAATTTCTGGAAATGTGTTGATATTGAACAAAATCAAAATGTCTTTCCAAAAGTCGAACTCTTAGGAACAATCTAAGAAGTGTTGGATTTCTAACAGTATAAACACTAGTAAGTTGTAATACCACAAGTTGTGAGTCTAACCTTATGATTATGTGGTTAATACCAAATGAAATGGCATTAAAGAGAAGTTCGATCAACGCACTATACTCAGCAATATTTTTTGTCGATCTACCAATACAAATCCCTTGAAAACTCACTAACTCGTTGTTCGGAGTGAAAATGGCCCATGTTGCAGAGGATAGGTTCTGCGTACTACGACTAGCAACATCAACATATCCTAAAAATGGTTCCAAAGATTTAGTCATCTGTGATTAAATGTAAATCGGATTACTAACGTCAAGAAAACTCTAAAAACAAATTAATATAGTGAATGAAAATCAACAGCATATATACAATATAAGACAAAAAATTACTACGTTCATGATTAAGCATAGTAAATTTTCAAATACAACCCATTTCTAGGCTGTGCCAATGGAATTCCATCGTAATCAACTAAATCATAGGCACCCTTAGCAAGAACTCTTTTGACAATATAGGGGCCATGCCACAATGGCTCGAATTTCCCTGTACCTATTACATCAGCTTCTTAATCGTAAAGAAGGACCAAGTCGCCCTCTATGTAGATGCGAGGTTGGAAATTTTTGTCATATTTCACCTTTATACATCTCTTATGCACTTCGTTGGCCAATTGTGCTTGACAACGCATTTCATCTAAATGGATGAGGTTAAGGAGACACGCTTCTTCTTCTGAGGTGTCGAGTAGCAAGTCTATTGTGAGTTTTAACGATGATATTTCACATTGGATTGGTAAGATAGCTTCCAGACCATACATCATTTGAAAAGGAGTAAATTCGGCTGCGTTTCTCACCAAGGTTCAATACGCCCACAAAGCAGAGTACAGGATCAAATGCCAGTTCCTTTCACGAATTCCTATCATTCATTGAAGCATTTGTTTAAGAATTTTTTTAAAGCCTCAACTTTTCCATTTGATTGTGGATAGTAAGGATTAGAATTATAATGTGACAATCCTAACTTGGTAGTCAATTCAGACATCATATGGTTTCTAAAATGATTCCCATGATCCGTAACTATATCCCGTGGGACCCCAAATCGTGAAATAACATGGGGTAAGAAAAACAATGTAGCTGTTTGTCCTGTGTTATTAAATGTAGGCATCGCTTCGGCCCATTTGGTAAAATAGTTGATTGCGACAATAATATAACCATGCCCCCTGGACGAAGGAGGGTTACAAGTCATGAAGTCAATACCCCATTTCGTAAATGGTCCAGCAAAGACAACGAGATGCATTGGCGCTGGCGGTTTGTGGATTTTACGATAAAAAATATGGCATGCATGACAACTTCTGACTGCGAGGATGCAATCTCGAAAAATAGTAGGAAAAAAGTAACCAGCATGGAGTATCTTCTGCACAGTAGCATATCCAGTTAATTTTCCACCACAAGCCCCAGCATGACAATAATTTAACACTTTTTCGGCCTCCTCATAAGTGAGGCACCTCCTTAAAATTGTATCGACACCACGATGATAAAGCGTATTTCCAACGATCAGATAATATTTGGCTTGGTATCGAATACAACATTGTTCGAAGTGAGAGGTATTAGGTCAAAAAGTTTGAGTTTGGATATAAATGATGAAATCCCTATACCAAGGATCAGATGATCCGATCAGAAACAGAGACTTGTCTGGAATAGATGGTTCCAACATAGTAGCAGTACTATCAGAGGGAAGGTCACAGAGAAGCTCAAACAAAACTAAAGACTTCTTTGACTTGGATTTGATGAGTTCCAAATAAAATTCCCAAAAAATGACAATCCATTTTGAATATTTTTCCCCCAGCAATTGACGTGATAAGATATAGGTCATGGGGTTGCAATCCGAAACTATTGTTGTTTTTCAGAGCAAGATATAATGGCGAAATCTTTGGACAACTTGAACATATGCTAAGGCAAGATTTTCCACGTATGAGTACTTAAATTATGTATTATTGAGATTACGACTCAAATAATAGATTGGATGTTCAATTCCATCTTCTACTTGGACCAAAACCATAGCGATGGTCGTTTCAGCCGCGACGATATATAGGAAATAATCATTTTGATAATTAGGATGATACATTAATGACGCTCAGACAAGAGTGTCCTTGACAGCATCAAAATAAGCTTATGCAACTTGATCCCAATGGAAGGGAACCCCCTTTTTCAATAATTGAGTAAATCCTTTAGCCATTTCGGCGTAGTTTGGAATGAAACTTATTAGGAATTTAGCCTTTCCTTGAAGTTTTTGTATCTGAAGTAAGTTTGATGGTGCAAGCAAATCAAGAATGGCCTAAAACTTCAGTGGGTCTATTCTAATTCCTTATTTTGATGCTACGAATCCGAGCAATCGACCAGGACCAACAAAATACATACTTTTATGTGGATTGAGGCGTATCTTGTAGTGTCGGCAGCGTAATAAAATGGCTCTCAAATGCATCGGGTGATCAATCTGATTTCGTGAATGTGCTGGTAAATCATCTAGATATGGTTGAAAAATGTGCTTGATGTCGTTGAATGCATAATCCATTGCTCTCTGAAAATTTTTCCCAGCATTCTTTAAACCAAACGGTAGTTTCCTATATGCGAATGTGCCCCAGGGACAGATGAATGTTGTCTTATGTTAGTCATATGGGCGGATATTGATTTGATTGTAGCCGGAAAATCCATCCATGAATGAGAATATTTTGCATCCAACACAATCGTCAATAATCTAGTCGATAAAGGGAGTAGGATAGTTTTATTTTGGACAAACATGATTAAAATCCCGATAATTGATGCACACTCTAATGGTTCCTTGTTTTTTCATAACAGGAACGATATTGGAAACCCACTCATTTAGCGGAACAGGGTAAATGAAACCAACACGCAAAATTTTTTCAACTTCTGCTTTGATGGCAGCGGATTTCTTTGGATGAACAGGATGAAGCCATTGGTGCACCGCTTTGACATCAAGATACATATTAATAGTGTGTTCAACTAGAATAGTATATATGCCTCGCATTTCCTCGTAATACCAAGCGAATAGGTCACGAAATTCACGAAATAGAGAGCGATATGAATCAAGTTCTGATGGAGAACAAGATACACCGACAAGAATATTTTCTACAATGCCAGGTTTGGTCGAAATATCTATAGAAACGGTTTCTTAAATATTTGATAAATTTCAATCGGAGTCAATTGCATTAATCGGTAAAGAATTCGAAAAGAAAGTTTTGATGGATGGGTGATGTAGTTCAATAATATTGTTTTCTTCACAATTAGAAAGATGGGAACGATGATGATAATCTTCCCATGGTTCTCCTTCTGACATCATAGCTTCCAAAATATTTTCATCTATCAAAAAATTTGATGAAAATGGATCAGATGGAGTACCAAAATGTAAGGAACGATCAACCCAAACACTCGGCGATGTTGATTTCAGATTTTTCACCCAAGCCAAATAGATTGATTACTAGGCCATCTCAATAGGGCTGGGTGGTAAAACATCATCTAACGTAGAAATATCATAATCACTCGTACTCTCCCTTAAGCCAGATAGAGTGGAAGAGATCATGTAGCAAGTTTCTATGCTTGCAATTTCTGCCGACGTCGCGGGCGGTAGTAATGTAAAGGTTCCCATAAGAGTGGAATCATTTAAGAGTCCTACACCAATGTTCTGAATTTCTAGTTTGGGTAAGTGAACAAACGGAACACTTCCAGTTACCTGCGAAGTGGAGGCAAAAAGGATAATTGATTAATGACTTTGATTGTACCTTTATGTGGAAAGGAAATCATTCTAAACTATGTAGAAACAATGGTAGTCATTGCATATAACCATGGTATTCGAAGTAAAATATTATATTCAAGGGGTCCATCAACAACCTCGACATAAATATTCACTGTTTTTCCCCCTAATTCAACATGCATGTTATTGATAATACCACAAGGTTTATATGTTCGTCCATCAAAAGCCTTCAATGTCGTTGATGATTGTGATAATCACAGTGGGCCAAGTGACTTCCAACAGTTTAGATACATAATGCATGTAGATTCTCCCTCATCAATAATAGTGCAATGAACAAGGTGATTAAGAACATTTACCTGTATGGAGAATTCCAATTCTGTCGGTAACTGTGGTACATAGCCCGTATGGTTAAAGACGACAAGATTAGAATCAGTCGGATCAATTCCACCAATGACCGACAATAAATCATGTTTATTGGAGGGGAAATTTTGAAATACCTCAAGAGCAGACATATCTGAAAGGGATTGAGTGAAGTCTTAAACTATATTATAATTTTGTGCAACTCTTGCTCGAGGATTATATGTCGATTTATGAATTACTCCCTTTGGTGGCTTAATTGTGAATTCAGGAATAATAGTAGGTGGTACCGATTCAGTAGATGGATTCGTTGTCGAGGTAGTAGGTTGATCAGTGGTCAGAATACCATATTCTTTATTACCCATTGACACCAAAATATCTTTTGAAGGTTTTGTGGTGGATAAAATTAATACTTTGGAACTAGGATCTGGATCCGTAGCAACCAAATTGGTGTCTAGATTTGGAAATGGGTCTGTCAACACAGCTGATGCATGGGAAGTCTTGATGATTTTTGAGAATTTAGCATGGTGAGGACAATCCCTAACAAAATGTTCCTCGTTACAGATTATGCATGGATAATTAGGTTTCTATGGTCCAGACAGTCGATCAGATGATATTTCCTAGGGGTTAGAAGTTTTATTTTTCTTTGATTTCCCCTTTTCTTACTTCCTGGTTGCTTGTCACTTTTGCCTTTGTCAAATGACATAGCATTAATTTCGGAAGTAGGAGTAGGATAAGATGCAGTAGCATGGTGTGTGTTTTTAGTGCCTATCAAGTCATCTCCAGCATGAGACTCCTTTATTTGAGGAGGAACATTGAAATTAGATCGCGACGCATTAGGAATTTTTTCATAGAGCATGTCAGACTGAGTATAAATCAAGTCTAAATATTGGTCACAAGCGATAACTTGCTCTTCTATGATGATGACACCTTTAGCCACATCCTCAGTTATAGATGGTAACAGGGACTTAATGAACCATTCAGCAAGAAGCTGATCCGGAACAAATGTCTTAACCATTCGTCAACAGTGACACCACTCATGAATATGATCAGAAATGTTATTAGAATTAGTCTGTTTGAAGTTGGTCAAGAGTTCTGTTCCAGTTTCATATTTGATCAGTAACTAGAAGTGGGTCAAAAAGACAGTAGCTAAAGCAATGAAATTGTCAAAAGAAGCTCTAGGTAACTCAATGTACCATTTAGCAGCTGGACCTGTGAGCGTACGCTGGAAAAGACGTAGTCGAACAGAATCATCATTCAGGGAATTTGATGAACACCATAAATGATAAGTCATAACATGAGTCGACGGATATTCTCCAGGGTTTCTGTTGAATTTAGGAAAATCGGAGGGTAATTTATGAGGTATCACCAGCCACCAAGGAGCATAATTTATAGGATCATTGGTTAACCGGTTTAAATCTGGTAATTCCAAAGTTGCAACAAAAGGAAACTGTCGATTAAGGTCAAGTTGAGCATATCTAGGGTAAGATGGAATTGCTTGGGCAACAGGCCTTTGAGCACCAGCATACAGAATCTGTTGTTGGTAACCTAGATAGGGGTTGTTTTTCATATCAAACACTTAAGGATTCAGTTGACCAAAACCTAGATATGATACTTGTTGAAATGAAGTTTGAGGCATTTGCGCTTGTGGCTACTGTTGATCATGTCAACCCCCTATTAAAATTTTGGCTTGCAATCTCGTTTAAACCTTTCAAGCCCCCTCTAGCTGGCCTAATAGTCCTTTTTCTGCCTATCGTTACCTTTTCCTAGCCCCAAAATTGCGTTAAAAATGGCCAAAACCCGCATGTGAAATATACAATGTTTGGCACCTTTCGGCCTTAGCCCCTCAGTCTTTTCCTCCATGAAACTTGGGAGCCAGACCAAGCGCTAAACCCGAAAGTGCTTATCACACACACACACAAATATCTATATATATATATATATATATATATATCGGGCGCGTTTATAACCGTCGATCTGTACAGATCCGACGGCATTCGCAAATCTTCACTGTGCCCGTGGCCCACTCTGTCCATCACCCAAATCACCCGTCTATCGTCCGATCAACCTGCAGATCAACGGTCAGAAACCTATTTTCCCCGGTGGTCCCCGCTCCGCGCATTGTACAAAACTGGTGGTTTATATCGCACCGCTTTTCCGAGGCGGGCGGTATTTCTCATTTCAGAAATTTTCCATACATCGTCCGCCACATGTCCCCGCATACAGCTCAAAAACCGCCCTCCATCGCGCGTTATCATTCATCCGTGGACATGACGCGATATCGTTGTGAGCCGTCCGATCTGGGGCGATCCATCCGATGGTAGTCGCTCCACGAAGCTGCACGGGTGTTAATCCAAGTCAATAATGCCCATGGCCCACCATTTCATCGCCCTCTGACGTAATTTCAGCCGTCGATCTCCTCCTGAGATCTGACAATCCAGATCACTTGCCTCTCTGCTAGTTGACTCTGTACCTCCACGTCACCCGTTCCACGTGTGTTCATCCCACGTCCATCTCATATACATATTCCATTCCAAAGCCTATTTCTAAGGTTTTACGTGTAATATTCTGCATTTCCGCCAACCTGCAACCACAGTATTTCCCCGTCATTCCACTGTGTTTCCGCCATCACCATGTCACCATTTCACCATCCCCACGCATGATTTTTTCTTAACAAGTTTGACGGTTTTGTAGGGTTTCAGCGATGAAAGACTGTTGTGATTTATAGTCTTGATTTCAGTAGCAGAGCACATCAAAGGATGATTTTTCAGAGACTGTAATTATGGAGAAAGACCTGGGAAGGTAAATCAACAAGACTTCCATTAAAGAAGCAGGGTTCAAATCTGTCAAACCCTCCAGAGTCATTCAAAGCACAGATTGCGCAGATGGAGATATTAATGGAACAACAGAGAAATATCAGTGGATGATCGAGGAATTCAACGTTCAGCATTGAAGATCCTACAACGTAATCCAGGGTTTAGAAGGCAGATGGTACCATTCGTAGAAAACACTACCTTATGGCTTTCTTTTCATCACCATTTTCTTTCAGGAAAGGACGGAAATTTTATGTGATCTTACTTCTTTGCCGTGTTCCTGAAGAGATTTCTACCCAGTGCATTTATTTCAGTTAGTAGGCCACAGAGTACAAACAACATTACAAAGTCATCGAGAAGTATGGGCGTGCATGTCTTCGCCATTTTGTTTTAATGAGACAATTAAATGTTCATCACCTTCCCCCTTTTTAGGAGCTTTCTTTTCTCCTATAAAGCTCTCGAAAAACAAATCATTTAAGGTTCCAGATTTTATCAGAAAATCATGTAGTGAAAGGATTTTTGTATACATTTTGCCGAACTCTTGTATGAAAGCTCAGAGCCCATAGGGTCTCAGTGAGGAGGAGTTCCATCTGTTAAAGAGGATTTTGGCCTTTGGTATTTCACAGTCTGTAACTTTCTCTTACGTGTTATTTAAATAGATCATTTCATTTCATCCATCTTTCCTGTATCATGTTTTGGAATGTGAGTGGCTCACTGATTTTTGGTATGGATTTATCCTAGTTGATACCCATGCTCGGATTAGTCAAGCGCTTTAAATATGGCTCATGCATGATATTCTGTTCCACTATTCATCTAAACCGTATTTCTGCTATATTAGTTTCTTTGGGAGGGTGTTTTTAAAACACTATCGTCATGTATGGATTCTTAGATTGGTAAGCCCATGCATGGTGGTATTGTGTATCTGGATATCAGCTCAATGACAACTAATATTCTCTCAATATTTCTTTCACTACATACACCTTCTGATAATTTATTTCTGTGAGGTATTTCTGAATTGGCCCTCTTTGCAGTAAGCTATCTCTAAATTGTCTGTTGCTTTTGTATCGGAGTTTCGCATGTTGCCTCTGCATTATTCCTTTCTATGTGTCAGTTTCTGAAGGTCTTGGTCCCATTCAGATTAATATTCCTTGTTTTTACAAGAGATGGCATGAGAGCTTTTTATTGATAACTTCCTCTGTTATACCATATGCTCCTTGCTATATAAGGTGTCCTAGGCACTGGTCTATCACAACTCTAGGCTGTCTCTAGGAGTGACAACATCTTTTTGGCACCGTTTCCGGGGAACGAAGTTGAGAAAATTTAAATCCCTGGGCCTCGACAAAATCTAATTCACTCTTCAAGTAGGTGAGCATGAAGAGTTGAGAGTTTTAGATCCGTCACCTTGGTGACTCCACATTTGTTATTTGATAAATCTATTTGCAGTCCTGGCTCCTCGTAAGCCACACCTGAGGTCAGATACGTCTCAGCCAAAGACGCCTTCAGTGTCTGACCCTGAAAAGATAATACATAGAAGAAATTGGAGGGAAAGAAAATTAGTCCACTCTGAAATCCCTGAATTGTCTATAGAAGACTTTCCATCCTCTTCTTCTCAAGAAGCTCAAGTGCCAGATCCCGAATCCACTGTGGGAGATACCGATTATTACTATTCAGATAGTCAACCCTGAGGAGGTGTCAGAAATAAAGATAATTTTCACCCTACTCCTGAGGTTGAAGAGGTTAAAGAAGTCACTGAAGTATCTGATGTTAACAGACCATTATTCCCCTCAACACCTCAGGCTGTTGTTCATGACATTCCTATTGCTATTCATACCCCACTTCCACCTCCTCCTCCTCTTACTCATCAAACTATTGCACTACCTCCACCCCCTCCAATGGAAAATGTTCCAGGCTTCTTGCTAAATAAATATGCCCCTCTGGAATTACCCCAAGTGTTGAATGATATGCCACAAGATTATTTGCATATTTTACCTCGATTAAATGGGGAAAACGAGATTGATGCTCAAAAACATCTTGAGGTCTTCTGCGCTTTTGCAGAGAATTTTAATGTGGAACATTTAGATGTGGTCTTAAGGATGTTTGTCCAGTCTCTTGATGGCAAAGCTCGAAAATGGTTTAAGACATTGGCAGGTCGTTCTATTACCACTTGGGAAATTATGGAAGACACTTTTCTCAGAAAATGGGGAGAGAAGAAGGATCATGGACATTGTCTTACTGAGTTCAATACACTTAAGAAGAGATAGAATGAAGGGGTATCAGAATTTATCAAAAGATTTAATAAATTGTATTTGAGTCTTCCTGCTGATATGAAACCACATCAAATTGCTGCTAGAGTTGTTTTTATAGCAGCCTTTGATTCAGAATTTGGTTTCTCTCTCAGAGAAATAA
Organism: Pinus albicaulis; assembly: GCA_034641835.2. Lineage (NCBI taxonomy): Eukaryota > Viridiplantae > Streptophyta > Pinopsida > Pinales > Pinaceae > Pinus > Pinus albicaulis. The sequence goes on along the minus strand of CM076577.1, from coordinate 72,768,870 downwards.
ATCCTGCTACGTTGGATGATGCTCAGTTAGATGCACTAGAGTTGGAAGAAAACGTTTCCTTCACTGGAAAATCAAAGGGAAAATCTGAACAAGATACCAGAAGAAGGGGCAAAGAGGAGGTGTCCACCTCTTATCAAGAGAGAGACTTAGCCAATGACAGAATTGAAGAAATGAGCAAAGTGATTAAGAACCTTTCCGGTAAACTAGTCAAGCTTGAATTGGAAGCCAAGAGTTCAGCCTCCAAGAATTTCCACAATGCTCAAAACAGAGGTTACAATCCTCAGTATAGGAAACCACCCCTGCAAATATTTCCAAGGGAAGCAAAGGAACAACAAGATCAGTTACCACACCCATTGTACCTAGAAGGTCCAGTAGATGATTCTACTGAAGACACTGCCTATGGACTGGAGGATGCAAATCTTGCCTTTTCAAATAGTGATGGAGAAGAATTCCCTTTGCAAGGAAATGATGGAGCTGAGTGCTCATTGCAAGAAGAATAAAAGACCAGAGACACAGAAGAAGAAGAAATTGATCATTATTGTAAACAATTTGCTGATTTCATGCAAGCACATTTCAATAGAAGATATGATCTCATGTATTCTAGGAAGAGGACTCGTACTCAAGATCAAGAAGAGGAGTTACCCCAGAAGGAAGCACCTGCTTAGAAGGAGTCTACAATGCAGAAAGTCACAAAAAAAGGTAAGGGCCCTCTAAACAAACCTTTGCAGCCTAATGATCAAATTCCTTCTTCTTCAAAAGTAGTCATTCCCCCTAATACCAAGTCTATGTCAAAAGAAGTCAAACCCTCAGCTGAAAATAAAGAGTCAAAAGAGGTTGTAATAGAAAAATCTTCTCCTGTTTTCAGTCTGCAAAAGGAACTTGAGAAAGTCAAAATCCCAGTCCCCTTGACTGAAATATTGAAGCAACCTGCATATAAATCTCAAGTCGCCTCTTTCATTCTCCCTCCAGAAGCTATACTCACTCCAGATAGTCTCAACCTTCAAAAAGAAATACCCATGGTTGTATTTGGTCCACATGTTGAGGAATTAGATGCTTCTACTCCTCCCTTTTATGTATCTCTAGTGATTCATGACCTGCTATTAAATAATTGTATGTTAGATTCTGGGGCTTCCCATAATCTATTGCCTCTATCAGTCATGGAACAACTAGGATTACAAATCACCCGTCCATAAAAGGACCTCTATTCATTTGATTCCAAAAGAGTTAAATGCCTAGGGATGATCAAAGATTTGGTGGTTAATTTGGCCCAAATCCCAGCAAAAAGTGTGGTAATGGACATTGTGGTGGCTGACATCCCAACTCTCTTTGGCATGTTACTGTCAAGATCTTGGGGAACAAAAATTGGTGGATCAATTAAGTTGGATTTAACATATGCCACCATCCCAGTTTTTGGTGGCCAAGAGAGGAGGTTGTATAGGGAAACTAGATTTTTCAAGACGGTGACTAAGGCTGACAGCTCCGTTAATTCACCAGTCTATAATAAAGAAGGAGATCTCTCATGCTTGATGCTAGAAGAAGATCAATATTTTTCCCATGAACCATCTTTCTGCCAGATCAAGACTGAGCAGGCTTCAAAGAGCCATGAAGCAGGAATCTGGACACTCCATTTTGATGGAGCAAATTCAAAAGAAGGTAATGGGGCTGGAATATTATTGATTTCTCCTACAGGGAAATGGGTCCCATTGTCCTTCAAACTATAATATGAAGCTACTAATAATGTGGCTGAATATGAAGCACTTCTATTGGGATTGCAGACAGCCAGGAACATGAATATACAAAGTTTAAAAGTTATAGGAGATTCGGAACTGGTGGTTAAACAAGTCAGGAATCAGTGTCAGACCAAACACCCTCAGCTGAGGGCTTACAGGAATGAAGTTTGGGACATGGTGGAAAATTTCTTCTTGGCATTCAATATCCAGTTCATGCCCCAAGAACATAATAGGATGGTTGATTCCCTTGCTGTGGCTGCTAGCACATTTTTTCCACCTCAGAAACCTCTTTTAAGATATGAAGTTGAGGTACGTTATCGACCATCAATCCCAAATAACATCAAACACTGGAAGGTATTTGAAGATGAAGAACAGATGAAAATATTCCTGGAAATAGTAGGAGAATTATCCAATATGGAGATTGATTCTGGTGAAGAAGAAGGAGAGCCTGAAGACACTTCAGAAAGAAACTGGGAGGAGAAAATGGCAGGTAATAAAGTACTGCAATTAAAGGGAAACATTATACCTAGAGGGCTATTTCCTCTAGAAAGATTATTTGACAAGAATGATGTCCCATTGCAGCCAAGAAAAGTGGTAGAAGAAAATCAGGTAGAAGACCTAAATATTGGTACTGAGGCTGACCCCAAAATTGTAAAACTGTCCAAGAAAGTCCCAGAAGAATATAAAGGGCTATATCAAAAATTATTTCAGTCTTACAAAGATGTGTTTGCATGGTCCTATCATGACTTGAAAACCTTTGATATCAATATAATGCAACACAAAATTCCACTAAAGGGAGATGCAAAGCCGCATAAGCAGAAGCTCAGACAGATTAACCCCCTGCTGCTTCCTTCTATTGAGAAGGAAATTAAGAAGCTGTTGAAGGCCAAAATAATTGTACCATTGAGGTACTCTGAATGGGTGGCAAACCTAGTCCCTGTCCGAAAGAAGAATGGAGAAATAAGGTTGTGTGTGGATTTCATAAATTTAAACAGAGCATCCTTAAAGGATAATTATCCACTGCCTAAGATGGATCACATCCTGCAGAAGGTGGTTGGAGCTTCTAGGATGTCAATGATGGATGGATTCTCTGGTTATAACCAGGTGGCTGTATTTCCAGAAGATCAAAAGAAGACTGCTTTCACCACACCATGGGGTACATTCATGTATGCCAAGATGCCTTTTGGATTGATTAATGCAGGGGCCACTTTTCAGAGGGCCATGGACATTGCTTTTGTTGGGGAGCAGGATAAATTCTTGGTGGTCTACCTCGATGATATCACTGTATTTTCAAAGAATTATACTGAGCAAATTGAGCATCTGCGTAGAACCTTTGAGAAATGCAGAAGGTATGGTCTCTCTCTAAATCCTCAAAATTATTTATTTGCATTAGAAGAGGGAAAACTTTTGGGACACATTGTAAAAAAAATGGGGTGAAGATAGATCCTAAGAGGGTAGAGGTTATAAATGGTATTTCTTTTCCCAGAAATAAGAAATAGGTACAAGTATTACTAGGGCGTATTAATTTCCTGAGGAGGTTTATTCCTAACTATGCTGAAATAGTTAGGCATATAACTGACATGCTGAAGAAAGATACTGAAGTTAGATATTCCCAGGAATCACAAGAGACATTTACCAGAATAAATAATGCTTTTGCAGAAGCCCCTGTGCTAGCTGGACCAAATTATGCTAAACTTTTCATGGTCTTTTCTTTTTCATCACCTCATACAGTAGTAGGAGTTTTATTGTAGAAAAATGAGGAAGGGTACGAACAGCCCATTGCCTTCTTCAGTCAGGTGCTTCGTGATGCAGAATTAAAATATAACATATTAGAAAAACAAGCATATGCCCTAGTAAAATCCCTCAAAGAATTCCACATGTATATCTTACAGTCCCATATCACTGCATTTTTGCCTGCAACTGTTGTAAAAGATATTCTTATTCAGGGGGATAGTGAAGGAAAAAGGGGGAAGTGGATTGCCAAGATACAGGAGTATGACTTAGACATCCTCCCTACTAAGCTGATCAAAGAACAGGGGCTTGCCAAGATATTATCTTAATCAAACTATTAGGCTTTGGGTATAAACTTGTCCGTAATAGCAAATGAGGAATCTGAAGAGAAAGAAGAGCGACAGGAAATTGGGGTAGCTACTCCAGAAATACATGTAAAGTACCTCACCAGTGAGTGGTAAAAAGAGATAGTAGAATATCTACTCACACTCAGCTGCCCTCCAAGTTGTGACAAAGCTAAATACAGAACGTTGATATTGAAATCATAGAAGTACATAGTCGCCAATGGCTGGCTATACTAGTGAGATCCCTCAAGTATCCTACTCCTATGTCTCACAGAGGATGAGGTAGAAATTATTATAGCTGAATTTCATGAAGGAATCTGTGGGGGTCACTACAGATGGAGGGCCACTACTCACAAAATCCCGAAGGCTAGCTTCTATTGGCCCAAGCTTTTGGGGGATGTTTTTGCCCGGGTTAGAGCTTGTGAGAAGTGTCAGAAATTTGCTGAAAGGCAGAAGTTGGCACCTCTGCCCATGATTCCCGTGCACGTGGACGAACCATTCCGACAATGGGGAGTCGATTTTATAGGTGAAATACATCCCCCATCAAGTGGTCAGCATAAGTGGATTTTAACTGCCACTGATTATTTCACAAAAGGTGGAAGCTATACCTGCGAGGAACGCTACAGATACAGTGATAATAAAGTTCATAGAAGAAAACATCATATCCAGGTTTGGCTGCCCTGCCAGAATAGTGACCGATAATGCACAGGCCTTCAAGTCTGCAAAGTTTGTGAGCTTCTGTCAACAGTATAACATCACACTAAGCCACTCCACAACATACTATCCATAAGGAAATGGCTTAGCAGAATCTTCTAATAAAACCCTGGTGAGGGCACTGAAGAAGGCTATAAATGAAAACCAGAAAAATTGGGATTCCCAGTTGAAATTTTCTTTGTGGGCCAATAGAATTACCAGCAAGAGAGCAACTGGGAAATCCCCTTATGAATTAGTATATGAGAGGGCAACAGTATTCTCTATACAGTTAGCCCTACCAGTAGCCTGATTCATGTAGGAAAGTCAAGAAGAGCCTAATGATATGGCCAAGCGAATAAATCAGCTGGTGTAATTGGAGGAAACACGGAGCCAGGTGAATAAAAGGCTGACAAAGTATCAGGAGAAGATGAAATACCTTTTCGATCAGCATGCCAAAGACAGGAATTTGCAGATTGGTGATTTAGTACTCAGGTGGGATATCTAGAGAGCTGAAAAAGGAAAACATGGTAAATTCGACCCATTCTAGTTTGGCCCCTTCAAGATTGTGGAGTAGGGAGGTAATAATACTTTAAAGTTGGAAAATTTACAGGGTCACTTGCTTGATGCCCCTGTAAATGGTCGGTTTCTTAAACCCTACTTCCAGTTCTAAATCATGCAGAGATAGCCTGATGTATTATACTGTATATTAGTTTGATTTCAGTCTTGTTTGAAATAATGTGGGTGTCGTGATGAATTATGAAAAAGAAAAAAAGTAGAAGTGCTGAAGAGCAGAGTGTGCACAGAAGATTATCAGGTGGTCTGTGAAGTTCTCAACACGTCCAGGGATGAACGTGCCATCCCCAGGTGGAGCCAATGTTGATCATGTCAGCCCCCTATTAAAATTTTGGCCTGCAATCTTGTTTAAACCTTTTGAGCCCCCTCTAGTTGGCCTAATATTCCTTTTTCTGCCTATCATTACCTTTTCCCAGCCCCAAAATCGCGTTAAAAATGGCCAAAACCCACATGTGAAAATATACAATGTTTGGCACCTTTCGGCCTTAGCCCCTCAGTCGTTTCCTCCATGAAACCTGGGAGCTAGACCAAGCGCTAAACCTGGAAGTGCTTATCACACATATATATATATATATATATATATATATATATATATATATATATCGGGCGCGTTTATAACTGTCGATCTGTACAGATCCGACGGCATTTGCAAATCTTCACCGCGCCCATGGCCCACTCCGTCCATCACCCAAATTTTCCTTCCACCGTCCGATCAACCTGCAGATCAACGGTCAGACCCCTATCCGCCCCCATGGTCCCCGCTCCGTGCATTGTACAAAACCGATGGTTTATATCGCACCGCTTTTCCAAGGCGGGCGGTATTTCTCATTTTGGAGCGATTCCATACATCATCCGCCACGTTTCCCTGCGTATGGCTCAAAAACCGCCCTCCATCGCGCGTTATCGTTCGTCCGTGGACACGATGCGATATCGTTGTGAGCCGTCCGATCTGGGGCGATCCATCCGACGGTAGTCACTCCACGAAGCTGCACGGGTGTTAATCCAAGTCAATAGTGCCCATGGCCCACCATTTCATCGACCTCCGACATAATTACAGCCGTCGATCTCCTCTTAAGATCTGAAGATCCAGATCACTTGCCTCTCCGCCAGTTGACTCTGTACCTCCACGTCACCCATTCCACGTGTGTTCACCCCACGTCCATCTCATATACATATTCCATTCCAAAGCCTATTTCTAAGGTTTTATGTGTAATCTTCTACATTTTTGCCAACCTGCAACCAGAGTATTTCTCCGTCATTCCACTGTGTTTCCGCCAACACCATGCCACCATTTCACCATCCCCACGGATGATTTTTTCTTAACAAGTTTGAGGGTTTTGCAGGGTTTCAGTGACGAAAGACTATTGTGATTTACAGTCTTGATTTCAGTAGCAGAGAAGATCAAAGGATGATTTTTCAGAGACTGTAATTATGGAGAAAGGCCTCGGAAGGTAAATAGACAAGGCTTCCATTAAATAAGCAGGGTTCAAATCTGTCAAACCCTCCAGAGTCATTCAAAGCACAGATTGCGCAGATGGAGATATTAATGGAACAACAGAGAAATATCAGTGGATGATCGAGGAATTCAACGTTCAACATTGAAGATCCTACAACGTAATCTAGGGTTTAGAAGGAAGATGGTACCTTTCACAGAAAGTTACACTACCTTATGGCTTTCTTTTCAGCACCATTTTCTTTCAGGAAAGGACAGAATGTTTATGTGATCTTACTTCTTTGCCATGTTCTTGAAGATATTTCTACCCAGTGCATTTATTTTAGTTAGCAGGCTACAGAGTACAAACAGCATTACAAAGTCATCGAGCAGTATGGGCGTGCACGTCTCCGCCATTTTTTTTAATGAGACAATTAAATGTTCATCACCTTCTCCCTTTTTAGGAGCTTTATTTTCTCCCATAAAGCTCCCGAAAAACAGATGATTTAAGGTTCCAGATTTTATCAGAAAATCATGCAGTGAAAGGATTTTTGTATACATTTTTCCGAACTCTTGTATGAAATCTCAGAGCCCATAGGGTCTCAGTGAGGAGGAGTTCCATCCGTTAAAGAGGATTCTGGTCTTTGGTATTTCACATTCTGTAACTTTCTCTTATGTGTTATTTAAATAGATCATTTCATTTCATCCATATTTCCTGTATCATGTTTTGGAATGTGAGTGGCTCACTGATTTTTGGTATGGATTTATCCTAGTTGATACCCATGCTCGGATTAGTCAAGCGCTTTAAATATGGCTCATGCATGATATTATGTTCCACTATTCATCTAAACCGTATTTCTGCTATATTATTTTCTTTGGGAGGGTGTTTTTAAAACGTTATCATCATGTATGAATTCTTATATTGGTAAGCCCATGCATGGTGGTATTGTGTATCTGGATATCAGCTCAATGACAACTAATATTCTCTCAATATTTATTTCACTACATACACCTTCTGATAATTTATTTCTGTGAGGTATTTCTGAATTGGCCCTCTTTGCAGTAAGCTGTCTCTGAATTTTCTGTTTCTTTTGTATCAGAGTTTCTCTCTGTTATACCATATGCTCCTTGCTATATAAGGTGTCCTAGGCATTGGTCTATCACAACTCTAGGTTGTCTCTAGGAGCAACAACAGCTGCCAAGGGGTTTGTCCACCAATGTTATAACCCAAATTAGAATAACTCGGATTCGGTTGATATGTATAACCAGGTTGTGTTTGTGACATCCCATAAAATGGCACACCAACTTGTGAATAAATGATTCCTGATACAGTTTGTTGTAAATTTACCAAATGATTTTGAGTCTGTGGACCCAACATTTGATGATATTGAGTTGAAGGACCCGCTTGATAAGGTTTATGTCCAATATTTTGATTCTGTAACATGGGTATAGATGTATTAACAAGTGGTAATGAAGTGGGTGTAACAGGTTGAACCGGTTGATACGAGTGTAAAACCATTTGTGGTTGGATAGGCAGAGTGGGTTGCCATTAACAAAAATTCATGTCAACATTATTTTGACCAAAAATTGATTGAGTACTATCAAATTGGGTGACCAAAGGTTACCCCCAGCATAAGGAGGATAATAAGATGGAAAATAATTTTCTCCAAATGCTGGGAGTCCAGTTTATATGGTACTTAAAGGAATTGACCCAAACGTACCGACTTGATATTTCCCTGATGATATATGTAATGAATCAAGTCATTCAGTACTAACGATAGGACTACCATTTAAAACACCATATGATGACATTGGTAAATACCATGATCATGAAGATGCACCAGAGAAAGTGCCAAATAATGATTTGTAACATGTTGTGACTGAAGGGCCACCGTGCAAATATGATTCTGGTGAGGTTTTGAACATCAACGAAGTAGCGAGGGTAGGAGCTGATGTAATTGGAACAACAAACCCAACCTAAGATGTTGGTTTAGACATGGTTGTTTTACCAAATGTATACCCTCAAAAATCTATAGGAGATTGAATGGGAATAGGATCAACAAAATAAGATGGAAACGATTGAGGAAAAGACTGGTACAGGTAAAGGTCCTCCCCAAATTGGGTTGGAGTTAAAGGTGTATCGTCTTGTGAGATTTCTTTAATCGAAATTAAACCAAGAGGAAGAACTTCACCATCAGGCCCAAAATATATTTCAGACGGTTGACTGTGTGATATAGGAGTTTCAATAGCTACAGAACTTTGTGGGATGACCAAGGTAGGAACAAATTCTAATTTTTTGACTTCAGGATTCAAATGTTCTGGCAAAGAAAAGACAGGATCTGGATCAATTTGTGATTGAATAACGTCGGATCCAGGAGGTATGGTCTTAGTGATTGAATCGATCGTGACCACGAGTAGCTGTAAAGACTCCGTTTTTACAACAATAAACAAACTGGGATGTGTGCAATCAATTTGAGCTAACTCTAGTTTAAAAGAAGATGTTTCGCTAGAGGTACGAATTGTACTTGATTCGGGAGATCGTGATCGCCTTCGCCTACTAGAAGTAACTTCTGGTGGTAAAGGTGGTTTTAAAACTAATCTACGTGAATGACGGGGGATATGAGTTTGTTCTTCCATGATTACTAATTTATTTTAACAAAAAAAAAAATAAACAAAAAGAGGGTAACGCTAGGCAAAAGGGTTTACCAAGAAACTGTGAACTGCAGAATACCTCCTAGTGAGCCAAGAGGTACATGCAGGTAATCTCCCCGAATGCTATGTTCAGTGTATCACAATTTCAAGGCATCCAACTCGGTTAACTATGGATGGATAGCACCTAAAAATTTTCCTCCCAAATACACCCGAAGGTATGTGGAGGCCCAAGTCCATATTAGCATTGTCTAATGCGAAACTGCATAGTGAGAGCACTCCTTTATACTTTTTATACTGTAACATCGCCTGATATACCCGAAAGTACATGGATGAGATATGATATACTTACATATGTGGAGTGAGGTATCAAACTCGAAATGTATCGCAGACAATTTAACGACATCTGCTATGTTCTACGATGCCAGAACACTTCTCTAGCCTAGACCTTCTAAATGTTATTGTTATGGTCCCAATGCGTTGTTAAGTAAATTGAGATTAATTCTATGTTGATATTGCTTAACAATTTTCCTTTCAAAGGTTCACCACAATGATGTGTATGAAATTCCTAAAATGAAAGCTAAGAATGATAAACAAACTTTCACTTTCAGATTTTTCAATGAAAAAACTAGCTACTAAGGGAAGAGAGAAAATAATTTGTGAGAAAACAAACCAATGAACAAAAAAAATCAATGAATCACAAACTAAATGCAGATTTCCTAATGTTTCTTTTGCAAAACACACATTATTCTACATGCAAATGCAAGTTTTTCTTTTCAGATTCCTTAATGTTATGAATGCAGAAAAAAAACTAGGTGCACTAAATCAACAATTCAAATGCTTTTTACTTTCGAGAAACAAAGAATACAAACAACAATTTCTCTTTTGAAGGAAAAATGAGAATTTCAACAACAATTTATCCTATCAAGGAAATGAATATTTTACGACAATTTCCTATTTCGAAAGAAAATGATTCTTAATGCGACCATAAAAAGTAATTTGAAATCAACTTGTCAATGATAAAGAATTTTTTTTTTAAAACAACATTGAACAAATTTTCAGTCAAAGGAGAAGATGTATATAGAGTCACTAGTCAATTGAGGATCAAAAATTTCAAAACATAGCAGCAAACAAAAATGAAGCAAATTGCAAAGGAAAAGTCAAGGGAATTTGCATACTTTCAAGAGTCAACGCAGTCTCCAAGGGGAGACAGTGCTCTGCAACGCAGGCTAGGAAGGGAGACAGTGCTCTGCAAAGCACTGTGTCTAGTCTAAGGGTGCCTTGGGTGCAATATACAAAGAAAAATAATACTATTTAACTCACTGTCTTTGCAAATTAAGCTTTGAAAATGTTTAATCTTTGTGTGTAACAACTACTGGGTGGATAAACAAATAAAATCAGAGGCTTAAACACCTAGAACTAAGAGAAATTCTCCCCAGCGGAGTCACCAATTTTTTGGGCCAGAATTGTGAATTGTGAATAAATCATGCTTCCCTAGACAGGTGCTAGTCTAGAGCAACAGGTGAAAGACTATATGACTATTTTTCCTAACTCATGATAGATACATAGAGAGGATTGGAGGCTTACTTGTTCAGTCGCTTCCAAATGGCTCCTTCTGTCGCTTCTATTGCAGCTTCAAATTCAAGTGGTTTTTTGGGCTGAATGATTCCTGCAAGAAAGAACACTGAAATAGTAGAAGATGCAATAATATAGATATCTATTCAAGCTAGTTAGCTAAATCAGTAAAGCATAAACCATATACATCAACCAAGATCTTGCAATATGGAAAATCAAAGCCAATACAGATGCATATAGGGAAAAATAAGGAGTACTCTTTATTGATGATAGAAGGAGAGGTGACAACCTATTGACTGATTTGAAGTGACCTTCTAGCAACGTTCCCAAACCTTATCACAGTATAAATCTCTCCAGCAGTAGCTACACAAATCTAGCTCTCAATTGAAAATTATCCAGCATTTCTCAACTCAAATTCTTCCTCTCCAAGAACTTAGATCTGTGCTCAATTTATAGATGAACTGTAGGTTGTTTTGCAACCAATGAATTTCTAATAATAGGAAATACATGTTTCCATTCATGTAGATGTCAAATGGACACTTGGATCCGAATCTTGACACATGTGAACTCATCTAGAAGGCACTATCCAAGTGGAGATTCAAGAACAATGAGAATTTCACTCCCAATATGACCAACGCACCTGTGAATGTCGAGAAGTGCTTTGCAGAGCAGCCTTACATGGGGCTACCTGCATATGCAACACACTTGGCCCCCTTAGAGCCTGCGTTGGTGAGCTCTCATATGCCATATAATAAGCTTCAAACCATGGAAACCTTTGCTTGATGAAACTCTTGCTTGATTTGTCTTGTTTCCTATATTAGGGTTTGTAGTAATTGAAATGGTAGGGAATGATAAATTCTTTATCATTGGTCCTAGAGATGATTTCCAATTAACCGGGTCATTGGAAATGGTGCCCAAATTGACCTATAACACTAAGAGTAGAATTGGCTTAGTTTGTGGATAAGAATCACACTAGGCTCACTACAGCCTTAGATGTAGAGAATTACAAGCTTATAGTCATTTTCCAGCACTTGTCCTCTCATTACCTACCACCAGGATCTAAGTAAAAAGCCTTAGAAATGGTTCTGGAGCTGGCTTCCATTCCCTTGGTAGACAAGCTGAATTTGCATAAGTCCATTGGGAAAATGTTGCATACTGAGGTGCTGAAACACACAATCACCATAGAGAAGGCCAAGAGGAGGTTAGCACAGATGATGATCACTCTGAAAAGGGAGCGAGCAAGTGCGAAGGCTCTTGACACCCAGTTGGAGGACTGCAAAAAGCTAGTAAGAGGTAAAGGAGTCGATCCTAATAGTGCAGTGCACACCGTTCTACGCAAAGCCAAATTGGAAGTGTAGGAGCTATGATGCAAGTTGAACATCCCTCGTTCTAAAAATATCCAAATAGAGGAGCTAGCTAAAGTCGAAAAAGATAAATATTCCCTCACTGAGGTTCTTTCTCAAAGAGATTAGGAGATTGTAGAATTAAAGGGGAAGATGGGTGAGCTGTAACAGGCTCAAGATAGCCATACGTGTCTACTACAGGTATCATATGACCCTCAAAATTCTTTAGATCATTTGACCAAGGCTTTGGCGAACTTGGAAATGTCAGAAGATGAGGCTCATACCACTCGAAGACTACTAAATGAAGCAAAGGTGGCCTTCACAGAAAACCAAAAGACGGTTTCATCTCTACAGAAAGAGGTGGAGACCATTCGCAGAGAGTCTCAAGAGAACTAGAAGTCAATCAAGGACTTGAAGGCTAAACTCAAGGGCAATATGTCGTTAGTGGAAGCTAGACAAATTGCCTGGGTTGAGATTATAACAGAGGTGAAAGAGCATTAGGAGCTTTTTACGATGGAAAATGAAAAGAAGAATGCCATCCAGGATTGTAAGGTGCAGTTGGAGGGAGGTCGTAGGGAAGGAAACAAAAATGTACTGACCACTCAGGTACATAAACGATTTACCCTCAGAATAACTGGGCATGCGCGGAGTAGTTGACCGGTTCAGGACCATAATGAAGGTCACCAAGATGATTCAGAAGGAAGAGGCACAGGTAAAGGCATCAAGATACTTGGCACTTGTGAGCAATGGAGTAAAGACCTTTTATCATGAATGGGGTAATTTACTGGAAGCTGGGCTACCTGCATGTTGGGATCAGTTAGGGGCATTACTCCCCTAAACCACTTATGATTAGAAGTTTTCCGAGATCAAGTGTAAGGCTGCTTCCACACTGGAGAGGACAATCTCGTTTTAAATATGAAACCCTGGTGGGAGCATTGCACAAGGAATTCCTTCTCCTTACCATAGTTAAAAGGTTATTTGTTGCTCAACTTGATTACATCGAGCTGACTCAGCTTCGGGTGTTATTCGAGCTTTTCAATTCTGCACCTCTGCCTGCTGACATCATATCGAAAAAATGTTATGAGCACTCACACCCACTAACCCCATCTACTTCACAACAAGTGCCACATATTCCATCTCGCCACTCTCGCTCTTCCTCTGCTTCAACATATCCACGTAGCTCGGGGCCCTATACCACCCCTCGTCATCCTTGTTAAAGATGTCAGGATCAGGCCCATGAGACCTTTTATTTACTTTTGTTTCTATGTTCAGTTATGTTGTATAATCGAGTGAAATCATGATTTCACCCTATTACTATTTTATTGTTATGTTGTTGTTCTAATCAGTGATGAATAGTAGTACTCTTGGCATGATACAGTTATATCGTATCATTTTTTATTTTGATGGGAAACATAAAGATCAAGAAAGAATATCCACTTGAGAAATATCTAGCTGATCACCTGGGATGTAAGAAGATATAAAGAGTAAACTCATAAAGTAAAGAAGGGTTCTAGTTTCAGTAGAAGTTTTGTGTTAACACTGTGTAAGCTTTTTTGTAATTACTATGATAAGCTCTAATGCACATCTTGAAGAGTTGTTTTGAGACATAATATAATAATGAATTGTTGCAAATGGATTCCAATTGGGTTGTTGAACAATATGTATGTATATGTCTTATGTTTGTTTAACTTTCTTATTTTGTTTTTCTAAATGCTTCTTCAATTATCTTGTGTTCAGAATGTTGGTCACTGATGTTTTAATAAATGAATCTGTTTATATCTCCGATGTGGGAAAATTGGCACTCATAAGTTAATCACTCGGTCACCTTAATTGGGCTCAACAGAGGATTTCCTTTTCATAAATCTCATAATTACCATCTTCTTCCTTAAGTCCAAGAAGGGTATATTCTTACCATAAAATAAGCCCGCCTCCCTCAGTCTTCTTCCTTCTGTTCATCTGAGCATTCATCCAATTTATTTCCAAGGTCTGTTTACCAGTTTTAAACATGGCCCATTCGCATCAACCGAAATCAATACTGCCTCAAGCCCATTCTGAGTTATGTCTAGTATACATCCAATTTAGTACCACTGCTCCCATAGTTATCTAGAACCAAAAAATACTTAAATCTTATAGAAGTTAGATTCAGAGGGACTCCCAAGCGAAAGTTATTATAAGAAAACATATGATTCTTAAGCTGTCCTAGGCACTGGTCTTTTGCAACTCAAGGTTGTCTCTAGGAGTGACAACATATTTTTGGCATAGTTGTCGGGGAGTGAATGAGAAAAAAATTTCCTTGGGATACGACATTATATTCACCCTTCAATCAGGTGAGAATGAAGGGTTGAGAGTTGCATAGCCCTCACCTTGGCGACTCCACTACCATCAGGTTCAAATCAATTGCAATCCTGGCTTACAGAAGGCCACATAATCGATCAGAAAATTCCCAGCTGATAACCCCCTTTGTATCTGATCCCAAAAATATCATATTCAGTATAATCTGGAAGGAAAATCAACCAAGCTACGCTGACCTACCGTCTTTTTCTCTAGAATATTCAGCCTCTTCATCTCAGCAAGCTAACATTTATGGTTAGGATTCCATAGCTTGTGTGCTTGAATATCCCCCAAAATACTCTGCTTGTTCCAACCCATTCATAAAATATCGATTACAGTCATCTAACACCTCTCTTCCTCCCTTCCATCCTACTCGTAAGGGGGAGGAAGTTAAGGAATTTGTAGCACGTCAAAGCTACCTTCATATTAACCCCAACTCCTCCACTTGTCAAATATCAGTTATCCCTCAACCCCTTCATGAACATGCCCATTCTCATAATCTACCACCACCTCCTCCAATGGTTGTTCCTGGTTTCCTCCTCAGCAAGTATGCTCCATTAGGTCTCCCTCATATTTTGAATGACATGCTGCAAGATTATCTCAAGCTCCTACCCCGATTCACTAGGGAAGATAATACTCCGGCGTAGAAACATATTGAAAACTTCTGTGCCTTTGCTGAGAATGTGAACGTAGAGCATTTAAATGTGGTGTTAAGGCTCTTTGTCCAGTCCCTAGATGGAGAAGATCGAAAGTGGTTCAAATCCCTGACCAATAACGCAGTTCACACCTGGGAAGAAATGGAAATTTTATTTACAATGAAATGGGGAGAAAAAAGGGACCATGGCTATGTTCTCACTGAGTTCAATCCCTAAATAAGAGACATAATGAAGATGTAAAATAATTCATAAATAGGTTCAAAAATTTGTATAATAATATTCTTGCAGAAATAAAACCCCCCCAAGCAACTGCTATGGTGGTCTTCGCAGGAGATTTCTAACTAGAATTTGGGTTCACCCTAAGAGAAAGGAAGTTTGCATCTCTAGATCAGATCCAGACTAATGCATTGTAGGTAGAAGCAAAATTTTCTTCTACTATAAAATTCAAGGGGAAGACAGAACATGAAGTAAGAAGAAATAACAAAGAGGAGGCTTCTACTTCAAATCACGACAGAGAATCACAAGAATATATAAATGAAGAAATGAAAAAGTTAATCAAGAATATTTCAAATAATTCGGCTAAGCTTGAATTGGAAGCCAAAACCTCCCCTCCTCTTTCTAATCAAAAGATTCCTAACTGAAGGTTCAATCCCCAGTATAGGAATCCCCCTCTACAACTGTTGCAATGTGAAAGGAAGGAACAAAAAGACCACATTCAACCTCCCATGTACTTGGAGGGAGAAGTAGTGGGACAAGCCAAGGAAGTTACAGAGAGCCAAAAGAATCAATTCCTCACTTACTCTGATGACAAGGAGGGTGAAATCATTCTACAAGGAGAGGTAGAAGAGAAAGAAGTTCCTTTAGAAGATCAAGATATTGACAATTATTGCAGACAATTTGTAGATTCTATGCAGGATAACCTCCATAAGAAGTATGATCTTAGGTCCTCCCAAAAGAGAACCCGAGTGCAAGAACAAAACGAAGAGTAAGTATCAAGACAACAAACCCCTCATAATTTTTCCTGTAAAGGAAAAAAACCATTAAAAGAGGAAACCTCTCATAAGGTCATTACAACCACGTCCAAAAAGCAAGACTCTGATCCTCCCAAAAATGAGAAGTCCCCATCTACACCCTTCGATTTTCCTGACCCTCCTAAAGATCAATTCAAATAAGACATTACTGAAAATGGGTCCATGGACTTTAATCTCCAGGAAGAATTAGAGAAGGTCAAGATCCTGGGTCCCCAGACTGAGATTTTGAAACAACCTTCATACAAAGCTCAAGTGTCCCAATTCATGCAGCTCCATGGTGTAAGCCCCATGCCTGATAGTCTCAATATCTAAGAAGAACGACCCATGGTGGTCTTTGGACCTCACATAGAAGAGCAGGACTCAGGCACACCCCCGTTTTATGTGAATTTGGTGATACATGACCTATTACTACACAATTGCATGCTTGATTCTGGGGCTTCACATAACCTATTTCCTTTGTATTTTATGGAACAAATGGGGTTGAAAATCATGAGGCCTTATAAATATCTGTACTCTTTCGACTCTAAAAGGGTAAAGTGCTTGGGGATGATAAATGATCTGGTGGTGAACTTGGCCCAAATCTCGACCAAAAATGTGGTAATGGATATAGTCATGGCTAACATCCCAGCTCAATTTGGTATGTTATTGTCCAGATCTGAGGTTCCCAAGATTACAGGATCAATAAAGCTTGATCTAACTTATGCCACTATCTCAGTGTTCGGTGGGGAGAAAAGAAGAATATACTGGGAATC
The DNA here is from genome assembly GCA_034641835.2 of Pinus albicaulis. Classification (NCBI taxonomy): domain Eukaryota; kingdom Viridiplantae; phylum Streptophyta; class Pinopsida; order Pinales; family Pinaceae; genus Pinus; species Pinus albicaulis. The sequence goes on along the minus strand of CM076577.1, from coordinate 72,752,030 downwards.
TAGGTTTGTAAAAATGGTCACTAAAGCTGATGGTCCAACCATTTCCCCGGTATATGGTAAGTAGGGTGAATTTTCTTGTCTCATGCTTGAGGAGGATGATAATTTCCTTCAATAGACATAGGTCTGTCCCTTAAGATAGGGAAATTCCATAAAAAAAGAAGAGAATAAGATTTGGACTTTGCAGCTCGATGGGTCTTATTCAAGAGAAGGAAACGGGGTTGGGGTACTCTTGATATCGCCGGAAGGATTCTTGATTCCCTTCTCTTTCAAGTTGGAGTTTGAAGCCACAAAAAATGTGGCTAATTATGAAGCCCTATTGCTGGGACTATAGGCCACACGAAACATGAACATACAAAACCTTAAAGTGTTTGGAGATTCAAAGCTAGTGGTAAGGAAAGTCAGGAGCCAATGTCAGACTAAGCACCCATGGCTCAGAGCCTATAGGAATGAGGTGTGGGACTTGATTGAAAACTTCTTCTTGGCTTTTAATATTTAGTACATGCCCAGGGATAAAAACAGAATGGCCAACTCACTAGTCGTGGCCACCAACAATTTCTCTCCTCCCCAGAACTCGTTACTCATATACGAGGTGGAAGTGTGATATTTCCTCTCTATCCCAGAAAATGTGAGACATTGATAGGTTTTCTAGAACGAAGAGCAGGTCAAGCGTTTCATGGAGATGGTGGGTGATTTCTCGAATTTGGTGATCGACTCGGTGGTCGAGGATGATAGCGAAGAGCCAAAAACAAGGTGAGAGGAGACACTGGGTAGGCATCACATTTTATAATTAAATGGAAATGTCATCCCCAGGAGACTCATGCCACTGGAAAGGCTATTTCATAAAAATTATATCCCAGTGAACTCGAGAAAACCGACCCTCGACGAGCGAGTCAGGGATTTGAATATTGGGACAAAGGAAGATCTGAAGTTTGTGAAACTATCGAAAGGAGTCCCTGAAGAATATCAAGCTCAGTACCTAAGGCTATTTCAATCATATAAATACGTCTTTGCCTGGCCACACTGGGATATGAAGACTCTTGATGTCGATGTCATACAACATAAGATACCCCTCAAATAAGTCATTAAACCTCATAAACAAAAGTTTAGGAAAATCAATCCATTTCTCCTTCTAGCTATCGAAAATGAGATAAAGAATTTTTTGCAAGCAAAGATCATCGTCCCGCTGAGGTACTTGGAATGGGTGGTAAAATTGGTTCCATTAAGAAGGAAAAATGGCGAAATCAAGCTTTGTGTGGACTTCTGAACATTGAATAGAGCCTCACTCAAAGATAATTACCCCCTTCCTAAGATGGACCGCGTCTTGCAAAAGGTAGTAGGATATTCCTACATGTCTATGATGGACGGTTTCTCGGGATATAACTAGGTGGTAGTACTCCCTGAAGATCATAATAATACGTCGTTCACCATGCCTTGGGTAACCTTCATGTACACCCATATGCCTTTCGGCCTGATAAACTCTAGTACCACATTCCACCGTGTGATGGACATTGCCTTCATAGGAGACTAGGATAAGTTCATGGTGATTTACTTGGACAACATCACCATCTTCTCAAAGAGTGATGCCGAGCATATAGAACATCTCAGGTGAACCTTTGACAAATGTCACAGATACCATTTTATAAACAAAGATCAGTTATATGATTTGTTTATTAAGATTTTCACAAATGTGTCTTTTATTCTGAAGAATTAATTCATGTTATATGCTCATTAAGATTCTTGTTTTTTCTATCATCACATACACAAGGACAACTTAATTGTGCTCAAATATTTTACCTACCCTGCCTCACTCTGTTATCTGCAATTTAGTCTTTGAATTGACCTTTAGTTTCACTGATCATTATTTTATCTGGCAAACAAATTATAAAACAAATTTCAAACATCTTAAACTTATATCTAGCCTAAAATTCCATACTCAGCCTTAAATTGAATATAAAAAAGTGACATAGAGAGTGCCCTCTCTGGTTATGATATCTAGCTACCTAGCTAAATTTTTGTTTGTGGTTACCTTCCTTCACTCCTATTTTCAACCTAGGAAGTTGGGGAGAGCGATAGAGTGAGCACAAAAAGATCAGTTAACATGTCTCCATTTCAGCTTCTTCTTTTCTTGTGCCAGTAATGAAGATTTTGTAAGAGTTTGACAGTGAAAATAATGACATTCAGATAAGGATCAGTCAAATGATACATTTGCAACAACCAAGAGATGAATTTTTCAACAATATTTCAAAGCTGCATGAAAAAATTAAAAAAAAAAATTGACAGAAAAACAAAGGTTGATGACCTCAAAATTGGAGATATTGTACTAAGATGGGATGCCAGAAATGAAGATAAGGGTAAGCATGGGAAATTTGAAAATATATGGAAAGGAACTTACAAGATCATAGCATTCAGAGGAAACAAGGCATTTTTTCTAGAAGATCTTGAAGGGCAGGAAGTGTTGGGAGGAACTATCAATGGTAGGTTTCTAAAGCATTAGATTTCTTAAAATATTGAGAAATAAATTCATTTTCATTGTATATACAATTTTACATTTGATATCCAAGAAAACACAAGAATTTATACTGAAGTTTAAATACGAGGAGAAGGCCATAAGACTCCTACAACAGTTCTTTTTTTCTTTTAAAGTTCATAGCTTTTAGTCAGTTATTGAGTCATAGTTAAGTCAGTTGTTTTTAGTCAAAGTTTCTAGTTTGTTTAAGTTTTTCAAAGCCTAGTTTGATTCCCTAGCCAAATGATAAGGCTACCCGATCTATGGTGTTCTTGACACCTCCTGAAGGAGTTGCCATCCCCAGCTGGAGCCAATGTTTCTGTCATTTTATCAGTGATCAAAAATAGTCTTTTTGAGAATTTTTCATTAGGTCATTAGTCAAAATTTTTACTTTTTTCAGTTAGTTTTTAGCAATAATTTTGGTCACTAAAAAAGTATCATCTTGATTGTTGCTACTTCACATCATTTCATCATCATTTAGAGGTCTAGAGTCAGGTCACTCCATCTCATATAGGTCAAGTCTAGGATCAAAACTTCCCATGGAAAAAATGTTCATATTTTCACTAAAACTAAGGCAGTGAATCTTCCATTTCATTCATAAAAATCTGATGAAGGATCCAACTTGTTCTTACAATAACAACAAACTATGCATTTCATAGAAAATTCATATTATGTGGTTGTATTCTCGAATAAAGGTGAAGCTGAGAATTTTTTTTCAAAAACGCATGTTTATGAATGTTTTATTCTTCAAAATTTTGAAAAATCATTCTCAAAGACCATAGGATTTATCCTATGCGTTATCCTCCACTACCCATATGACATGTTATCATACCCTTACCCTATAAACCATCCATGTCACATCACGTTCATTATCCCCCTACCCCATCATTCATTAGCTGCCGCTAAACATTAATTGTCGCTCACCTCACCACACATCCATTGCATCACGATCAAATCCAACGGCCCGCACGGAAATTCGCCCCCCCCTCATCATCTGAAACTTAACTTCGGGGTGGGGGGGTTCGAAAAGGGTGGTTTCAAAACCTGACCCCACTGCTACGTGTCAACAGCATATGATTTCATAACCCCCCCCCCCCCCTCTCATGAAACCATTTATTGTCGATAGACCCCTATGAAATCCGTCTTACCTGCCAGATGAAACCATTTCTCTTCCCGTCATCCGTGTCATGACACATGGACTACGTCGTTTTCCAATTAAATAAATTCCTACCTTCCTATAATCGTTAGCCAATAAACTCAATCCTAACCATTAGGCTAACGTACTCTTTTCAATGAGAATTAGACCAAATATTTATAAATTCATCCCTAAACAACCTTTTTCAACCATTCATTTTCATTCACTCTGCTCTATACATGAAAATTACGAATATATAGTGATCACCAGAAATCTAGAAATCAACCTTACCATTGTTTAAAGCATCCTTTTGCAACTTTTGATATTCTTCTAATCTGCAGAGCTTTGTCTCAGTCTCAATCTCCATTTATCCATCAGAAAATCCTTCTCTACCATTCAAACAGATCCATTCATGCCTTAAAAGAATAAAGGATCAGAATAACTAGTAAGTCTGCTACATCACCCTCAAATTGACTTTCATCACATACTATTAGTAGACAGAGACCAGAAGATCCATAAAACCCTTTGTGAACTTGAATTATTTGAAATGTATTGTTGGTTAGAGGATAAATTTCTAGATAAATCTGATGATATAGGGCTATGGGATTCAAACTTTCCACATTATATTTTTCCTCACACCCACAACGCCCCAGAGTTTGTTATAAAATACAAAGCCTAGTATGTGCCCAACCAAAGAGCTATTATCGCTTCTAAAAGAGATATTTTAGTGACCATAGCAGCCCAAACCATAGAAAAAATTATGCAAGCCCCCATCACAGAGAATGCCACTCCATTTTCTCAAGAATCACTGATTGAAATATATTAGAAATTAGAATTTGAAAAAGCAAATCAAACTCTTGAGTTGTTTATGACTAAAGATACTCCATTACCCAAGAAGAACACTCCAGTTCCATCAACCATTTTCCTTTAAAGAACCAAACAAATCATCACCATTATTTCCTACCTTCTTGGTTATTATTCGGACCAATGGGTAGATGAAGCCATCATAGGATTCATGTCCATTTTCTCCACATATTCCAAACCCTCCATCATATTCAATTGCAGTGAATCCATTGCAGATTCCACCCATGATCAGTATGTTAAATTCCCAACTGAAGAGGTATTCAAATATGCCTCTGTTTTATTTTATTTGTTTTTATATTCTCAGGGAGACAAATTCAATTTTTCATTATAGAAATTGGATGAGGAAGGGAATCAACAATCAATTATTTTCTAGACTTCATTAGTGAGGAAGGAGAAAAAGGAATATTCATCTAAGTAGTTCGTAGAATTTTTTCTTCATCCATCACTCAGTTTACTATACAACACTACAGAGCCCAGGATCAGTGATGAAATCATAAAGGTTTTGAAACTATCAAATCAAGCCATAATAGGAGATTGGTATCTCTATCAGAATTACATAGAACTCAAAGTCTATGGCTGTGATCTCCCCCCTTACAAATTTCCAAAATTCCTCCCAATGAGGATTTTTCATTAGAATACATCAGACAAATTCTTAATGCTGATGAAGTTCATTTTGTGTTTGCTAAAAATAAATCACAATTCAAAATCAAAAGACAAATAGGACCTTTTATATATAATAGCAGGGCTATAGGGGAAGAAGCAGAAAAATTGCTGAAAGAGATACAATTTAGCCTCAATTTCACATGGTCTTATGATTTAGATGGTGTTATTTCTAAACTAAGGGTAGAAAACAAATCTACACCTTATTTTCATACACACTGACATGAAATTGAGAAATATATGAATCAAATTTAATGGACTGAGGGTGATTTACAGGAGGTTGAAGAACAAATAGTATCTACATCAGCATTACAGACTCTTTTTGCACAGGAGAGATAAGTGAAAAGGATCAGAGAAGATTAGTCATCTCCAATGACTGACTCATCCAGCAAAGAATTCAAAATCCATTACAAAAATAAGACAAATCTCAATCCAAAAGTCAATCCTAGTAAGGAGTCAGAGAAAAAAGTAATTATTATTACCGAAGAGACACCTCCTTCCACATAGGTAGGTGATCAAAATATTCTACTCCTACTACTTCAGCAGTTTCTCGGGATTAGTAGCGAGCCATTCAAACTAGTACAGTTGTTACAGGGGAAAAGGAGAAAATTATGTTTGATACCTTCAGGGAGATAAATTTGAAGAATGAAATTTTGAATACCATCACATACAATCAGTTTTGGAAGTAAACTCCCAGCTCTCAGAGAAGGTTTCTCTCAAATTTTGATTCAGATAAGGGAAAAATCCAGTTTGTTTTTCTTCAAGCACAAATTCCACAACCAGAGTCGGAAGCAGATTAAAAAAATACTACATTTGAGTTTGATACTTAGGAGACTCATCCAATAGATCAAATGGATTTACATAAAGAAACTGGTGAGATGATTTCATCCACCCTCACTAACACTACTATGAGTTTGTTAAAATTTCAGGTTTCTTTGGCTAATGTCCAACCACAGCTAAAAATGGAGAAATTTTATTCATTTGGTAAAGACACACGAATCAAAACTCTGGAAGACCTCATGATAAAATTTGGATATGATCCTTCAAATGTAAATGCAGCGGAAGAAATCATCAAAAATAAAAATTCTAACATAGCAGCATTAAGGAAACAATTGAAGATTCGAGCTACAGAAGATCCTCTGGAAAAATACATTGAAGAGATTGAATCCCAGAAAACAGAAATGATGAACCTGATTATGGAACATAATGCTCGAATAAAATATATGGAACCAGAGCTAGAGAAAATGATAAAGGAAAAGGAACAAACAAAAAATATAGCCAAATTTCCTTTAGAAGAAGTGTCTCTTGCATTCATTCCTACAACGACACTTTCTACAACAAGTACTATAGATGGAGCTGAGTAGCTCACTAAATCAGTGCAGAATATGTCAATTCAGGAAGAGGAGATAAAGAAATTACAAGACCAAGTGCAATTGCTACAATATCAGAATCCTAAAGATGAAAGTTCACATGCAGCTAAAGCACAGAGAGATAAAAAGCTAATTGAGAGGTTGCAAAAATAACAAAAATAATCGGCCATTGAAAACACTTTGGGCCAAGTAAAAGAAATAATCTGGGCATACATCATGGAATATCTTAATGAAATTTGGCCAAGTATACAGATTATATTTGAACAAAAGGAGTTGATATAGAAATAAAATGTTAACATTGCAACAATTAAAGCACAACTTGTAGATAAGCCTGCTATAGCAAACAACATTATCAAGTTTCTGAATTCAAAGAATAGGTATGTTCTAGATGATTTGGGCATAGATGATAGGATAGAAAAAATCCTGGAGGTAAAGAAGGTTCTCACAAAGAAGAGTTTAATTCTTCAGCTTGAGGAGAAGTGTGACAGTCTACAAACCATAGTGCATAGATTTTTCAGCAGAATAAAGCCTCTGACACAGAAAGTATTTCCTTCTATGTTTGTGATTAATGATAAATTGATGACCAAAGAGGATTATTGGAGAATACTTAAATAAATTAACAGAGATACTCCCAAGTTTTCAAACATCAAAGGCATAATGACAGGAAGGGTATTGTTGGGAACACTGAGCAATGATATTTATATCCAGTATGAGATAAAACATGCTTTTGTGGTGAGGCCCACTTTTTCAAGTACACTGAAATGGGTGAATTTTACCATAAGGTAATAAAATTGGCCATCCCGGATGAAAAATGCTGGGAAAATTTGTTTGAATTTCAAGAGTAAATGGTAAGAGAAGAAAATTCAACCTCTACCAGATCATCAGGTAACTGACATCCAGAGCAGCCCACAACTCTCTCCTTTCAGCAATCATTTTTAGTTAGAGTAGTGCCAACACAACAAATCGAATTTATTTCCATGTTACATTTAGAGTCTAGTTTGGAAAATAAAGCGCTATATGTTATGGTAAAATTTGATGTAATTTGTTGTAATTTAGTTTTTCTATAAATACTTCATTGTACGAAGTATTTTGGGTTGGATAATTTTGAGTTTTGTTTAGAACTCTATGTATTACTGTGGAGATTTTGTACACCTTTAATGAAATCAAAGAAGTTGTAGCAAATATTGTGAGATTGATGTGGTATTTCTTTTGAGCACTGTGCTTTTCCCTCTGTTATTTCATTTCCACTTTAGTTTCCATGTAAAAATCTTACCAGTTTATAAATAGAGATCAGTTATATGTTATGTTTATTAATATTTTCACAAATGTGTCTTTTCTTCTGAAGAATGAATTCATGTTATATGCCCATTCATATTCCTACTTTTTCTATCATCACATACACAACGACAACTTAATTGAGCTCAAATAGTTTACCTACCTTGCCTCACTCTGTTCTCTGCAATTCAGTCTTTGAAGTTAGCTTTAGTTTCATTGATCATTATTTCTATCCAACAAACAAATTTCAAACATCTTAAACTTATATCTAGCCTAAAATTCGGTACTCAACCTTAAATTGAATATAAAAAAAGTGACATAGACAGAGCCCTCTATAGCTAGGTAGGGCTAGCTACCTAGCTAAAAGTTGGTTTGTCGCTACCTTTCTTCACTCCTATTTTCAGCCTAGGAAGTTGGGGAGAGTGATAACAGATTACATTATTACTTTTTAAGATATAGTTTTATTCAGAAAAATGCCTCATAAATGACATCATTACTTTAAAGATATGTGCATTTTGTTTTAAAATGTGTCATGAACTATATCGATTTTTTCCATATATACAATTTGGGTTTTTGAAAATGGTATTGTACATTACATTATTGTTTTACACATCTAATAGATTGTAACAACCCTGGTGAAAAACGCATGTAATAAAGTTAAAATAATAACCATAGTTGATGGGACACATATTCTAAGCTGAATGTTGGTAAAAACATCGTAGGGGGTGTTCATTTGGTTTATTATGGCTAACGAAATTGGAAAAGGATATGGCTAAAGCATTAAAGAGGAAAAAGGTATTTTTGGCACATTTATTTATGAAAATAATGTAAATTAAGAGAAAAGGGAGGTAAAAGGTCACAATTTGCATGTGAGGTGGAAATTGAAGGAAAATATTGGAAAATGAAGAAAGCAAAGACCTATTCTACAAAAAGGCTTCTAAGGATCAGTTGGTAACTTTTTTTAGTACATTTTTTGTAGCTCTCTCATTATTCCAGGCTCTCTCATACTCTTGGATACTTAGTGTTTTCTTGGAGCACTCTTGGAGAGTGTGATTTGGAAGAAGAAGGCAAAGGAAGAGCACGAAAGAGAAGGTGGACACTAGGATCAACATCTACAATGGAATTTTATTGCAGGTACCTAGTTGCATGTATGTTTTCCTCATTGGTTTTGGCATGCATGGTGTATGCATGTGGATTTCCTAGCCTTTCCATTTCCTGGACAACCATGGTTTTGTGGGTTTATTTCCATTGATTGTTTTCTGGTTGGATATCATGATTCATTTACTTATTGGGTTGAGTTATTAGTTGGTGGAGCCTTGGTTGGACAAACACTCTAAAGCCCAATGGACAACTGTTGGGTTGAATTACTAGTCCTGGAGCCATGGTTGGATAAATTCTCTGGTGCCCTAGGTGGGTTGAGTTACTATTCCTAGAGCCTTGGTTGGAAAAACGCTCTGGAGCCTGAGAAAATCCAGGGTTGAGTTACTAATCCTGGAGCCTTGGTTGGAACAAACACTCTAGAGCCTTGAAGCATCTTAGATAGAAACCAATACATGATGGTTGTGATGTTTGGTCATGAGGTGGAATCACTGGTTGAGGGTTGAGTTAGATTGGCCTCTACAATCCTTGGATTGATTGTGATTGATGTGTTTGATTAAGTCCCACATTCATGCTTGGAATATGGCATAGGGGTGATTGGCTAAAGTGAGACTTGGCTCAGCCAATCGATGGTCGGGTGGAATGTGGGAGTCCCATCTCTGGTTGGTTGTTACATTCAATAATGAAGAGCTCATTTATCCAGTATTCGGTATGAAAATATACTATTTTATGTATTGATTTTGTTTCTATTGTATCCATTGTATTTCTGTTATTAATATGCTAGTTATGAGCATGTATTCAATCAATTATGATGTATGGATCTATTCATGTTTTTTCCTATAAATGAATATCCCATGTATCTATGGTAAAATTGATTGTATGATAGCTTATGATGTAGGGGAGAAATGATTCTTAGCCATTCTTAGATAAGAAAGAGACCCCTTTGTTTAAATATGTTGTTTATACCTCTAGATGCTATGTTTGTGACATGTCTGAAAAAATTTCTGTCATGTTTAGGTGGGATTGGATGAGTTCAGGTTGATGTGATTGCTTCCATATGTTTGTTTTAATTTTATTTAACCTCTCCTGAAGTTACAGGAAGTTCTGGTTAGTGATCGTGGCTAAGGGGCTGAAAGTGTTGCACAAATCCTGGAGCTACAGGCAGAAAATTTGTTGTTTGCGCCTGAGCTGCTAACTTGACAAGACTAGCCCATGGATATAGACCCTATAGACGCTCCCTTTCCCTTAAAAGCCCGTGGATAAGCCTCAAAGGGGATAAAGATCAGTCCCCCCTTAGGGAACAGGGCCCTAGAAGGTTGGGTTACCTCCTGGGGATTCCAATGATGTAGTGTAGGGTGTTTTTTGGTGTTTTCGTTGGTTCCACTTCCTTAATGTCATCTAGGAGGTTGAATCTCATATTAGTTTCCTCTCGTCACATGTTTTCTCACATTGGCTAGTTACTTGGGTAGATGTGGGAAGAGGGTGTTACAGAGTGGTATCAAAGCATGGTTCAAATTTCGGACTTGATGGGTGGTGTGTTGGTCGTGATTTTATATTGATTTCTTATGTGTTTACATACTTATGTTGTATATGTTTTTTGTGTGCCCGTGTTGTGTTTTCCATGGTGGAAGTGGCATTTCCATGGATGTGGTTATGGTGTCGCTGTCAACATGAGGTCATGTGTGTATGCTTGATTGTATGTTGTTCTTGTTATGTAATGTGTGTGAACACTTGTTTACAAAGGGCTACATATTGGACTCTCAAAAAGAAACAAATGAGTTGAAATTAGCCTCAACATAATCAACCACCTTCTCTAATGCATCCACCCCAACCTCAACCTCAGCTTACACATGTTGCTCCACCCAAGATGCCCCAGATGCCTGTGTGGTAGTGTATTCGATGCATGAGCAGACAAAACACACTTTTCTTAGTAGGGAGGTTGCTTACCTACATAAGAGACACACGTAAAAATTGTTTTTCAAACGTTAGTGGAACAAGTTCAACATGTAATAAGATAAGTTAAAAGGAAGCATAAAATGATATATAAATAATGGAAAAAAAAAAAAACATGCACAAGAAACAAACTCAATAGAGAAAACACACTAATAACTCAAAAATGGAGAGATTTTCCCCTTTATTAAGTGTTGGTAGTAGTAGAAGATATAATGCAAAATCTCTTGTAGTGGATCCTTCGAGCTACGAAGCTCCAATATCCAAGAAAATGGGGTCTCTTCCCCTCATGTTTTCAGCAAGCCTCTCTTCACTCTCAAAGGATGGTAGATCGATGAACATGTGGTGAACTCTTCTCTCTTAGATTAAGATGTTGGGTAGCCAACAAATGAATCCTTCCAATCCTCCTGTTGTTGGACAACACAATCTAGTTTTCTATGGAGCAATTTGGCCATCATAACAATTTCTCCTATTTCTCTTCCCAAGGCTAGATTTTATAGAACATTTTCAAATTATCCCTCCTTCTCTTGGTCCAAGATGGATGGTGACACAATAGTGGTGGAATTATTCCTTTGTGTGATGCACTAAAGCCTCAAGGTGGCTCAAAAATGACTGTACTTGGTTATGTTGAGTGAGAATCTTTTCCTCCAAGTGTGCCAAGTGGTCCCGGATGGTGACATTCCTTCATCCCTAGGACAATGTGGCTATCGAAGGGATAGTCATGCAGTGTGAAGCTATCGAAGGGATATTCATGCAGTGTGAAGCTATCGAAGGAAAAGCTACAGTGTGCACTCAAAGCCAGTGTTTCATATGCGTGGTCCAAAAAATTTGTCTTTCGAGGTTTGGAAAAATTAAAATTTTAGCTCCTCTAATGTATTTCTTCCCTGTAAACCTTTATCTGTACCTTCGTCTTAAATTTTTTTAATGTCTTATGCATGTACGATTTTATAGTGTTAACAGTTTCCCCCTAATGTATGAGGTCTAGGAAGAACTGTATAGTGGAAATACATTATAGTTTCTTTTATGTGAATACTTTTGAGAGAGAGAGAGTAACTTGCTTTAGAACTAAGTTGAGAGACCCCTTGTTGTGAGTAAAAAACACACCATGCTCTGTTGGAAACCTATAAGAGATAGAATTAATAGAATATTTCTATGAGGCCGACATGTCCCATTCTTGTGATGTTTTGACTACTAAAGCTAATCTGACAGATAGTGGTTCTATTTATGTCACTTTTGGTAGCGACCTATTGCTGGTTGACGACGACGGTTGTTGACGCCTTCGGGGGATTTTTTCTTTGAAATAAGGTTGAATGTGGTGCCCACATGCATAATATTGGTATGGCACATTTCTTTAGAACAAGTGCTCATTTTATGCATGGGTCTTTGACTATTGGGGACCTTCCTATGTAAGCATTGTTGAAAGAGATAATTATCAAGTAACAGGTTTTCGATGAATTCTGACAGAGTGCAAAGGTTATGAAGTACAATATCATATTGACATGAAATCTTATCTTGAAGTGAAATGTCAAGAGGATCAATGACATCAATGGGCAATGATGATTCCCATAGTGCCATCTGGGGATGCCCCTATTGAGGTGAGGATTCATCCAAGGTACTACCTCCTTGCAAATTTTTTTTTGTAGTTGACAAGAAGGAAGCACCAACTGACCGAGATGAGTATTGATGCAAGGGACTAGGGTCTCTGATATAGTAGGGCGTGGTGTGATGATTTAACCAAGCATTATGACAAGAAATGGTTATAATTGATGATGGTAGTTAAGTGGCCCGAGGTCGAAGCTGTAGTGAGTGTTGGCAGTCATAACTATTTCTAGTGAGGAAACCCCTAAAGTCGGTAGGACATCCAGGGTGGGTGCATGGTTTTTATGAGTTTCATGGTTGGGTGTGGTAAAATAATGCGTAGCTATGACCAAGGGTAAATAGGGACTACTTCCGGGTGAGAAATGTGAATGGATGGGTGGGAGTGCTTTCCTAAAAAAACTTTGTACACTTTCCAAAATAATATAGAATGGGTTTGGATGTACAAGCATGGAAACGAGTTCCCCTATAAACATGAAAAAGCCCGTCACTATGGTGTGAGGAGTGTGTTTTGCTAAGGGTGGGGGCCCCATTGGTTGGCCTCGGTATGCGGGTGATGAAGCGAATGAAAATTTTCACAGATGGTATATGCTAATGGGGGTGTGATAGGCCAAGTTCGAGACGCGGTGACACATTTTTGATTTGCTTGTGAGAATGGTAGCCCGAGAAAGGGTTTTTAACATGATATGGGTAAAACTTGACTTGATTTATGATGGATGAATGAACATGAAGTACTTCTCGAGCTTGGATTTTATGGCCATGGCTCCAGACCTTTTGTGTATGGTCTACATGAGTGATGGATGCCATGGAGGGTAAGGCTCTACCGACCTGAAATGGTGTTTATCATGTGCAAGGTATGGAGTGTAAAAACTTTGGTAAACTTGAATAAGTATATATTATTATTGACAAAATATGAGATATGAGATATGATTACAATGGGGAATCACCAAGGCTTTAAATATAGCCTTATGGTGTCCCTTGGTGAAGAGGGATGATCTTTGATCATGCCCTTTAACTTAATAAAACCTAAGATAACTATATCTAACTAATAATTAATAAAATATACATAACATTTCCCCTCTCTTAAAGATGATTTGTCCTCAAAGCATACATAACGATGGACAATGTTGACGAACACCTGGGTTTCTTGAGCGGTGGGCTCTTGCTTCCCACATTTTAAAAAGATCGTGAAGCATCTTCTCGAGATCCATATGTTGGTGATGTGGATAGAGACAAGATTGATATTGACAGGGTCGGGTCCTTTCTTGACTTCTATTGGATGTTCATGTTCCTTATTAAGAGGTATTTTTATTGGCAGGTCTTGGAAGACTTTTTCGTGTTTCCTAACTATTCCTTGTTCTTCTGGTGATTTTTCGTGATTTCTCTTTAGATTTAGAGGTAAGTTACCAACAATTATCGTTCGATGCAACTTCTCCTCATCATCAAACGCTTCCTTCTTAACAACCATATCTGCGTGAACATCGAAGGCCTCAACAACTTCTGGCACTGTATCAGTGGCTTCGAATGTGTTTATCTCTTCACATTTTTCTTTCAATTCTGGGGATGAAACATTTTGTTGTTTATAAGAAACTGTATTTTCATGGATTCTTTCATTTTCAACGACTATGTCTGTTGTTGCATCTGTGATAACAGTCACGTTAAATTCTTTATGTGGCTCCTTCACCAACGTTGTTTCTTTTTCTGCCATTGGATTTTCATTTATATAAAAGTTTTCAATAACTTCTGTTGTTGCATTACTGGCTTTATAAGTGGATTGAGTTGCATTTTCTTCTCTTGGTTTCTCAGCTCTATAACTTTCATGGTTGATGTCAGAGTCTCTACTTCTAGGTGGTTCAACACTATAGCCTTCATGTGAGCTGATTTCCAATTCAACCTCATTTAATTGCTCTTTTTCAAACATGTTATATTCATGATGATGATCTGAATTAGCTGAATTTTTTAGTTGATTATGTTCGACATTTGGGAATATTGGAAGTTGTGTCTAACTTAACTTATCTATCTTATCATTTAGCTTATTAAAGAGTTCTGTCATCTTGTTCATTGCTTCGCTATGCTTTTCTTTGACCTCGTAATGATTTAGCCACATTTGTCTTTCTATTCGATTTGTTGTATCATGAACCTTTTTGATGTCATTGGAGTGTCTTGCAACTGTACCTTCAAGATCGACTAATCTTTTTCCAAAGTCATATGAATTATTATTGATCTGTTTCTCAAGATCCACCAATTTCTTCTGAAATTCGGCCATCGACATCGATGAAGACATTGACGTGTATGAGGTGGGGAATATTTTTCTGCTAGTTTTTCCCTTTTTTTAAAAAAAAATTTAATTAATTAATTAATTAATTAAATTAATTTTTTTTTGAAATAATAATAATAATTTCTATTATTATTATTATTTTATTATTTGAATTATATATATATATATATATATATATATATGGGGAAAAAGAGTGTTAACCTTGAAAAGTCACGTTGTTTTTAAAAGTCACTTTGTTTTGAAAAGGCACGTTGTTTTGAAAAGGGAAAATGGGTTTTAATACCATGGGCCCAAAAACCACGAGCTTGTAAACCACGAGCAATTACTCTTCCTTTTTAATTTTACTTTGTCTTCACATGTACGTATTTCTTTATATATATATATATATATCTCTTTTTACTTTTTCTTTTTCTTTTTCTTTTGGAACTATTTTCTTTTAAATATATATATATATATATATATATATATATATATATTTTAATTTATTTCCCCCTTTGTGTTAACTTTCCTTCTCTCTTTATTTTATTAATATATATATATTATATATATATTTCTTCCTTCTTTTTTTTAAAAACAGATGTTGTTGCCCACAAGCACTTGGTTTTTAAAAAAATCTGCAATTCTGGAATTTTCTTGTAATTCCTTAATTCTGGGTGATCACACAGATCCCGAAGAGCGATGGCTCTGATACCAATGGAGTGTAAAAACTCTGGTAAACTTGAATAAGTATATATTATTATTGATAAAATATGAGATATGAGATATGATTACAATGGGGAATCACCAAGGCTTTAAATATAGCCTTATGGTGTCCCTTGGCGAAGAGGCATGATCTTTGATCATGCCCTTTCACTTAATAAAACCTAAGATAACTATATCTAACTAATAATTAATAAAATATACATAACAGTGGGGTGATGATAAAATTAGTCAGGTGAATGAAACCTATGGTTCATTTCTTTGGAGAAATAATGTCAGGATATACAAAGCTGCTTTGGGGAGCCTATCATGCTAGGGGTAGAATGATACCTTCTCTTGTACCTTTGTTGGCTAGGAAATATGGTGATTTGGCATGTTTGTAATACCTAAAACCAATACCCCAAGTAAAAGCATATTTTTCATACAAACATATTTGAAATAATTTTTTATGAAAAGTAATAAGAGAGGGCATACTTTCTCTGACTGGGGCTTAGCTTGAACATGATGAAGCATTGGTTATTGTGTTTCTCACGGTTTTTCAATTTCCATTCTGAGCTCCAGTTATGGTTTGCCGAATAATGAGAAAAGGGCAATATATGGGCCAATATGGCTAATTTCAACTCATTTGTTTCTTTTGAGAGTCTAAGGTCAGAGTTGATCCCCTGCACCTGAGATTTTCTTGTCATTGCGGTCAGCCTGAGTACTTGAGATTCCCGATGTTAGTGTTAGGTAGGGCCCTAAACATCCAAATTTTCAATTTTGTCATTTTCTTGCCTTGCGAGTCCATACAAATGTGGGTTTTTACAGACTTTATACCCATTTTTTGCCTTGACAGTGCAAGTGATCAAGGGTGACTTGCGCAGTCCTCGCACAGAAAGAAATTTTCGCATGAGCCCTTCGCACCTAGAAAAAAATATGCGTGATGACTTGTGCATCTGTATCCGATACATTTGCGTGATCATCATGCTTGACCTCTACAAAGGCATGGTGGGGTCAAATTTTTGAAAAAAAAAATTGGGTTTTAGAAACTGTTTTTTGGTTTTTCTCTGGTGATAGAATGTTGTGGTATGAGAGAGGCTAGCCTGATCTCCAAGTAGTTGTGGCCCAAGATCCTGGTGCTCAGGGGTTTTGGCATAGTGTGGGTTGCTCAAAGTTTTAAAGAACAACCTACTGAGGTCACGGGATGGCTTACTTCGATAATTTATCCGTTGCTAGAACAAGAGATGATGTGTTATGGTGTTCTGCTATAGAGATGTTGTCATATAGTTGGAGACTGATGTTTACTTCATCACTAGTCTACTGCCTCATGAGCAGGCTCTTCCATACCCACTCCCAGCTGGGGGAGTGAAGATCCACCGCTGGTCTCAAGATCACTGTGGTCCTGAAGTGATTACTCAGGGATGCGTCTGTATTAGATTTGTGACAGACTTGTCTGAGAGGGGTGCCTCGGTGATGATATTTTTCCTATTAGGGTCGTTATCGCCTCATTGAGCATCAGGCCCACATATTTCAGTTTTGCGCCAGTTTCGGCTCGGTCACTGCTATGGCTGGGCTCTCTATGTCTACCAAGGCATAGTGACACCACTGGGCAAGGCCCAAAGGGGGACCACTAATGTCTTCACCTATGTGAGTATCATCTGTAGCATCATGTATGAGAGGGTAGTGATGCTTAGGCCTTTCGTGGCAGTGCTCCTTGGTCCTCCTATGGATCATAGTATGCGGTGGTGGGCACCTGTGATGCCCTGAGTTGGAGGAGGAGAGGCGGGTCGCTATTGGGATGCGACAATTGAAGTGTGGTTCGAGTCGAACTCGCAAATGTTCTTGGACTACCCATACTCGGCAATGGACTTCTAGGGGGACCTGGATATGGGTCTTCCTACAAGTTATGCATGGGGCCCAACAGGTATGACTTTTGATGTTTTTCTTCATTTTTGAGTATTTTTATCATATATTGATCTATATACATTTGATGGTGACACTGATATGATTTTTATTTCTCTTGCAAATGTGGGTTTAGCAGGCCGTCCTATTGCCCGATTGGTGGGACATCAACCCGTGAGGAGGGTCCCAGTTGGGGCTGGTCAGACCCAGGTTGGGGGGTAGGGAGGAGCAAGAGGCCCTTCAAGAGAGGGTAGTATTTTTGCAGCTTCTAGAGGGGATTCTACTCTCCTTTCCCGTGCAAAGGTAGCTAAGGCACAGGTAGCGGAAGTCAAGGCTCGTGTTGCAGCAGTCGAGGAGCAATTGGTTGCTACTAACCTTAGAGTGTTGGTGGCAGAGGCTCAGGCCAAGGCTTCTGACGCTCACGCAGCAGGTCTAGATGACTCATGGAGTCGCTTAGAGACGTTGACATGAGGTATGCCGACATGGGGGTTTTTTATTATTTGGACAATGTATGGCTCGAGACAGTTATGGCTTGAGAGAGGGCACATCGCCCGACTTTGTGTCATGCGACACTTGCGGTTTTGGCTGCTGCACCTTTACTGGCACCGAGTGTAGCCATGGGTCCAAAGAACCCACCAGGGAGGGGTTAGTCCTAGAGATATTTTTATGGTTATGGAAAGCACCCATTATGAGGATGCTTCCCTATTTTGGTGACATGTATATATATTTTTTGGTTGACGTTATGGTCAGGGACATTATTTGTATATTGGGACTCGTATATTTTTTGATGTATATATGCGAGGTGTATATTTTTGTGGCTCTTATGATGTGTCTATGAGTATTATTTTTGTTTATGATGGATGTTATGTACCTATGATGGATATTTATGTTTTATGTGTTACTTTTTTATGGATGATGGTTTATATGAGATGCATTACATTCTAAGATATGGTTAGCTATGTGATCAACTATCTAGTTTTGATTTCTTTGTATATATGTAAATTTAATGTGATCAAAATGACGACTCAACTGTTTTGCATGCAAGTATTTCCTAACTAGGTGTGAATATCGTACTTAAAAAACTTGGCTTAATGGTGATACCACTAGCTGGGAATCAAGATAGACATGTAGATGGTGAATGCCCTAGTTGGAGCAATTGCTCAATAGCTCGACGACTGCATCACATTCTACTTGATTATTGGTAGTTGATCCGATACGTACTCTGTTGGTGAGGAACAGTGACCGGTCAAGATAATATATGGCCCAAGAGGCTGATGCTAGATTTTGCGACCATCGCGAGGCTCCATCAGTGAATCCAAAATAGTGGATGAGGGGACAATCCATTTGCGACACAAGAGAATTTTTTAGAACTAGTCCTCAATGATTTTGATCATATCAAAAAATTATGTTACATGCATCTTATCTCTAAGGCTGAGACTTCCTGCTCTTATGGGTGAAATTTTTTTAGTTAGAGCCCATTGACAGGGTTATCTAGGCATGTACCGTCGGGCTCTGAGAGGATGTTTGCTCCTTTTAGGACACAATGTTTTATGATGTAAGGACCTTTCCATAATGTTTCAAACTTCCCAGGTCCTAAAGCCTCTTTTGAAACATCATGGCGGAGTACTATCTCCCCCTCTGAAAATGAGTGAGGGGTGATGTTGCGGTTGAATGATGCTTTTACCCTTTTCTTATGTTCTTCTTTATGTTGGATAGAATCTTGTCAACTTTTATCAACGAGTTCTAACTTTACCAACCATTTCTCGAAAGGCTGGATATCATCGAGGAGTTCGATAGCTGCATGTAAGGTGGGGATTTTGCATTCAATGAGAATCACGACCTCCACTCCATATACCAATTGGAAAGGTGTGAATCCTGTTGAAGATTTAACAATTGTGCGATATGCCCATAGGGCTAAAAAAAACATATGGTGCTAGTTTTTTTTTATGGTTTTTTACCATACGCTGTAACATTTATTTGAATACTTTGTTAATAGATTCTACCTGACCATTTGACTAGGGGTGGTATGGTAATGCAAATTCATGTGTGAATCCTAGATGGTGGGACATCTCTTGGAATATTTTGTTTTCAAAATGATTTCCATGTTTGGAGACTAATTCCTTAGGCACACCGAATCGTGTGATGACATGGTTGAAGATAAATCGTGTTGCGGTTTTTGTCGTGTTGTCATATGTAGACATGGCTTTTGCACACTTGGTGAAATAGACGACAACTACAATAATGTATTTGTGGTTTTCAGAAGACGCAGGGTTTCAAGTCATAAAATAGATTCCCCATTTTCAAAAGGGACCTGCTACGATGGTCAGGTGCGTAAGAGTGGGAGGTGGTCTTGCCTTGTGGGAAAATTGTTGGCATCGCTCACACCATTTGACTGCTTAAATTTAATCTTGGAATAGGGTAGGCCAAAAATAATGAGCTTGCAAGACTTTTTGGGCAATGGCCATCCTAGAGAGTTGGTCATCGCAAACCCCACTATGGCATTCTTTTAGAGCTTTCTCAGCTTGGACGTGTGTGAGAGATTAGCATAAAATAGTGTCAACACCTCTTCGATAGAGGACATAACCCATGAGGAGGTATTGCGGGGCCTAGTGGTTTATGCGTTGTCAGTCGTCACAGTGAGCTATGGTTTAAACTTCTGGGTTCGCAAGAATAGGAGGATGTCACCGTAACAAAGGTCCTCAGTCGTCATTAAAAATATATGCTCATGTGGCAGTGAGTTATTAATTGGGGTCTCTTGATTCATACTTGGAAGGTCAGTGATGAACTCAGCTAAGATTACTTCTTTTTTCTCTTGGAGGAGCTAAAATGCAAGTCGAATTCCTGCAGTATAACTACCCATCGGGCTTAGTTGTGGTTCATCAAAAAACGGGTTAGCAAATATCTCATATGGTTGATAGATGCTATGACTATTTTAGTCTTTAGTATGATGTAATTCCAAATTTTTTGTACTGTGTGTTCTAGGGCTAAGGAAGTTTTTTATTCTGGTTTTTATTTTAAAGCAGGTCCAGATAATTTCTTACTGACGTAATAGATTACATGTTCTTTATTATCTGGCCCTTGTTGGACTAACACCCCAACTATGGTTGTCTCTGAAGCCGATAGGTATAAGGTGTAGTCTTTGTCATAATTGGGTGGGTTGATCAAAGGGGCTGAAGAAATTTTTTTTTTTAGTGCTTGAAATGACTTTTGAGCCTGATCATCCCATTTGAACGAAAGGTCCCGACGGAGTAGGCATAGGAATCCTTGCACGCAAGTGGCATAGTTTTTGGAATAGGGTCTCCTACAAGCTGTGAAACTGGTCCATTTTGAATATTTTTGATTAAATTTAGTCTAGCGCAGAGGTTTTGGGGTGGGTCAAAGCCCCGAAAACATTATAATAGGTAAAAGGGTAAACCAGGGGTCCGAAAACCACGGTTTGCGGGCCATAGGAAAGTCTAGGCTAGTTTATTATAAATAGAGGAACATTTTGTATTGTAAGGTAGAAGAAGGAAGAGTTATTGATGCGAATTGTGGTTTAAGTTATATGTTTGGGTTTTCTGGGGAAAGGACTCCTGCTAGATGTATGCATGGGGATCTAAGTCCAGCTATGTTCAGACCCTGCTACTGTGTGCGCAGGCTAGGAAGGGAACTGTAAGAAGGAATTGATGAGTTAATGAATAAGAAATGTTGATAGAGAACTGAATCTGTGAGTACTCTTTGTGTGAATTGTTTGTAATTACTGCATTGTGCATTTTTTGTATTTAAGTTGCGAAGATCTGTGCAAGTGTGTTTTCTATATCTGGATCTGTTCTGTTTTGTTTATGTGATGTTGTGCTACTGTCATAAAAGTATATAATTATAGATCTAGAACACGTGGATGCAAATAGAAACCTACTTGGCCCCACGCAGAATAAGGTGATCTGGGTATCACAGGGCCAAACGTAGCTCTGCTTGCCTTACCTATCCTTTCTCAGGGTGCGGAAGCCTGGTTCAAGCACCCACCCATACTGATTCGAGTGAGACTTTGACCTATGCAAGTAGGTCATTTCTGAAAGGACCAGTAGTATAGGGGTTTTTTGGCAAACCTTGTACTCCGAACTTGGGTCAGGACCCCTCGAGCCAAAAATAGTCAGGAAGAAAACATCATAAGAATTTGGCTTTCCCCTGCAGGCTTTGAAGTTGTTTGAGAGTTTTAGTTTGTGGCACTTCTTTGATTGCCTAAACCTTGAGGAGGTCCACTCTGATCCCTTGTTGGGTTATGATTAATCCTAATATTCTTCCTGCATTAATGTAGAAGACACACTTGAGAGAGTTCAAGCATAGGTTGTAGTGTCGAAACCGTTGG
Source organism: Pinus albicaulis (assembly GCA_034641835.2). Classification (NCBI taxonomy): domain Eukaryota; kingdom Viridiplantae; phylum Streptophyta; class Pinopsida; order Pinales; family Pinaceae; genus Pinus; species Pinus albicaulis. The sequence continues at coordinate 72,730,373 of CM076577.1, read as the reverse complement.
AATACCAACCGTAAGTCCTCCAAATGGTTAATTTATTTCTTGGATCGTACGATGAGGTCGTCCAACTAAGCTAAGATCAGGTGAGCCAGGTCATGAAAGATATAATTCATGGCCCGCTGGAAGGTGGCTCCAACATTTTTAAGACCAAAAGGCATAACCTGGTATGTGAACATGTCCCAAAGGGTAGTGAATGTCATCTTGTACCAATCCATGTGATGGATTTGAATTTTATTGTACCATGAGAATCCATCCATGAAGGACAAGGCCTCATGACTGGTGAAATCATCAATGACTTGTCGATAAATGGGGTAAGGTAGTTGTCCTTTTGACAAGATTTAATTAAATCTCGAAAATCGGTGCAAACTCATATGGTGCACTTTTTTTTCATTATGGGTACATGGTTGGAAACCCATGAGGTGTAAGTGATGGGGTAGATGAATCTGGATTTGTCAATATTTTCAATCTCTTGCTTGATTTCTTCTACCTTGGATGGGTGCAATTAACACTTATTTTGGAGGACTAGTGGTATGTCAGGCTAGGTGTCAATGTGGTGTTCTACGATGGTGGGGCTAAGCCTTGGCATTTTTTAATAATCCTATGCAAAGATGTCCCTATAATATTGTAACAAGTTTGTGTAAGCGACTACCTAGTTCGTGGAGCATGTTTCCCGTAGCGAGATTTCTTCGATTTTTCCTGGTTTTCTTGAGATATTCGCCTTAATGGTTGGCGAAATATTCAACATATTCCCTTCTTCAAATGCATCGGGCACTAGGATAGTATTTTTGAACCACTATGCCTTCCCATATGGGAGGAAGTGTTTAGATTCAACGGTGTATATTTCTTAGGTTTATGGGTTGTTAGGCCCGAATGTTTTTTCTGGAAGAAAAAATGAGCGGTGATGCATTGAGTCCCACGGACAATTTGGTTCCGCCATGGCCTCTAGAATATCCTCTTCTGAGTGAAACAAGATGTCTAAGGGGGAATTGGTTTGTACGAGGCCGTGAGGACTTGGTTCAAGCATAATAGTTCTAGTAGACAAACATGAATATGATTTTGTGGTTGATGTCGTGGAACCAAACGAGGCTGACAGGGTGTAGACGGGTTGGGTTTGCATCGTCGACAGTTATACTACTATTGTGGTGCTTGTAGAAGTCTCGAAGACAACACGAGTCATGGTTCCCATGCATGATGATATGAATCGTATATGGTGTTGTGTGTTGTCAGCGTTAAATGGTGAAATAATTTCTGTTATGGTTCTTTGTTTGAGATCAAACTCGTGCTCTTCTGGCGGGGTACTAAGAGTACACACACATTCCTAGATTTGGAAGTTGCATTGAATGCAGAGGTGCCGAAATGTTTTCATCAAGGGGCACATCTATGTTTCATGGTTATGGCTTTTGAAAATGGTGCATATAGTAAAGGTGCATATCAAGTAGATGGTGTGAGAATCAACACTACTCCCTATTCCCGAAGTGGATGCTTGGAGATGATTAGGCATTGGGGAATTTTTGTGCTTCTTCCATCTCTGAGTATTTTGTCTTGGTTGGTGTGGCTTCTTCAGGGAGTTCAAACTCAATGCTTCCCTTACCGCTTGTAACCTTGGGAGGTATTCACAATTCATGGTGTGGTGGAATTGCTAGCGAATATTGCAATAGCACCATGTGATCTTCTCCTAATTAGAGAGATGGATCTGAGGTATGGTGGTGACCATGTGAAGACTTTCAGTGAGTTTCTTAAGTTCCTGACATTGATTGACCATGTGGTATTTTCTATCGAATAGAACACATGTTGTTCTTGGCTGATTTCGTGCCCTTCTAGAATGATTGGTCGCCTTAGCCTTCATAGGGTTTTGGTAATAATGGGAGGAAAGTTGCACTGCACCAGGCTATCTTGGTTCTAAACCAGTTACATATGGGTATTTTGTGACCAATGAGCGTATGGTGTCTAACATAGGTCAAATTGGGGGATGTAAGTACAATGTCAAGCGTGATGGTTGTCATGGCAAATAAGACAAGATTATTTCTCTTTGGTTCTCCACTCCCTTTGGACTACTAGATTAATGGGGTACCATTTGTGGAAATATCTTAAATCCAGGCATTGGGGGATCAAATGATTGTGCGTGTCGCACAATGCGCGGGCTGGGTTTCTTCGTGAAGGGTGGTTGGAAGTGATGATCTACCCCCTTATTGGTCGTTTTTCTGCTGATATGAAGAGGATGGACCTGGTTGCCTCATTCTCTTTAGTTTTCAAATTTTACAATGAGTCTGAACCTGATCTTTCTGTTGCAGCGAGACGTGTCATGGATCGGCCTAAGAAAATTAATGTAGAACGGAATTGGGGGATGTAGGGACAATGAAGAACCATGTGGTTGTCTAAACACACTCGTTATGAATATTATAATTCTCGTAGGTCGTCGTAGTACACTAGGTTGACTGGGTACCATATTTGAAATAAATCTAGAGCTACACAGTCAGCGATGATGTGATATCGTTCATCAGAGAGTGTGTAGAGCCGGACTAGAGCTTGAGGATGATTATGAGGAGGAGCTGGTCATTCAGGTGACCATATTTCCTATGACACATATAATATGGTCCTTGTTTCCTCCATATTTTGAGTTGTAGTACTGTTGTGGATTATGTTTCCGATCCAGCTAAGTCAGGGTTTTCAGCAATGAACCATCGCATGAGATCCAACATAAACTGGAATTTATGGATATGGGGACAACGGTGCACGTGGTGGTGGCTCAAAAAAATCTCACACGTATGTCATCGATATAAAACTAAGTTTCTTTTGGAAACTCGTGGGAATTGATACCAATGGTTAAACACCCTTAACTTGGGGCACTGTGTGACTAAGTGATTAGGCTCATCACATAGTGTGCAAACTGAGACCTGCAATGTGGTCTCTATTTTCTATCTCTGCTTTGTTGGGGTGACTGTATATGAGAAAGATGTATGCTCCTCTCGGATGTACATTATGGTTTTAGGTTCTCTCTTGTCCATTTGCATGGGTGGAGTTAAGGGGTCATGTTGGTATGATAGCTCTAGGGTTTGCAAGGCATCCCTATATCGTGGCATCTCTGGGAAATGATGGGTATAATTCCCATAATGGTTGCATATAGAAAATGCATGATTGGTGTGTAATTATTTCCCTTGGTTGTTCCTGGCCTATTCCTTTTTATGGGAACTTGAGGATGTGGCATTTATTTCAGTTTATAGAAGAATTTTTGATCCATATAACTCCGAGAAAATATTAGTAGGATGGCCTACAATATCGCACAATGCGCAATGTTGTAATGTGCTAGCTAACTTGGGGGTTTCAGGTTTCTTCCATTTTTTGTTATTTTTCTTGGTCGCATTAGTTGGTGCTGCTATAGGTGTTTCGTTAACCATTGTGCTGAAAAGTAAACAATAAATGTGTGTCTAATTTAATTTTCCCTTCATTAAATTGGACAATAAATTGTAATATTATCTTATAATCACTTGTAATAATTAACTAAGTATGATAAACTCAGTTAGCTCACGAATTTCAAGTTGAGGGTGGTTGGTGAGGCATGCAGATTCTATTAGTTTTTTAGTCCAAATTGCAACCTTAGTGCATTAGTTTAATGCATGAGAAATCATTTAACTCAATTAATTGAGTTAAAATTAGTTTAACTAGTTGTAATTGTTTGTTGCACTAGTGAGAGGTCAAGTGAATTAAATCAGATTTAATTCACATGTTGTGATCTGTCAAGTAACTGATGATTTACTATTAATAGTTGTATGCATGTCAGTTCTGATGAAGACCCAGTTGAGACAGAGGTTAAAAGGATGTTAACTATTAGTTGTATTATTAGCAAACTTCCCCCATGCAGTAATACACCCATAGGATTTCCCATGAGAATTGTGCAGTTTTGGAAGGTTGGAATTCCTAAATAATAGGGATTTCATTCCACATGAATTGCGCGAGCAAGGAAGATGAGAAGAGGCTGAAAATTGGCTAAGTGTTGGTCGATTTTTGTCTGGATCAGTGTGAGACAGTTGTGAGAGTGCAATAGACTCTTGTGAGAAGAGTGTATTGTAATTTTTTCATCATTCCTTGGTGAATATACAATAGAATATAGAGGGGTTTTGAGCAGCAAGCATTCACTAGGAAAAAAAAAAGTGTTGTGGATTGATTTGCTTCTTCCTTTTACTTTTTATTGGCGATCCTCTTTATTTTCCGCAATTCATTGGTATAAGGATTCAATATCTTGATTTAGCATATTTCATGATCAGATTAAATCCATTAGTAGACATATTGTTTGTATAATTTCTACATGGTATCAAAGCATTGGAAATCACTATAGTAGAGAAGAAATCAAGTTTGTGCTCAATAGCGTTCAAATTTTCAAAAATATTCTTTGGTGCTACAGGCAGATCAAGATGGATTTCAATGGATTAAGATTGGAATATGCACTCAAGGGAAGTTCTAATTATATTGCATGGAAAGATAGAATGGAGGCAGTTCTAGAGGATAACGGGTTGAAAGAATTCATTTATAATTACATTCCCAAGCCTGCAGCAGCAGATGTTGCTCTTCTTTATGCTTGGAAAAATAAGGTTGCAAAGGCGAGGAGGATCTTATTGGAGGGAGTTAGAGACCACATTGTATCGAGTCTCCATGGAAAAGAGACTCCATATGTAATGTGGAAGGCTTTGACAGATCTGTTTCATACTACCAGTGACTACAAAAAATTGGAACTAAAGGACAAGCTTAGGAAAATCAAAATGGAGAAAGGCAATAATATTCTGAAATATTTTACCAAGTTTATCCAATGTCGAGATGAGCTTTAGAGTGTTGGAATTACTGTAGCAGATGATGACTTGGTGAGCCTAACTCTTCTAGGCCTTCCCAAGAGTTGGCATAGTTATCAGGACTCTGTCAATGGGAGGGAGAAGCTACCAGATTGGGAGCAACTTTGGTCGGATTTGGTACAAGAATAATTCAGGCAGAATACCAGGGATGGATCCTCATCCAAGACAAATGATGAGGAAAATTGTGCCTTGGCTGGTAAGGAAAAGAAGGGGAAGGGAAAGAAATATTATTCGAAATTTGAGATCGAAAAAGAAGGCAAGAAACGTGACATGTCCAGAGTGAAAATTTTTCACTGTCACGAGCATGGAAATTATGCCACTAATTTTCCACGGAAGAAGAAGAACAATAAGAAATATTCGAGATCTACAGTGGGTGAGGCTTTGGCCTCACAATTTGAGTTTTAATTCTCACTCATCGCATGCATGTTGTCTCATGTGATGGGATCAGTGTGGTACTTGGATAGTGGTGCATCTTTCCACATGATGGGAGACAAAGAACTTTTTAGTAGCTTGGAGGAGAAGGATCTCCAAATGCATATCGAAATGGGTGATGACGAGAGGTATAGCGCTACTGGGATTGGTACAGTTACTTTCCAAAGATAGTTAAGTAAAACCTTCTTATTAAAAGATGTCATGCATGTACCAGGCTTGAAAAAAAAATTATTTTTAGCTTCCATGTTGGAGGATAGAGGATATGATGTGGTTTTCAGTGAAGGGAAAGCATTCCTTCATCACAAATCCAAATTAAAAGTCAAGAAGATTGGGATTCGTGTGAATAGTCTCTACAAACTTGATGTAGATGGTTGCGCAACATTGATGTGTAAAGCAGACAAAGTGGTGAGCCGGGATTAGGGTGAGTTGTGGCACATGAGATTGGGCCATCTACACCATGGTGCTTTGAAGGTCATGCAGCAGATTTCTATGGGGCTTCCAAAGGGTACTCTTGCGCAGATAGACACATGAAATGGATGTGTTATCACTAAGTAAATTCTCCAGGTTCAAGAGAAATAGTCCGAGCTAACCACAAACCTACTTCAAACTATAGGATCTAACCTTCCTAGGGTTTAGAGAGAGCTCTCTCTTTAAAGTTTAACTTCGTTTTGATTTATAATATTAGGCTAGTTATGAAAGTACAATTTGGTTTTGGTTTAAAGGGTTTGGTGGGAAAAAATCACTTGGAGGTAAGATAGAGAGAAATCTACTTGTCCATTGGGCTATGGAGTCTAAATCAATCTAGCAGCATTAGAAATCAAGGCCAAAAATGTACAAATATATTCAGGGCAAGAGAGATAAGCCTCAGATATTTGGGAAAGTGGTTTTTTGTGAGGTGGTATGATCAGGATAAAGGGCACTTAAGGATGCTTTAATCCGGAAAATGGAAGTAGAAGGCAGAGGTCAAATGGGAGAAGGAGTAATTAAGGGTTCCTTGCACCATGTTGAAGCCTCCAAAATCATCGCTTCAAACATTGGGGGAAAACCACCCAGTATGGACCTTAGAACAGCTCATCCATTTGGGATGGTTGCTCCGACTGGATTTATAGGACCAATTTACTATTTATGAAATGGATTGGTGATGGGGTGTTTGTGAAAGTGGATAATGAAACTAACTAATTGAAATAATCTATCTGACTTAATGTATGACTTGCAAATAACTCTAAAACTAACCCAGGTATTAAATATGAATACGACTTAAAGATTGTTTCAATTAAACAAATAACCATGAAAATGTGTTATTTAATTAAAAGAAAGATGTAGTATCATATAATGATAAATATGTTTAATAAATTAAACTGAGTTATAATAGCACATCGCATTCATAAATTTATATCGTTTACACACACTATGAAAGATGATATTCCTATATCTTCAGAAATTATATGATAAAGAAATATTTGAGAAACAAGTATATATAAGCGATAGAAAATTTTAATGAGAATATTTCATCACATAAAGAAAATAAAACGAAATCGATAGAAATACCAGATACATTTGACATCTTCCTGATTCAATTTAATATTCTGATCCTGCGCTTTAACTTAGAACAATCTTCAAGGTACATAAATGCAACTCTAAAAAATAATTCACCATGAAATCATAGGATGTGATTCTTTATAAAAATAAGATAGTCAAGGAGTACAGAAATGTATTATCCAAGCCCAAAATATTACAAATTCAGGACCCTTTCTAAAATGCTTGAAAGGGTTTTAAATAGGAAATTTAAAAAACAAATTAACTAAAACTATTGCTAAAAAGATCATCAGAGATCTGAAAATAGAATTGTGATCTTCAATAAAATAGGTTCATTGGATTTCCATAATATCTAATGCGCGAAGCTAGCAGATTTTGAGCATATCTTTTTCTTCAATTGGGTGACTGAGACGTGAATGCAGTTGACTAGTGTATGTGGCATCAGAAAGTTCTGGGATGATATAATTTATGGTACTAGAAATACATTTGGTTGCCATCTACTGACTATATGGCTTGACCAAATGGGACCATAAGGGATCCCATGTAATTCCCTGTGTTTTATCAACCTTTCGATTTTTACTGATTAATTCATGTTTCCATCTTTTGTCTATTTCTTTGACCTTAGGCAACTTTCCTGGAGTGCAATATGAGATTAAATTTGCTGCATATAGACTATCATTAACCAGTTGTGTCAAATTATCCATTATAGTCCTTGCTCTAGAAGTAACACATTCTTCTTTAATCATTTCAGTTCCCCACTCAGCAAATAGGATTTCTTTATGTGATGCCTCAATTCTAGGAAGATTTGAAATTTTACCCTGTTCTGTTTCCTTCCATACGATAAATTCTGAAATCTTCTCATCGACGCTTTCAAATTCTAATCTTGTATTGACTGCTTCGTCGATGAGGGATGATGTTATTTCAGAGAGGGGTTCAGCTTGTGATATTTTCTGGCATATATCATTCAATTTTTGTGACAATAACTTACTCACTTCAAGGGCTTCTGTCTTTAACTAGTCCAGTTTAGGATAATCTTTGAATTTATCCATTTTTGCTTGAAATATTATACTTTGCTCTTCCTTGGCAGCTTTCTCTTTTTGTAGAAATGTCTGCAATTTTGTTACTTCCTAGGACAACTGTTGTTGTTTGTTTAAAGCTTGAAGATCAAGCTTTTTCTTTTGAATGTTCAGTTGTTCTTCTAGTTGCTTAATTCTTAGTCTTTCTTCTTCCAATTGCTGCTCTAACTGTGATATCCTTTGTTGATCATTTTTTGTCCTTTCTTCTAATAATGTTATCTACAAGTCCTTTTGTTTTACCAGTTGAGTAATTTCAGTAGCTTTATCCATTGTGGTTGCACTATAAGCCCCTACATATTGGGATAGTTTGGTTAGATCCTCTGAAGGATCTACTTCAGAGTGTTTCCAAACAACAGTCATTAGTTCAACCTGGGGAGTTAAAAGTGGTCCTTGATCAATCCTCCTTCTCTTTCTTTGTTTTCTTACTACAACTCTATGCTTAGGGATATAAAAGACATCTAGAAGGGGTATATCTTCAACTCTTAGTATAATTTCCTCATATGGGTCTTCAGGAATGATCTCAGTATCTTGACAGTCAATGTTATTAATTTGAGAATTGCCCTGGTCTCCTATCTGTTGAGCAAATTGTTCATATTCTTTTAACAACTTTTCATTAATATTGGTTTCAGCAGAATATCCCTCTTTCTCACTCGTCTTCTCTTTTTCAAGTTGATCATTAGGCTTGTTGCTTGTATCTTCTTTCTCTATCTGTACATCAATTTTGCTACCTATATCCTCTTTCTTTTGTTTTGTTTCAATACTCTCTTCTTCTTGTAAAGTAGTCTTTAAATGGTCGAGGGGAACTGTAAGCAGTCTTTTGCTTCTAAACTGTAAAAACTTATTCATATCCTCTATTTGAAACTTTGATTTAGCTGAATCATAAACCTGCAAAAATTTCTCAATCGAGACAAATAGGTCATCAAAATCATCAGCTTCATGCTCAAATTTAGCAATTTGCACCATAGATGTGAAGTTGAAAGCAACTTCATTTGGATCATATTGCCTATTGGGAACAATTGCAAGCTTGAGTTCTTTTATCTTAAGGGCTTCTTTTTCAGCATGCTTGAAATCATTTAGGGTATAAGTTCCACATTGGAAAGGAAATGTAGGCCACATCAATTTTTTAGAATTCTTTAAAATTTAGGACATTCCCTTTTCGGTCAACTGGTAAGCTATTTCTTGAGCCAATATTTTATCGGGGACATATAAGGGCAAGATGTGAGGTTCAGAAATGCTTCCAAATACTCCTATATAGGTGAAATTTTCTTCCCCAAACCAACTTTCGATTGGGGTTAAATCAATTTTTTCCTTATCTGAGAGCCGAGGAGGGGGTTGGTTAAAAATAGCTTGATAAATGGGCAACATGTAGCCATGGAAAACTCTGTATACATGATTCTTGAAATGGGATTTCCACAAATATCTATGATAGATGTGTATATGAGTAGGATCCTGAGGAGTCCATTTCCATCGCAAAATCGGAAACTCAAAATTAAAGCATAAGGCATCTAAAATGTAAGCACAAAAATGAAATGGGGGTGTAGTTCCAGTATGTTTATTTCTTCTACAATCCGGAATTTTATTTTCTATTTTATCAGATAGAATGACTGACCAATCTATAATAACGGAACTTACAGCGACCTCAATCAGGGGTACCATTTGAATAGAAAACCTTGCAGTATTATTACTCCCAAAAAGTCTGCACATCATGGCAGCAACATAGCAATACAGAGGTGCAAGAGACTCTATAGAATACATACCTGAGGTCTCATTCTTATGTTTGTCTGGAGCTTGTCTCCATTGCTTAATAGGGTTTGATTATATTTCATTGCTTGAAGCGAAATCCTCTATGAAGGCTTTGTTGTAGGTGTTCTAAGGTTCTAGTAGATGATACATTACTTTGATGTCTTCTGCTCTAAAGGAACCAAACATCTTTCCTCCAGCTGTGACAAATGTCCTGTCTGTGATGGTTGTGGTTTCTATTACCCATTGTATTACATCATACTATGGATATACATTTTCTCAAGCTGCAATTCTACGGAGAAAATAATTTGCCAGTTCTTTAAGGGGACTATCTGAATCTGATTCTCCATCTGGCACTGTCACCTTTACTTCTATAACAGTAGGGTTTTCTGCTTCAAGCAAGTTATAAACTTCTTCCCATGAAATATTTCCGAGACCCAGGCACGTAGTATCCGTAATTAGCTTTATTTTGATTGGCTTTTCCTTTGGCATGATGGTAACCTTTGGGACGACAACACCTCTCGATTTCTTAAGCTTATTTGACATTCTCTCTTTCTGATATTGTCTCAAAAATTGTGCGAATAAGTGGAATTGCTGTTTTATAGACCTGTAAATGAGAAAATTTTCTTAGAAGCGGGAAGAAAGCGAGTTATAATAAATATCGTTAAGTAAAAAGGACATTATTTAAGAACAATTGTGCGAAGATTTGATTCATGATTCTAAATTTATTATCTCCGTATTAAAATTGAATGCCCTTAAGGAAAGTCACATTCACGCATTACTTGTCATTATTCGTTTGATTTTCATTTAATGACAGTCATACATCAGGGATCGACAATATCAAAATATCGATGTAAGAATTACCTTTTGGAACTTCCGATTGCGATTTGCCGATGAGTGATATGTGCGAAGCACTAATAGCGATTAATAATAAATGATGGTCTATCGCATTGGACTGTTAAAAAAGAAAGCCAAAAGACATACCATGTTTTTTACCGATTTGCGATTTGCGATAAAGTCATGTTGCATTGGATCTTTCCAAAGGAATGGATTTGTAATGTGACTTTGCCGAAATGCGATTGCGATTGTAGTGAGGTCCATCGCATCAGAACGTTTATAAAGTAAGTAAACGTGATGTTGATGTGCCGAAATGCGATTGCGATTAAATTACATTGCATCGGAGTTTCTCAAAAAAAATAATGAAGAATGACTTATCCGAAATGCGATTACCAATAAGCCTCATCACATCAAAGTTTTGCAAAGAAGATATGAAAATATAATACTCCTCCGATTTGCGACTTGCGATTTACTTCATCGCATCGGACTTTTCAAAAGGAAAATGTCTAAACTTTGTGCTGATGTGATATAAGTCTTATGATTGATTAGATCAGAATTAGTTTGAGATCACATTTGTCTATTTGATATGGAATTGATGCTTTTGCGTGTTTTTTAAAAATGAATCCCTTTTATTGTTTTTCTATGATAATCAGATTTCCTCAAAATTTTATTCCTATCTAAAAAGAAAAGAGGCCCTATTTCTTATTAAAATTTAACATAAAAATTTAGAAATAGGGATGGTTGTTGTACAGTACAACACACCGGAAATCAAAAGAAAACATTTAAATGGCAACTAGTTAAAGACAAGGAGCACTTGACTAATCCTATATTAATACTCCTAGTTACACATTCAGATAGAACAAACATAAAATGAATGCATGAAACTTAGAAAATGAAATAGTGACAAGTAGGAAGTACTTCACTCATCAGCTTAACACACGGATCCTAAATTATGATGCCATTCAACTTGTCCAGTCTGCTACTTCGAATTCAAAGACACAAGAGCCTCCAATGTCCAAAAAAATGTCTATAGTAATTCCATCAATTTTATTCCACACAAAATTACTTCAAAGAGTGAAGTATTTATACAAATTCTAAAGTAGAATATCTTGAAAAAATATCAAGATTGGTTTACAAATATCTCCAACTGTTTTACATAAATAGAACTTAAGTAAAGGACAATAAAAAATAATGCATATATTTGGGACTATTTTTTATGGATAGGTGATGAAAAAGAGGAGAATTCAAATTTTATCTCAACTCTTAGTTAATGATAAGGCATCTAAGTCATTAATAGTCTCCTTTCTTTGTGCATTCTGCTCCAGCAATTCTGCAAACTTGCGGTCCAATGATACACTTTTATTTCTCAATAAAAAATATATATGTAAAAATTGAAAGAGGTTATTGTATATGAATATGTTGGTGACATAAAACTCTCTCTGTTCCCTAAAATTATTCTCCAGCGGTTCACAATAGGCTCTTCACAAAGATGTGTAAAACAGAGTTTTACAGAGTCTGAAACATAGGCTGTAAAGATGCGCATGTATCTCTAATTTTGTAATACCTGTGCACACAGTGAGATATTTTTTTGTATATGGGGCTCTTAGGGATAGAAACCTCCTTCATTTTTGTAAGATGTATTTCGGATTGGCCACAAGTTTCTCTGCAAAATGATGACTTAACAAGAATTTTCTGCAAAAAGTGCTTTCCAATATTGTTTAATATTTCCCAACCCATAATGGCTGTTAGAAAAGTGAGAGAGGTTTTTGTATTTGGACATCTTAGTAACGTAAAAATCCTTCAAGTTTTCAAAATTCATCTTGGATTGGTCACAATAGTTTCTGAAAAACAATGACTTAAACAGGAAATTTTTGAAAAAATGTTCCTTCTTGCTTTGTTTTCATTTTTTAACCTTTTTGTTCTTTTAACTGTTTTTACTTTCACTTTGGATAAATTTCATTGTTGGTGAAAGTATTTTCATCTCTATTTAACCATTACTACCTTTGTTTTTACTTTTAATTTTTTACCTTGACTGCTCTATAACTTTGTTTAACTTTCACTCTTACTTTTACTTGATACACTTTAACAACTGATACTCTTTAACTGTTATGTTTTCACTGTCCCTGTGAATTCTCATTTCACTTTTACCACTCACTGTGCAAATTTCATCATTCTGATCTCTCTTTGACTTGATTTTATTCTTTCTTTGTATACAAACTGTTTTTTGAATGAAGTTTTTGAATTAAAATCTGAGAATTTGGAGCAAAAAATTTTGTTAACTAGTATTGAAACTATTGGTCCAATTTCATATTCTGATAATAACCTGAAAAAATCAAAAAATTTGTTAATGAAACAAAGATCTGCAAGGAGGTGATTGAAGGCTTTTGACTAGTTTTAAATAAGAAACAAGGGTTTCCTGAGTCTCTTACTGAGAAATTGGGCTGAGAGTCTTTTGAAATGGGTTACAAAGGCTTAGGATACCTGTAGAGGTTTTCTGGCTTGTTTCAGAGCTTAAAATAGATCATTAAACTGTGAAAACTCACAATTTCTTCTCAAAATAGCATACAACATAAAAACAGGGTTTTTGGAAAAATTTGACAGGGTCTAGCCTGTTTTTGGGCTTTTTGGCAGTTTCTTTCAATTGATTTTGAACTCTAACCGGATTTGTTTTTTTATTTAGGGTCTTTCAAATCAATAATAGGCTCAATTTCAGGAAATACCTATTATAAGTAGGTACAGGTCTTTAGAAATGGCTCTGAGGATTTATCACACGTTCTATGGTATCTTTTCTCGTTTCTGGAGCAATTCAGGGCTTCTCGGTGATCTTCAACAATAAATACAGTCTTTACACTAGTTCTGGGCATAAAAATCATGTACAGGATTCTGTTCTCTGAGTCAGAATAGCCAACGTAGTCAATGTGTGTAGAATAAAGGAACAACAATGCATTCTCATGGTTTATGGGGCGACTTAGGTTACCTTTACTTGCAATTAATGACTGTCAAATCGGGCGGGAGGCGGTTTCAGGCTTCAATGTTTGAAACAGTAAGCGGTTTATCGTGTAGCATTGTGGCAGTAAGTGGTTTTGGCTTGAACCCACGCGATCCAATGTGAAATAGGCATGTGGAGGAGAGATAAAGTTATGAAACCTCCCATTTCGCACAGAAATGGAGAGGGGGTAATCACGCAAGTTTTCTACGTGATATAGGATTTCAACCGTCGGATCTAGGGTTTGTATGCAAACGATCTAGATTAGATGGGAAGGTGTGCCGGAATAGGGGAGTGGGACCAGGGTGTAGTATGTGCGATGGGAATGGATTAAACTTTAAAATGATATGTTTTAATAAAGTTTAAATTTTGGGCATATAGGATAGGCAGGTATAATGTTTAATTCAAAACATTGTTTTGAATGTTTCAATTATTCATATGCGAGTGTGGGCTTTGTTATTTATATAATTTTCAACGTTTTGAATATTTTTCAAACTATAGGGGTGGGGTATTTCAATAGAGATAGGTTTAGACCAAGGGGTTTATTAGGGCGGGGTATTTCAATAGAGATAGGTTTAGACCAAGGGGTTTACTAGGGCGGTTTATTTCAATAGAGATAGGTTTAGACCAAGGGGTTTATTAGGGCGAGGTTTTTATTTTATGCATGTGGGGATAATAAACTTTGGTCTAAATGTTAAAATAGTGGGTTTTTGGGGGGTTATTTAGATATAGGGAATTAATAAGTAGGATAGGGTATTTCTTAGGGATTTAATAAAATATGTTAAAAGTTGATATGAAAGGGTAGTGTAATGTAAAACAAAATACATAAAATCTCTAAGTGTAAAAAGCAAAGCATTGCTCATATTTATATTATTTCACCAATACTTAGGATAAATGTAATTTTGAGGGGTTTATGAATGCTTTTGAAGGGATGAAGTTAATTATATGGGATTTTAATCTTCGCTAAGTAAGAATATGTATTTACTTAGGAAAATAGGTTAACATGTATGAATGAAGGATGAGTGATGATAAATGGGGATTTAACATAAGAACTCAATATTTTCAACTAGTCATTCATCGAGCCTTGGGTCTAGTACCAACAAAAGTCAGAGAAATGCTCTGAGCCTGTTTGAATAATAGCTTAGAATATTGAATACTTATGGGAGATGGGAAATTAGTGATTTTTCCTGATGATTCATTATTACATGCTTTCTCCACTTATTTTTACCTACCCAGCCTTATTCTAAAATTTTTCTTCATTTGGCAGGTGCATTTAGGGTTGCAACCTTGAAACATTTATTCTTTTAAAGAATAAACTATCTAGATATACCTTATTTCATCCAAGGGCTCAAATTAAACTGTTGAGATCTTCATTATTCTCTACCTATCTACTGATTTATCAGGATTAAATTGACTAACAAATCTTTATTCTATATCTAAAACATGAAATTGAAAACATTACAAGTCAAGATTAAACAATTTAACTTATCATGGATTATGGCATTTATTGACACTCTGCCATCATTATTTATTTTGCAGAAAAGTAAAAAGTAGTGGCATTTGGAATTGCTCACTTTCAGGTCTTATTCTCATCTTTTTATTTTGGGGTCTATATTTTCTAAGTCCTTTAATCTTTATTTTAGTACTTTTTACCCTCTTTTTGATTTTTTTCAATTATTTTTTTTCAATTTTTTCAAAATATGGGAAAAAAAATTGCTGAAAGCAAGGTATGTATATATTTTACAAGACTATGAAAATTCAATTCAAAATTATGAATCCTATTGTTATAGTACCCTAACAACGGCTTCACATGGGGATGGCATCTCCTTGTGAGATGTCAAGAACATCGTCGACTAGTAGCGTGATCCATTGGGCCAATCCAAACATGCATATGATGTGACTGAAAACTCTTGAACTGAATTTACACCTTTTTCTGCAAAATGAAATCTAATCTGAGGCTATAGGGTGCTGCAACCTTCAAACCAAACTACTAAATAAACAAGACCTTAGGGCCTTTTCCTTGGCTTCAAATCTTGATTAATTATTTCAAAACTAGTTGAAAACTGAAAAATTGTAATAAGATGAAATCTTACCTACTTACTCTAATCAGTTGTTCAACTGCTGGTTAGGTAAAATCAAATAGCCAATGCAACCATTTAAGCATTATATACATTGAGGTATTTTGTTGCATGTACTTGTTGATTGTCAAAACTGTAATTTTGAAACCTATTAGAAACTTATCAACAAATGAGAGGATAAGGAAATACTTGATTTCCTTTGTTGACTCTAGAAACTTTTCAAAAGAATCTTCCAAGATATATACACTAATGTTTAACTGATCTAAACAACTGTACATCTGTTCTAGATGTCCTCCATGCCATGAAACTGAAATGTTACTTTCATCTTTATCTCCTTGCAAACTTTTTGATGATATTCCTACTAATTGTAATGTTTGATTGGTGAAACCTTTATCATCTTGATTATGAAACTCTTAGTTAGTTAATGGATAAATTATTTGAATGCATTCATTATCCAACATATCTGCTATTGGATCATGAAAAACTTGTGAGGATGGCTGCAATCTATTGGATATGGAATTCCATGGGACCTCATAAACTTCAACAAGTTGCTCATCCTTTTATTTAATGATGTTATACCACATTTCCTTTAAAAGCTGAAATGATTCAAAACATAGTGGTATGGAACTTTCTTATGTTATTTGATCATATGTTTCAATGGAATTTGATAATTGCAATTGTGAAACTGAAATATCCTGATCAAGAGTTTCATTATCTTCTTTTTTGTCCATAACAATATCTAAAGACTAATGATTATTTCACTACTACATTTGGCGGAAATTCCGACACTTGGTTCCGACGCTTTTGACCAAATGTCGGAAATTTCCCCAAATTTTTTCAATCCCGCCCGAAACCGTCGCTATACCGACGTCTAGAGAAATGTGTCGCAATACCGACACTTAGACAAAGTGTCACAATTGCAACACTATGCCCCAAGGCGTCGCGATTGCGACAGATGCTTCCAAACGTCGCAATGTCTAAGTGTCGCAATTGCGACGTTTGGAGGCATCCGCCGCAATAGCGACGCTTTGTTTGCGACACAATGTCTAAGTCTCGCAATTACAACATTTAGAGAGATCCGTCGCCATAGCGACGCTCTGGCCGCCGTCGGTATAACGACACTTATATGCAATAAACGACAGTTATATGGAAGCAGGCGATTCGATCGCGTAAGCAGGCGATCGAATATATGGACAGTTATATGGCAATAAATCAGCCATCCACGTGGAAGCAGGCGATTCGATCGCGTTATTTTTTGGCCCGTCTGCATTGTGGAATTCCAGACCCAAAACATTATAGGGTGGAATTAATTTGATTTTCGCGTCACAGTTTTCCTCCGTACGAAAAGCCAAAAAACGGACCCGAATTTTTATATGGCGTATTCTATGAGGTTTTCGCGTCACAAATTATGGTGACATCAGCAGGATATTTTGGAACGCGAATTTGTGATTGAAATCGGGTTTATTTTTTTTGAAGTCCAGACGTATGATATAGTTTTATTAATATTTTGTTATAAGTTTTGTTTCACTGCCCGATAGTTATTTACATATGCGCAAATATTTCACTTTGGGCATTTGTAATGTGGGCCCCGAATAATTTAAATAGGTACATATACATTAGACAGTTTAAAAGTTTTGAGGATTGCACCCCTGGTGCAATTGTTTGTTTATAAGATTATATGATACATGTGAGATAAAGGTTTATTATTTATCATATATAAATAAATTTTATCAATATTGGACATTTACACTTTTATGAGGTGATGTTATAAGTAAATTCATAAATATCTCTTTTTAATCCTCATTTTACTCCATGAATATGTTTGGAAATGAAATTTCAATAGATTAATTTTCTCCTAACCTGTGTATCATCAATATTGTACATTTACATTCTTAATTATGAGGTGATGTTATAGGTAAATCCACGAATATCTCCTTTTAATCTTCATTTTACTCCATGAATATGTTTGGAAATGAAATTTCAATAGATTAATTTTCTTGCTATTATATGTTTTACGAAGATATGGTAAGGAATTCTCTCTTGTTCTTCTTAGAAATAATTATATATAATTTTTTTATTTTTTTCAAAATAGATTAAAAAAATTATATGAGAAAAATTATTAATTCATCAATATGTGTGTGTGTGTTTTGTGAGGAATAATTTCATAGTTCAACTTAATGGTTCATTATATAATCATGTGATCATCACCAATGATATATCTTAAAAAGAAACTGAAAAGCCATGTGTACAAAATCGATGTATACTCTAGAGAGTGGTTCTCATATCACTATGTAAATTGTTGTATGCTACTTCAACAAAAATATAAGATAAACTGTAATACACATCATATATGCACCATAAAAATTGGTACAGGGTAAAACCCACCTGCCACACCTTTGTACTTGATCCAATTTTCTCTGTCAACTCTTCTAGCTGTGGGAGTTTCCTCCAAGGATCATGATACCCCCAAGGCCTGTTATCATCCTAGTAATTCTCAGGTTGTGGGATAGGGATTTTTGTAGTTAAGAACACCAGAGGTAACCAAGAACCGCTTTGGGAATTCAAGATCTAGCCTTCTTGAACTCTAGAGAGGGATCTCTCCATATGATTTAGCTTTGTTTTAGTAACAGATATTAGGCTAGCTATGATTGTGTATTTCAGTTTGATTTTAAAATATTGGTGGGAATAAAGAGATTTCAAGGTAAACCAGAAGGATCTACCAGAATATTGGGCAATGGAGTCAACTGTCTAGGCACGCAGAACTAAGAAATAAGGCTCAAAGATGCAAATGTGCTAAGGGAAAGATAGGTGACCTTCTAAGGCTATGTATAGGCTTGATTTGATGGAGTGGATGGAATCTGAGTAAAACGGCACTTAAGAATCCTTAAGCTACAGATAAGAAGATTGAATAAGGGGATCTAACTAGGAACCGTAGAACTGCCCATAAGGTTTTACGAACAGGCTAATACTGGCCTACCATCTTTAAGGATGCCAAAAAGTTCGTGCAGGCCTGTGATAGCTGCCAAAGGGTAGGATGCCCTGGGCAGTCTGATGAAATGCCTTTGAACCCTCAAATAGTGATTGAACCATTTGAACACTGGGCACTTGATTTTGTTGGCCCTATTAGTCCTCCCTCAAACCAAAAAACATACATCCTAGTTGCAACTGAATATGTCACTAAGTGGGTCGAAGCAGAGGCACTTTCAAAATCTACAGAGTACTTTGTATTACAGTTTCTTTTCCAAATCTTTGTGTGCTATGGTATCCCAAGGGACATAGTCACAGATGGAGGACCACAATTTGTAGGTAATAAATTAGCTGAAACATTGCAAAACTACCACATTCAGCACAAGATTACAACTCCATATCACCCACAGGCCAATGGCCAAGTAGAGAGCACGAACAAAGTAGAAAACATTAAAATGCCAAGTAGAGAGCAAAAAATATAGTTTTCTTGAGAAATTTTATTCACACTGAATACTTTGAATTGTGAAGTATTTATACAAAAAAATGTTTACAAAATATCTCAGGAATTGAGATAATGTTTTAATCAAAAATAGGAAAGAAAACTTAAAAAGAGGGACATCTGCAAAACAGTTTGCAAGCTGTTACCTTTTTACAAGCAAAAATATAACTGATTATTCTAATTTGAATTGATTGTTGTTGTGCACTTTAACCCTATATTTTTACCATTTGAGGTAACAATAAAAAATGAATTTCCAAGTGAATTTCCTATTTTTTATCCATTAAATTCACAACAGATCTATGAATTCTTGCCACTTTTCTGCAGAGGGGATCTTCATAGTCTTCAATTTTTTGTAACTTTCATCTGCCTCTGTATACTTGGAAAATTTAGGCTTGATAGTGAACATATGCCTGATCTCATTATCTAAAAAGAACATATTTTCAAAATACTGAAGAAGTATTTTGCCTGTTGGTGATCCTTGAAGCAGTTGTTGTCTGGCTTGCTCTTTTGCATGATTTCTGATTTTTAGATCATAATATTTCTGAGGCATTAACTTATCATTCAATGCGTGAATATCAGGCAAACCTGCTTCTGACAATGTTTTGTATTTGGCTAAAAATATTGAGATGGATAAATTCATGTCTTTACATCGGTCCTCTAGATTACTCATTATGTTTCTTTTGTTCAGGACCTTTTTGATTTGAAGAATAGTTTCTGTTCTATCAACAATTTTCAATTCTTCCAACTCTTCCCTGGTTTTACTGTTTAAAAAAGCTATGAGTTGGATTGCTTGGGCTGGTTTTTTGTCAATTTCCCTCTTAGTCTTGTAAATCTCTACACTAGCAACTTGAAGTAACTCCCTCTGTTCATAAATTATCTGAATTGAAGGCCATTGAGAATGAATTCCATCAATAATTTTGGTCCATAAATGATTTTTTATAAAGGCCACTTAATCTGTAAGATTTACTTGTGCTTGCAGAATCTTTACCTGTTCTTGTAGTCGATTAGCCCTTTGCTCATGTCCTCTAGAAGTAGTAAAGGCATCATTTATGGATTTTTCTAAATTTTTAATAGTGCCTCTCAAACTAAGAATCTCTTTATCTTGGTCTTGTGGTGTGCTCCTCTGTGAGGATGAAGAAGAAGAGGCAGAGATTAGAGAAGTAATTGGCACTGCAGTTGGAAGTACTCCGTTCGGTGCCAAGTGTTCTGCCAAAGTAGATGGTATAGCGGTGTTTACAGTGGGGATCACTGTAGGAATGACCATTGGTTGTGCTTTTCTTAGTTCTTCATTCTCTTTCATTAGAGCTTCTATTTGACTTTCCATTGTTTCTATCTGACCTGACATTTGATGTACAAGCTAATTTAAATCATCATTATCTATTTTTTGTTGTAGAATTTCTTTTGCTTGAGAGTTTTCACTCTGAGGCAACTCAACTGTTTTCTAAGAGCAAATATATCCTCATTTTTCTATTTAATTAAGAATTTTTACCCTTCAATGTTGGCTGGGTCACCCCCTGCTTCAATCACTATATATTCTAGTGCTTTTATTCTTAAATTATTAGCATACATTGAGGCTTTTTCCAACCTCATTTGATTTTGGAGGTTGAGCACTGTTTTCTCAAGCCTAATTGATTTCATAGTTTTACTGACAATTTTGGAATATAGCATTTTAGTATTGCTCCTATGAAATTCAATTTGATCTAATTCATGAATGGCATCTGCATCCAGCTCAAGATCTGTTTTGGAATAATCTGCCACTGATTTTGGCTCAGCCACTGTAGGCTTCAAGAATGACATTACCAATTTATTGGATGAATAATCAAATGTTGAAAGAAGCCTGTCTTTGTTTCCAGGATTTTCCTTAATAAATCTAGAATGAGCTTAACTCTTGAGCTCTTCATTCTTCTCTTTAATATGTATGAATTTGATCTAAATCTCTGACTCTGTATTGTCAGTTTCCTAAGAAGAAGGAGGCAAATCGACAGTATCCTGGTTTTCCTTCATGAATGTATCTTTTTGTTGTGTTCCAATTTTTACATTTTGAAGCTCTTTTAATGGTTGAGTGACTATTCTTGTTTCTTCATCATTTATATCAATATTTACATCCTTATCCTTTTCTTCTTCTGTTGACTTGTTTCTTTTACTATAAGGAGTTCTAAATTTTATGTCCTCAATAGTCTCAGCTATGAAACTATCTCTTTCTCTGTCTCTTTTATGTACATTATCAGTATCTTTGGTTGTAGAAGCCACCTGTACTGTCTGTTCAATCTGTTTGCATTTGCCAATGTCTACCTGTATTACCTGTACTGCCTGTGAATCATCATCAGATAGGGTGTCTGGCTCCCATTCAATTTTATTTACATATATTTCAATATGGGGCTTAAGATCATGCAAGTAAACAGGCAACTTAAATTTTACCCTTATTGCAGTCAAAATACCTTGTGGGTCATACTTCCATTTAAAACTACATGGGAACTTATGCTCTTTAAGTTTGACATTTATCTCATTGGCAGCTTCTCTGTTATTCACAATGAATGGCCCAATTTGATTTTTTAGCTTAAATTGGGTCTTTTTCTTGAAAGCTATGAAGTGGATTTCATCTACATTCAATAGTTGTCTCAGATATTCTAAAGCAAATATTCTTGTAGTAACAAATCTGGGTAACTTATATGGGGCCAGGGATGAGCCATACACTCTGATTTTTGTATGATTTTTATATAAATACCAATATCTAGTTTTGCAGCTCTCTGATAACTACAAAATTATTTTTGTCTCATAATTGATCCTAGGGATCTCCTCTTTTTCCAAGAGATACATAGCAGGGGCTATAAATGAGTCATTGAAATCTGTAAAACTATACTTGCTGTTCCATTTCCTTAAAATAGATGACCAAAATACTACTGATAGAACTTTTCCTTTTGCATCCACTTTCTTACATTCAATTGGAAACTTATCTGTTTGATAATATAGGAAGAGGTGGAGTAGATAAGAGGAGTATCTGAAAACTCCTTCTTCTGATAATCTGGATAACTGATAATGCATACTTTCAACAATAAATCTAGCAAAATTGAACTGAATGGATGGTGATTGACCAGGGCTTAGAGTTGACAGAAAACCTAGGATAGCCACATCAGTGAATTCATCACTGGTGTATCCTAGTATGAAGGAGAGCATTGAGACAATATGTATAGTTTCATTTGGGAAATCAACAGTGTCAAAAGGAGGATTTAACTTAGGAATATCAACTTGATTTGGACAAAAATTCTGGTATATTTTGAATCTAGCATTGAAATCCAAGTCAAGATATAGTTGGGTTAAATTTTCTATTGAAAGGGAAGAAGAATTGGGGTCATGATTCATTTGCAGCATGGAATTTATCGACTCTTTAGTGATGTAAAACAGGGTATATTTTTCTTTGTTTACATACATCTTTGTTCTGGAATATAATAGGCTTGGCATAATCTGATAAAGTCAGGAATAGAATGAGTGAGAGGGACAATATATCTAGGCATATTGGATTCCCAAATTGGAATATCTTTGTCACCCTTTTCCACTGATTTGCCATAGCACCAATTATAGACATCAAGCAGGTTAAATTCTACATTAGGGTCTAGTATTCTATAGTCCAGATCAACTAAAGGGATGTTCTCTAGAGAAATTACTGGAGGGTGGACTGGTCTCACCACTTCTGTAGAATCAGCCATGAGTACAGGAGTTGGTTTATCGATTTTGAAGGACATAGGCTGAGGAATCTTTGTAGAAGAATTATTTTGAGATTTTGGCCCTCCATTATTGGGGGTTACCAGTTTCTTGGTCATTTTTAATAATGAACGAAGCAAGCTTAAACGGTTTTATAAGTTCCTTTACGAGAAACAGGGGTTTCTTGGCGAATTTCCACTGAAAATGGGGTTTCTGAACAGGGTTTTTAGGAAATTCAAGGAATTTAAAGCTCAGAACGTGTATTTAAAATCAATTTCAATAGAAAAATGGACCAGGGTATGGAAAAAACTACGAGAAAGGGAAATTATGGATTCCAGGGAAATTTTGATAGAGTTTCCCCTGAAAAATGGACACTTTCTTGCAGTAACTTTGGTAATTATTTGAAATCGACAGGAATTTTGAAATCTCAAAGGGAAACTTCGAAGAAAAGTACCTGGAGAACCAGCGGAATTCGGTTGAAGACGTTGCAGAGGTGCTCAGTCTTAAATTTTTTGAAAATGGCTTCGCAAAGGACAATGTAGTACTTTGTAATGGAAATTCAGGGCAATGGGCGTCGAAAAATGGTACTGGTAGGTTGACAATGGCCCTGCAAAGTTTCTCAGGGTTCAAACGGTGTGATTTTGAGGAAAAACGGTTCTGCAATGTTTTTACAGGTTTAAAGCGAAAAGGTGAAAATTTGAATGAAAAATATAATTTTAATGTATTAAACGATGGTATAACCATAGTTAAATGACATTAAACTATGGTTAAATGGGTTAGGTTTAGGGAATACCGCCAGTGGTATTCGTGAGGGTAAATGGTGGTAACAGAAACTAGCTTTTCGAACGCGATACAACGTGGTGGCGACACGTAAGCGCGGGTGGTTTGCAAAAACCACCCATTTCACGCGGCTTTGCCAAAACATCAAACTATTACTTTATGAGCGCGGAAATGTATTAGCACCGTCGGATCTGGATTCAACGAGCGAACGACCACGATCAAAAGGAAAGGTGCGGGGAAAAGGTAAGTTATCGGGTTCACTTTGGGCCATTGATCTTGGGAAATCGTTGCTATACCGACATTTAGAGAAAAGTGTCGCAATACTGACACTTAGAAAAAGTGTCATAATTGCAACACTATGCCCCAAAGCGCCGCTAGACGGCTGCCTCCAAACGTCGCTATTATATGTTTTACGAAGATATGGTAAGGAACTCTCTCTTGTTCTTCTTAGAAATAATTATATATAATTTTATTTTATTTTTTCAAAATAGATTAAAAAAATTATATGAGAAAAATTATTAATTCATCAATATGTGTGTGTGTGTGTTGTGAGGAATAATTTCATAGTTCAATTTAATGGTTCATTATATAATCATGTGATCATCACCAATGATATATCCTTAAAAATCAATGAAAATATGCATGTGCAATCAGTCTGTATACTCTAGAAATTGGTTCTCATATCCATATGTAATTCTGTTGTATTACTAATAGTACGGATAAATACATGTCTGCATTATATACTATAACAATTGCCATATAACTAATTGAACTTGGATACATGTAAATTCTGGGGTAAATTCTATATGATGTGTATATCATCTAATAGATATTTGATAAGTTTGATATCTAAAATGATAAGAATATCACTTTATCATGATCTTGTAAATGATTATAGAATTGTCTATATTTCATAAAATTTTCAATGATTTGTTAAAAAATCAACACAATCCTTCAACAATGCTCATGATGTGGAATGTCATTAGTGACAAAAATGATGGTCACATGTCCATTTCTTCAACTTATGATGCTCATGATGTACTTGGAATATGTTAGAGCAAAATGATGGTCTGTCTATACATTTCTATGGTATGGTGATCTATATATATATATTATGTGACAACAATTGATATAATTAAATGGAAATTAAAGGTGTGACTCAATTATTACCTTATTTTTTAAAGCATAAGTTACAACTTCCTAGTTTTATTTATTAGCTGTATTTTATTCATTTGGAAAGCTAGTAAACTGATGCTAATTAATTAGGACTTTAATGAGAGGTCATCTTCATATGCTAAAATATAGTGGTAATTGTAGTCACTATGGGACACGCACATGCCTTACTGAAAGAATTGAAATATAAATATAATACACATCTTATATACATATATGGTATACTATGCTTTCAGCTTATCTTATACTATGTGTTGAAATTATGACTGATATACAGTAGCGCTTTACATTCGTGATCGTGCAGATATGAATTATATAAAAGCGGTCATGAAGCCATGCCATTTTAGATTGATAGAGTTAAAAATTGAAGACAGATGGTCTAGAGGCGAAATTTCAGTTTAGAAATCGCTGAAGGCGGATTTAAAGAAATTTAGCATCACCATACGTCAAATCCCAAATTCTTAAACGATTTTGAAGAAAATTCATAAAGCGATTGAATAGAAATTTGGCGTCATTTTTGATGGCATTGACAAATTACTTTAGCTGAAGATAGAGGCTGGGATTAGATATCAAAGGAAAGTTAATGAAATTTTAAAATACAACAAGTAGTCACAAGGTATAAAATAGGATCAATTCTCAAAGCAGATTGAATAGGAAATTTAGCGTCATTTTGATAATGATAAATAAATTTTTTATTTTGAAGTGGTGAAGGAGAGTTTAATTTTGATTTGTGTCTAGCGGTCGAAGTTCTTCAATGTTTGTTTTACAAAAATATATAGTCGTCTGAATTATATATATATATTTACATATATACATCATATGCACAATTCAAAGCGGTAGTTGTAAATGCAGTCTGAGTGAAATTTTAAATTAATGAGTTAAGTGGAAATTTTAGAGTGTGAGTTTTGTTGAGCTATGTTTAGGCAGTCAAAGTTTTTATTCCCTCGATCAGAAGGAAATTTTGTAACCAAGGTTTGAAGTTTAATGACAGTTTTCTGGGTGAAAACTCTTGTTTCGTTAGAATTTTTTTATATATTTTATTCAGAATTTTAAATATTCCAACACACTATGATCTCTTGAAAATTATTTAAAAATCAAGTAAACCTTCAGTAAAGAAAAAAACATGAGCAGGAAACTTTCATTGCAATAAATTTATGTTTAAACTATTTAATATTGCATAATCTGTCTTATAAAAGTGCATAATGGGACTAAGAACAAATCCTGAATGCATTTTTAGCTTATTTGATCAAAAAATAGGCAAAAGCATGAGCACTCGGAAAGGTATCAATCTATGTATTATTTCTCTCGCGTATCGTGTTGAGTAGTGGAGACTAAGCCCTAGATTTTTTTTACGTATCAATCTCTGTTAATTATGTCTATGTAGTTATAGGAATAACAGCCAAAAAATACTGGGGCTTCAGAGGAGTAGTCTATGTGTGCAGAAATTGATGATTCTTTGTTGACTAAATGTTATACCATTTACATTGTGGCTTGAAATTAGCCAGGCCATGTTCTTTGTTTAATGAGTATCTATTTTCACTATGTATAGAAAGTTTTTTTTTCTAGTAAAAGTAATTATATTAACAAAGATGCAGTGCGGCGGCCGGAAACTTTGATCATGCCGAGTGTGACGGGCATGAGAACAACCATGGTTTAGGCGCACCTGTGAGAAACCGATCGAAAGCAGTTCATTGAAAAATCCCGCGCGGGGGTAAGGAGTAGCTCTTTCGGGGAGACCATATCGAAGCAAAAAAAACGGATGCATTTTCGGAGACGGCGGGAAACGGTATGTGAGCAGGGCGAAGTGAGAATGTGGGCGGAAATGGAAACAAACGGAGAGTGAAGGAGAACCTTCATCGGGGATCGGGTTGGTAGACAGCTGCGCACCCAGAATTCATCTCAGTTCCGTCCTTTGGAGTATATAGGTCAGCAAGCAGAATGGATCACCTTCCATGAAGGAAGGTAATGCGCCTGCTTCGCTTGCCCTGCGTCTTTCAGTGGGTTGACCCACCGCTTCCTTGTTCCGCACAGTCCTGCGTGGCCTTACTGTCGACCACACGTTCGCACCTGTCAGGTTTCAATGCCAGCTGTTCGCCGAATCACGAGCGCCGGCCACGTGCAAGGCGGCTGCGAGGAACAATTTCACGAGGCTCTTCATGAAAGAACGGCAGTAGTGAGCGATCTGGGTTTGATTGAGAATGTTGTTAAAGGAGAAAAATGCGCGGGGTGGGTTTGGCGGGGAGGAGCCGGAAGGAGTGGGGGGGCGAGCGCGTGGGCGGGAGAAAGGGCCCTCTCGGTTGACTATCGAGTGGGAGATGAACGCGAGAGGGCAGAGGAAGCGTCGGGTGCCGGCGCCTCGGTGGAGCACTCCTTCGACGGCATTCTATGCTGAGGCACGGCGCCGTCGCGCTCGGGGAAAAGCTGACGGGGAAGGAGACAAAAAAAGATGGACGGAAAGGCGAGGCGAGAGGGACGCCGGGGGCGATGAAGCAAGCTTGCGGGAACCGACGTGGCAAGTTGGAGATTTTCTCCAAAATCAAACAACAATTGAGACGGCTCCTCTTGGGTTGGTCACGAGCAAGTGGCTGCCGCTCTGGAGCGCACCACGGATTCACGGGCGGGGGTCACATTTCGAGACCGGAAGGGCATTCCACTCAACAACCAGTCTGCAGCTGAATCGGCTGGTAAACCACCATAAATAGGCTGGAGGTAGGTGTGTGTGCGAGAATGTCTGTTATCGAGGGGCAGTTCGGTTTATTCGGCGGTAAATATTTGTTAACGGATGGAGGTGGGCATTCAAACCGGGTGTACTCTCTTGTGGGTGGGCCGATGGCTTCCCTCCCCCCATCCCATATTTCGTTAAAACACATAACTTCACCGATTTTTGCATGACATTGAATGATGATTTACTATGGTTTTCTACTAAATTCCAATGGATGATTATTCAAAAATATTGAAATTAGTTTAGTCTCGAAAGTAACAGCCAGGTCTTCTTGGATGATATAGATTACCTCTCCAATGGATGATTGTACATTTTTAAACATACTTTTTCAAGTAATTCAGTTGATGCTAGATCTTACATTAATAACTATACTTGCATGAATATCATGCTTTTATAATTCCCATTATGGTGAATGTTGATGTATGTTTGGCCATTGATCTTCTAATTAACTCACTATTCATATTCAATTTTTATCAGTCTGACTGACTAAAATAAGGAAAGCAGAGAGAAAGATTAAAATGCGAGGCTACATAAAAATGATTTTTTAAAAAACCCCATTATTATGCAGTATCACGCGCATTAAGCCTATTTCAGCATTGGCCTCGGCTCTTACGGAGCAACATTCCTTTCATTCGCCCTCGGCTCTTGCAGAGCGGCATTCACCCTCGGTTCCACATAAAATGGTGGGATTCTTCTGCATTTTCCTCTCTTGTAGTAGGTTTGACCCTATTTGGGTTTTGTGATAAGGTTTGGGTGAGATTACGGGGCCTTTTTATGTTGTGGAACTTCTTCTCTGGGAATGATAATGTTCGAGAGAGCAGGGTAACTACGTTCATTTTTAGAATATAAAATTATTCTTCCCAACTATCTTTACTCTGAAGTATGTTTTGGAATTTGATTTAAAAACTTCTGCAACTTTGAGTTTCAGCGGGTATTTCGTGTAAAATTTGTTGGAGCCTTTTGGAGTTCATTTGGTGTTGTTAAGGTATTTGAAACTTTGGAGTTCAACCCAGTGTTTAGGTATGCATTTGTTGGGCTGAAATGTGCTGGAGACTACAGCATTTGGGGATCACCCTCGGTCATGGGAATGGGCGGTGCTCGGAGTTAGAATGATCTTTTGGAATTTCAATGTTGAAATTGTACACATGGGCTGTCGAGAATTTTGCCGTGGTAAACCCCAACCACCCTGACCAGGCAATTCTAGCGAACACATTTACATATAACAACATGATTCAGCAGAATCTTTATGGATTTTTTTATAGATCTTGGTGCTTATGTGGTAGGTTGGACGTAATATGGACCCTGAAACTGTTCTTCTAGTATGTGGGTTTTAGAAAATGCTCGGAAATTTGGAGTTTCTGAGGATTACCATGGCACATTCCTCGATTATCAATCACATTCAAAAAAGTCCGTAGCATTCTTTGACTCTTTGCTAGGTGAATTTCAGAGGCAATTTCCTATCCAGAACACGTTTGTAAATACAGCACTCGGCCTCTGTTAGCATATGTGAACCAGACAAAATCTAGTGTGTCCCCAACAACATTATTGGAATTTACAAATTCAGACGAGTGGAGAATAAAACTCCCCTTCTTAACACGAGAAATTTTTTTTTAAATTTCATTCTCTGAGACGAGTTTTAAACTCAGAAAAATTTATATTCATGCTTCAAAAAGCGACTGATTCTTTATGGTAGTCAGACTTAGCACTTAAAGCCACATCGAAGAAAACCCTTCATATGTGTGTGACACACTTTTCTTTGTGCCTCCGCATACCTCTTAGGCACTTTGTTCATAACAGCTTTTGTAGGGCACACAGTACAAATATCGGCACATGATATGCAGCTTGACCCAAATGTTGAAGCATGATAAACATTTAAGCATACTCTCGCCATGTCCGTATGGACTGGGTTTCTTCCTTTCGGCTACTCAATTTTCATGGAGTATATCTAGTTGTAAACTGCTTTTGAATACCATTTTCTCACCAAACTTGGCTGAAAATCTTTAGATATATACTCACCTCCTCTATCAGTCCTTAAGACTTTGATGTCCAGAATACATGGGTCCTCAACTAAATTAACTGTATTTTAAAATTTTCAAACACTTCTTTTCTTTTAAAGTAACCCAAGTTTTTCTTGTAAAATCATCTATGAATGTTTAAGATATAGTGGCTGTAACCAAGCGATGAGTTTGGGAGTGAAGTCCACATACATCGAGTGGACAAGTTCTGAAGATTACTTTCATATAACTGGAGGGAAGGAAAACTTTCTATGTTGTTTCCCAAAGAATACAACCTACAAAATTTATCAGTTTCTCTATCAATAGTATACCACATCACCTACATTCACTGATTAAGACCTCAAGTTGAGATGACCAAATCTCAAGGGGTGCCATAACCAATTATCATCTTTTGGATTCTGCTTTGGAATGTCTACTGTGCACCTCTATTGCTTTCTACCATTATGAGATGCCTCTCATTACAGAGAGACATCATTCTTATCATCTTCACTTCAGCAATACCACATTTGCTGAGTGGTTTATCCATATGATGGTACAAACATCATTTATCAAAGAAAACATTATATCCCTTATGAATGAGCATCCAACACTTAGGAATACACTTCATTCTTGGTTTTAATACATTTCTCTACTTTCTCAGTTTTCTTTGCACCTAATCTTGTTAAAACATTTACATCTCCTTTTCCCCTTAAAACTTTTTCTCAGTTCTATTGTGACTGTGTGCACACTTTCATCACATGGCATTTTAAGTTTCTATCATATAGTTACATAATCTTGTTAAAAATTGCATATCATCTCCTTTTCCCATGAAACTTTTGATATCTGATTCCTAGATGTTTATATTGCCTTTCATCTAACACAGAAAACAGTTACTTTAAAGTTTCTGTCATATAGTTATAATCTTGTTAAAAAATTTACAGCCTCACTTTTCTACTTAGAAACTTTGCTATCGGTTACATAAATTGTGACCTTGGCTGCAACTTTCCTCTAACATAGAAAACATTGCTAAGTTTCTGTCATATGGTTACTACAACCGAGTCTAGAGCCATAAGAAGTCTTCCTCTTTCTTGACCATATTACAAGCCTGCATCAAATTATTTATTGCTATTTTCTTTGTGAAATTGGCACTAGTTTTCTTCTCTATCATTCTTGCTTCTTCTTTCTACATTCATTAGCATAATGACCATATTTTTACAATGGTAACATTGGACATTGGATTTATCATACCTTTGTCCTTGTACATCTTTCTTTGACAATGCATTGGCTGCTGCCTTGACATAGATGCTGATTTGGATTGTTGCCTTCCTTGAGCATTTCTTTGGAAGTGACTTCCTTCCACCTCATTTGTGCCTCTTCCTCTCTTGTTTTCCCTCTTGCCCTCTTCCCTCTTGAAAGACATGCGGGTCTTAAAGGCTTGCTCAAGAGATGAGCTTTCACTCCTACTGGATCTCATTCTTGGGTCATCGATGATGCATATTCTTGAAAAATTTGTGAGATCCCTGGTCTCTATGGTGGTGACAAATCCCATCGAATCTTGAAGGTAAACTTCCTAAGACCTTTCCACAATCCTTTTTATCTTCAGAAGTCTCTCCATGAGATCTTGTTGCTGTCATTCCAATCACATGGTGAAGAATGAGTGATGTTGCAAAACTACCTTCTACATACGAGTCTCTCCAAAGTCTCTCCTGTGGCCCAGAGTTTCTTGTCTTCACTTTCTCATACATTGGTATCTTCACTTTCTCCACCCACGTGGCTGTCTTGTAGAGTTTCCCATGCTGTTGCTTTGATTTCTTGGCTCTTTGCCTTATCACTTGAGCCTCTCAATATTTTGACTTGATATAAGAAGAAAAGAACCTTGGAATCTTTCTTCCTAATGTGCTGCCTGAAATCTCTCTTTACTGAGTTAAAGAAAACTTCACTTTATTCTTTGGGCTCTTCTGTCATCCTCAACCTAATTCCCATATAGTCTTGGAGACAAATAATGCCTTCATGATTATTGACCGGTAGTCATAATTTTTCCCATTAAGCATTGGGAGATGGATATTTCCCATACCCATACACATGTAGCTCCGACCATTACGCACTCTGCTATGATAAAAACAACATTTTGACAATGTTTAAAACAACAAGTGTCTTGCCATGGTAACACAAACTATATAAATAATAAATCCTTTGCCAATGTAGTCTTCCATAACTGTTTTGGAGAAATGCACCCAACGAATCGTTTCCTTAAACATTTGACCTTGAACTATTTTGGATTAGCTCTGATACCATTTTTTTGTATATTGAATTTGCTGAATTCAAAATAATAAGCACTTGCTTAACACGGAGAAAACATTTAAAATTTCTACATTCCATGATAATGAGAGTTTTCACATAAAAAAAATTTCTGTAAAAAAGCTGGTGATTCTTCCTCAAAAGAGGGATTACAAAACAAAATACGAAACCTACGCGTACGGTTAATCATCACTCATTCTTCAGCGTTACAAATATTTCTGGCGGCGCAACCGCCGTACTTCTGTTTTCTGCATCCATTTGATACTACGCCGCTGACAGGCCAGAAAAATTACGACAACCAGCGCTATGCAACCTGCCTGTCGCTGAAATCTCCGGACTGATTCATTGCCGTTAACGGCGGTGAAGCCCGCAGGTGCGGCGGGCGGCAATGGTCTGTTCTCCGCCATGGTAAACGCCTGGTGGCGCTGATGACCGTTCAGGTTGTGGCGCAGCCTGATTTCAGCAACAACAGCGTTTAACGCGGTAACCATTCTCCCTTTCTGGCGCGTTCTGCTGTAATCAAAATTCTGGATACGATTATCATGCATTTCGTTTTGGCGCAAAGGTAACTGTTTTCAGGGCGACAATTAAAGATAAAGCGTGGCGCTGCTGTTCATTGCTCAAATCGTTAAAGATGTTACTCTTCTGTTGTCCCTCGGTCAGAAGAACCCAGGATGCAAAACCTTTCATGGAACCGCTGGATTTCAAAGATGACCAGCTCACCCGGAAAAAAGAGCTTTAACGTTGCCGTCGACCGGCGTGGGCTGCTGTCGTCAGGTGGTCGAAGATCACTGGTGCCGGGGTTGGTTTGTTGCTGGCGACAAACTTCCATGAATCCGGCGGTTGCCAGTAACCTCAAGATTTAACGGCGTGCAAAACGCGGTTGGTTAAGACTAAAACAACCACGGCAACTCTGTTCCCGACGCGCCATTCACCTCTGGCTGCGGCGCGATTATTTATGACACCTGCGCGTAAACAGTCTGCGGTTGAAGATGCCGTTCTGTGGGATGGTGATTCAAAACGTCGAATAATCGTTCCCACAGTAGTATTTCTACTGGGGCAAATGATTTCGACAGGATATGGACTATGCCCCAAACAATATCCGGGGCTTACGCCTGATTGATGTCGGGTAATCAAAAAATCAACAAACCAATACCGTTGAACAAAGAGCAGGACCACGTTGGTGCGTTTCTGGAAAAGCCGTTTGAGAAGAACGCACAACGTGGGTCAGAATCCTTCGTTATGCGTACTTCTGCGCTTCAGTTGTTTTCTAACCGCTTGGCTCAACAACGTTGCCGGATGGGCATCTTAACGCTGGTTTGATTTCAAAGGCCATTCTTAAAACCGCCGTACTGATTTCTTTGGCGGAAGTGGATTCAGGCGAAATCAAAAACTGACGAACGAGCATATGCCGTTAAAACAAAGCATTTGAAAATCATTGCCGAATTCAGAACAGCCAGGGCGGTAAAGGCAATATCAAACCTTGCCAGCCGAAGTAGACAATTGAGATTTTGGTGGGATTTCTTCTGGAAAACCTCTCCAGGGTTAAAGATTTGAATGGCTTTAAGATTCTACTAATGGCGCTTGCTTATGGCAATTCATGCAGATGAATCTGCGGGCTGAAACCTTATGGTTCTGCATTTCTGATGGGCTTAAGTCTTTATCTCAACGGAATCTGGATTATGACCGATCAACATGGCAATACTGATTCACTGGCGGATCTATCTGCAACTTCTGGCTGGTTCTCTCATTTGGATGGTAACCATCTGAATCCTTGTTGTGGCTTTATTTATAAACTGTTTCAATGGAAAATCTTGACTCTATATGGGGCTTTAATGGTATATTGCCGCACAGGCGGCTGTTTTATCTACGATTCGACGGAACTTATCGTTGGCCATCTGGTTTAAATCACTGGAACTGGTTCTCTATTTTCCATCTCTCCCGGATTTCTGCGAAGACAACTGGATATCAGGTATTCTTTGCCGTTTATCTTTGAAGCAATGTTTGTGCTCCAGATTCTGGTCACACATTAATACGTTATCAAATCTGAGGCATTATTGGTATTTAAGCATCGCTCTACATTTCATTTTCGCCAAAATGCTCTCAATGTTTATCATCCGACGCAGGCATTCTTAAGACGTTCCGGGTTGTGACTGGAAGAATCGCTGGCGACTATTGCTCATGATGAACTGTTTATTAGCGTTTATCTTATGAAACCTCAATTTTAAAGTGTGGAACTGGATTTTACCGCTCTGGTACGGACAGATAATTTTATTCATTCTGAAGATACCGCTAAGATAAATCCCGTGATTGTGAAACACTGATTTGGCAAAATACGTTTTATAAGCTCACGGACTGTAAAATTCTGCTTTATTTTCTTTTAACACCATATTGATATTCAGTTCGACCGGAGTCATGGACTCTCACCATTGAGAGGTTTATTGTTTTCTTCTGGATAATTTATCGTGGAGAAAACCGTTCAGTGGGCGCTCGATTCGAAGAGTTGAAGAGGTGATAAAGTTGTGCCCTTAAAAATGTGGAAAATCAATCGTGGGACTGGCAACAACAACTAACGGCGTTATTGCGGAAATATATTTTATTGTTATTGAATGGGTAATATGTCCGTGGTAGTGTTATCTCTGTTGGATTATTGATTTATATTATTTTGATTTTAATGCCGCTTTATCAATATGTTTATTCATCAATAACATGATTTTCACTAAAGGGGCAGGTTGCTTTAAAGCGCGCTGCGGATGATGGTATTCCTGACCAAAATGTGCGTGGATGAGTCGATCTTGCAGTACAAGAAATCTTGCAGCGTATTCATTATGATGATGCTGGTGAAGAGTGAAGGCGATGATGAAGATGATTTAATCTATGGGTGGATCAAATTGATGACAGATAGTTCTTTATTGTATGGTGGGGACAAATCGAATATCAGACCATGATGAGTTCGATGAATTAGTGGTGAATCTATGGTGGCGGTCTTTGATGCCTCGATTGAATAAGTGACATTTTTGACCTCAATTAACTCACCTTCTCCTTCTGTTGTTATTTTGGTGAAATTCAAAGGTCTGTCATTTATTGAAATGATGTGGCTTCAATAAGGTCATCAATATATATGAATCCATATATAATGCCAGTTACTTCTTTTTATTAATAATGTGCGAAATATTATATCAAAGTTATTATTTTTTCACATTCTTCGATAAAAAAACGTCAGCATTACCTGCTCATGATCATATACCTTCACGCGGGTTGTCTTCTTGTTCAATCGATATCGCCAGTTCCGCGAATATCGTCTTCGGTGACCAAAGGTTATGAATAATTTGTGGCGACGCGTTGCTCAAGATCGCGATATATCGTCACCATATAAATGCTGGGTCTTCTTTTTTCGTTAGTAATAAATCGCCGTCGCCTGTTCATCGCCAGTCGGGCGGCGGCGGTTGAATTTGATCTGCAACCAGTCGACCTTCTTCTCCTGCCATTTTGGCGAGGTTAACTGATTTAATAGCGGTTAATGCGTTTGACGGTTACCGCCAGCGGTGGTCAGCAACGGGCAGTTGGTGTCTCGCGGTTATTCTGATTATATCCATGTTGCAGTTCTGTTATACTGGCAACCATTCGCCAGCTCTTATAAACGCTACCTTGG
Organism: Pinus albicaulis; assembly: GCA_034641835.2. NCBI lineage: Eukaryota > Viridiplantae > Streptophyta > Pinopsida > Pinales > Pinaceae > Pinus > Pinus albicaulis. Next base: position 72,695,066 of record CM076577.1, on the reverse strand, counting down.
CAGCAACAGACTGTGGTATTGATAAATACAGGCGGCTGGCAATCACCAGCGGCATGGCACCTCATCGGGTATTAACGGTGACATTTATTATCGTGGTCGGCGACAGCACCAACACGCTCGGCAGGGCTGAGTTCTCTGAACCGGTTCTTAATCACATGATCGGTCGCGAGGTTCTGCGTTTTATCCAGCGCTATTATCGCCATATATATAGCGGTTAATAATCTTCAGACACTCTCTTTTTCATTTATGGTGTGATTGTTGGGTGGTCTTCTTCAATAAATGATGCCTGAACCATGGAATCTGGTCATATATTATGGCTCACTGGAATGAATACTTTTCTGGAGTGTGTCTGGGATGTCCTATGCCGGTATCGGTGAAAGCGATTAAAATATTGATGATGAATATGAGCAGGATCAGCTGGCGAAGGGCCTGAAAGTTCTTCTTCATATTCCCGCTGTTCAACGTTTACGGCGAATATTACCGGTAACGGCTTGCAACCGTTTGCCGGTTATGTACCGAAGATGAAATTCGGTGGTGTTCAGCCGATGCACTGCAGGATGGTTCGCTGTTCGGTCAGGAAAATGTCGCGATTTCTGCGTGAACTCGGCGAATATGGAAGAAGTGGCGGTGGTATTTGATCAATGGAGGCTTGATCGCGCTATCGATTGTGGCCCTATTTTGGTATCAGCGATAACCGTTTACTCGCCGGATCTCCATTAAAGAGGCACATATGGTATTCTTGATTCTTCGGTGCTGAACATTATTTTGCTGGTCTGGCATTTCATTCTGGTGGTGATAACCTGCTGTTACCCATATCGCGGAGTTGATTATTATGTTGCTATTGGAACAGGTGGGCAATGCGGATAAAGATACCGTTATGCTGTTAATTTCTTATGGATGACAATCAGTTATGGCGCGAAAATACTGTCTTATGGCATCTGTGAATGTGGAAAGTTTCAAACATGTTGAATCTTGCTGGATTGTTCATGATCCGCCACAGTTAACATGTTTGTAAGTGTACGTATTTCATTGCCTTTAATACTGTTGCTGTTAATAAATTAGTCTTCTGTGCAATAACTAAAATGAATCTGTATTACTCGTGTTGTTATTGATCCATCTATCTTTAGTAAGGACGTTATATCAGTTGCTTTAGATGAAGTATGATATTTAAGTGATTTAAAAGATGGTATTTGATGGTTAGGCGCTACTCTGAACCATGATATGTACCTATTTTGAAAATCTTTAATGGGTAATAACCAGATTAAAACAGAAGATAACTCGAGTTGTGGATATTTCAGGAATATATTGAATTAATGATAAATTGAAGGCGTTAATGTATATATATATATATTCTTCTTTATATTTTTTTGGGAATTTTGTTTTAATAACGGATATTTTATTGTATTTCTCGTCAACTATTGTTTTGATTTAATTTTGTCTTGATATGGGATATTATTACCTTTACGTGAGATTTTATTCTTCGCCACAAGATGATATTATGCTTCTCAATTCAGAAGTTGCCCACCACTATGAGGGACTAAAATAGCTCATTTTGGTGAACACAAGCCACATGTCTATTGGGAAGAGACTCATGTGAAGATATTGTGAACCACACAGATGAAATTTTCCCTTAGATAAAATTCGTGCAGAATTTAATGAAGCATTGAGGAAATCAAATCCTTTAATGAAAATTAAACGGTCGACGGATCCATTAACAATGGAATGAAATTATAATAATATTCATAGTTATTAACGACAACAAAGAATAGATAAAAGAGGTCAAGATTCAGAAGATTAATTTCATGGGGTTTTACGCTGAACCGCCAAATCAAATATCTTAGCAGAAGAGTGGGCTTAGGTGGGTGGCTGCGGACCAACACCTTTATTAGAACAGACTACCTTTTTGGTATAGTTTTCGAGCTGTTATTGCTTGAATACTGGTATACTTTGCATTATTCAATTTGAAGTAATAACGGATTCATTTTAATATTTATCGTTATGTTTCTATATCTCTAAAATGAACGAACAACAAATATCGACAATTCTCTCGTCTGTATTACCTGGTGAAAATCACGTTTTAGGTTATCAACGGCACTCAATTACCGTTATTTTCTTGCCGGACAGATGATCTCAATGATGACTTGTAACCCGATATATATTTGTTCATTGAAGTAATATATGTGGTTGTTCTCAGTTTAATATGAAGAAATCATGGATAGATAAAATTATTGGAGAGAAGAGTTCTTAATGTCTTGAAATGCAAAGTATATATCAAGTATTTTCATTACAAAGACATATAATACCAGTTGGAGAGTTAAATCTGGACAGACTACCTGAGTCAATATTAGTTCCGTTGAAATTTCAAATCACCAGAGCTTTAGTTAATAAGAACAAGACGAAGGTTCTTCTGAATTTGTTGGAGATCATAGTATATCAATCTTATGGTGCTGCCGCTGCTGTTATCTTTCGATGGCTGGTGATCCGTGGCGGTGGACTGGCTGGGATGTGAACTATCGCGTTGAAGAGCCTGGCTGGAAAAGGTGAATGAAAGGCGGTAAAAGATTATTATCGCCTGCTCGCCACCAATAACATTTTGCCTGTCAGCGCTACCGGATGCGCCTGTTCAAATTCAGTTTACAATTCGCCTGCCGTTTGTCGTCATCCTGCATTTCCTGCGTTCAGCCAACAACAACTAATATTGGTGATCGCCATTTTATTGGGGTATCGGCGATTACATTTGCTGCCTGCATTACCGTCGTCTGCGATGGATGGTGATCTGATTGAGCTTATGCAAACCAGCGTGGTAAGTTATCGCCATCGCCGGATGGTTAAAGCGTGGCCATCAGCAATGAATGGGCATTCCGGATGGAAATGATTACTTTCTGGTTTGAAGAATGAAAGTGGCAATTAATTGCTATTTACAAATGTGGGCAAAGAAGTTTGATTTTGGTTATTTTCGCTGTATGATACCTGTTTGGCTATAGTGGAAATATCTTTTTGCTGTTGCTTTGTCTGGATTGGCTACTACAAGACCTGCTGCAGGTAATGGTAATCATTCATTCGCGTTGGATGGGAAAATCCCGTGATGAGATGGCTACAGTATTCAGGTCTTTATGTTTCTCGGGTAGCCAGACAACCTGAAATCGCTGAAGATGATATTGCCGGTTCGCAGACCATTACCAGACCAGTCGACTTCATTTCGCTGATCGTTTGCAATTCACGTCATCGAATGTTCCCTTGACTGGGCAAGATATCGTGATGATGATAAAGGCGGTTATTCCAACACGTATTGTGGACTGTGGTTAAAACACATCGCGTTTGACGGAAAGTCTATTTTTAATGACGCGAGCAGAGTCACACCGCTGGTTCGGTGAAGATGATGTTTCCTATTAGATATAGTCAGAAGCGATGAAGATATCCGCAGAAGAATAAATCGCTGATGAAGAAAGGCGCGTCAGTAAAGATGGCGGAAAATTATGATCTGATGAAGAAAATATCCTTGAGAGAATAATTTGAGGGCGCGGAAGCAGTAAAAATTCTTCGTCGGTGATGATGAGGATGCTGTGAAACTGAACGCGCTGATGGTGATGGTGATGACATGACAGTCTTTCTTTAGTTCAGACGGATAACCATTACCGGTCGCCAGTCAGTTGGATGAAGTCGAGAATCTGGAGAATATTGATGCGGTCATTGTCATTGGTATCAGGCTTGTCGCTATTTATATGGTTATCAGTAATCTGAAGCACAGCCAAACAATCACCTCGCGGATGAAACATCATGCCAACATTGTCTTTAATAATTTATAGTATAGAACTGACGCATATTGTTTATTGTACAAACCAATAAAATAGCCAGCCTTCTTTGTTTATTATTTGCGCGGTCGCGGGGATTGGCTTGATTCCTACGGTGAAGGTCTACAGCAATTAAACGCCAAAATGGGTAAAGTGGAAGCGGGCACCTACAAATTTACGGCAATGATTTCGGCTTATGCGAAAGGCGAGATGGTTCGCGTCAGTTCGTTGAAATGGATGGATATTCCGGATGCTTGCCGAAGTGATCCATCGCAGATGAAGGTCATTTCTTTGAATTTATGCGTTGAAACTGATAGTGTTGTCGCCAGACCTGATGGAGGATAAACTATACTAGTCTAAATCATTGAATCGTTTCAGTATGTGAACTTGATTCATGCAAAGAGCGGATTTGTCTAATGAGATGAATTATTAATTGTTCAATATTGGATCAGTCTGGAACTCACAGCCAGCTGCCGTTTGATAAGTAAATGGAACCCCAACTAATTTTAATGTGATAATGGGACTTTGATGACAATCAGACAGCAGGCAACAGCAATATTAAATGAGTTTCGCGATGAATTGAATCAACTGAATACCAGACATCTACTCTGAACCGTTTTATTATGAAGGAGAATGGTTTTGCTCCCATGATGATGGATCATACTCCGATATGAAAAATTCAGGTATGAGTTTTAATTATTATTTTATTTTTAGGTTTATGGGTGCTATATTTACTATGAACAAAATCTGAAAATGGAAAAACTAAAGTTGGGTCAATTCTCATAGTTTAATTTCTATTTGAAATAAATTAACAATTCTACATTTAAAAAAAGATGATTTTACTCAATAAAACAGTCTGGTTTAATGGGATGTGATTCTTTCAAGAAGCTGTTCGAACTCTGAAACTATGATTGGCATTTCCAGTCTTGCCGCTCACCGTTTCGCCGCGCAGAGCGGTTGATGCCGCCTTGATGTATAGTGTGCTTATTTTCCAATCTGGAAGGCGTCTGGCTCCATATGACACCCCAAACCAGCAGGGTGATTCTGCGGTTGATAAGTGGTACGTTCGGATCGTTGCGCTCAAGATGAAATCATTCATGGCAGCATCTCTACAGGTTGTTCGTTGGAACTACAACATGGGTTTATAGCCAAAGAAATTCATGGCATTCCTCCGGATAGACGCTACGCTTAATCGTTACCATCAGTTTTGGAGGATCTGGGAAGTACGGCTTTGCCAATCTTCGCGGGCGATCGCCATTAGTCGTCTGATTCGCCGTTTTCTCTGCCGGTAAATCGCGCGATTTTAAGGCGGTCAATATTTATGATATTGATGGAATCTGCGGACCTGACCATTTGCTTTTGAAAGGTTTGGTTCGCAGCTAATCTGTTGGGCTCTAAAATAGGGCCAATGAATCTGGATATATTTCTTACAAAATCGGTTATCTTCACCAATGCAATCTTGGACCACTCTGTATAGATAACGCGCGGACAATGTTATCTCCCTCATTATGGGTGGTGTCTTATGCCTTTCAAAGAATTATTGTTTGTGATATTTTTAGTCACTAGATATTAGCGGTTAAAGTCCGGGTCTCCATATTCTGTTTGCAGACTACTCTGTACATCCTTGTTGTAACCTGACGTATACCAGACCTTCTTTCATTTTATATAGGCGATTTTTCAGGTCTGTTGTTTCGTTTGTCATCTCGTTTTATTATTGGATACAGTTTTTGGCTCTTCTTATATACATTTTATCTCTTTATTGCTTTTTCTTTCTATTTCTTGAATTCGATTTCTACTGGAGTCATCTTTTAAGGATCGGAGGTCTGCCAGTTTAGTATGACATCATTTTATTCTCAAATGGTATAAATGCTTGTTTCTCTCATCAACGATCTTTTATTAAAATAGTTGATGAAATGTTCTTTATGACTTTGATTCGCCTTTTCTTTAGAGTCTCAATAATTTAAGACATGTAAAGATGAGTTTGTCTCAAATCAAAAATACGGAACATGAAGAAGAATCCAGGCGATGTTTTATCAGGATGAAAATTGAACCTATCTATCATTATAAAAGCCTGATTAAAATCTGCTATAGAATTCTGAAATCGAGTTGAATGCTGAGAATGGACAGACTATGCAAGACAAATTTAATGCAGCGGGTGAATAAGTTATCAAATTTCCACGCCGCCTTCGCGAGGATAGTCGGTCTGGGCAATGGAGAGCGGGGATTATCTGCCTGCTGCGGTTCGGTTCTCTTCCTGTTCGATGAAGAAATTGGCGCTGGGTGGAAAGCTGGATAACAGGTTGGTGGAAAATTATCAGGTTATTGATGCCAGTTCGACATGATTGTGACTGATGTTTTCTTTATTATGCATTCTTCATCCTTATGGGTTATGCAGCCACCAGCCTTACAAATAAAGTTATTGACCCAACTCACTCCCAGGAAGAGTTGGCGTGATCTTGCCAGGTCGTGGATTTCTGTGAATGTTCTGGCTGTTGATTCATCACATTTTCAGGTTTTATATTTTTTTTAAAATTCAGACGCATTGGCTCTGGCGTACCCTTAATCAGCTCCTGGCGTTGAGCGATTTCCATTTGTTGATCATATGACGTCGCTGATGTTCAGCCGACTCTCCGGCATCTGAAATTACTGGACCCATTTTAATCAGACCAGCGGTTATTCACATTGAATATTGTGGTATTCAGGCGTGGATATGGCTGCTTTAATCGTCAGGTCTGCCGACCTTTACTTATGGCGTGGAAATCAATGAGTATAAAGAATAGTGGATGCTGGCGTTCAACGTCGGATAAATTACCGTGGAATAAACATTTCTGAATGGTTTGAACCGGAAAGCGGCAAGTGTTGAAATGACAAGAGTATGGACGATGAACACTTTATTATGGCGTGAATTAAGGCGCAGAAACGTTTTCCGACTCAAGCGCGTATCTTCGTATTCGTCATCATCGGAAAAGCGACGATTAGCAGTGGAAGTGGCAAATGTTCGATATGGAGACTGGTAGAGCATCATACCATTGGTTCTGTCTGATCTGGAGGGTGGATATGGAGGACATAAGCCATATGAAATCTACCAGATTGAACATGGGGAGGAAATTCTGGCTGGGTGATATCTGCACTCTCCTCCATGTGCACAATGAAAAGATGTAATGATGGATGCTTTCCTTCCTGTGGTCAGGAGTTCACTCCACGTGGTTGGAAAGCAATTGATAACAGAGGATGTCATGTCTGCTGAGTGAGGAGGCCACTCAGCAATAATGATATGAGAGTTCAGCATGGGATGGTAACCTCTCATGGAAATAACAGAGCCTGCCTTCTCATTGTTTTAATAGGTACACTGTCAGTGTGACATGGTGCACTCATTATAAGGAGGGATAAACAGCAAAGGAATATAAAGGAGAAAAAAAAACATCATGAGAGCTCATTGAGATCTGTGTCTCTGAAGGATGATCTTGTGGAGGTCAGAAAACTGCCCCAGTGAGAGTAATCCCAAAGGATCATGGTGCAGATTCTGGATAAATGGAGGAATGAATAAGTCACCGTGGGTGGGATGGTGAGACCATCCTAGTGCCATGTGAGATCATTGTGATGAGTTTTACATTCAGGCTCCCTTTCCTTCTCTTCTGTGGTTTTCACTTTCACTTCTTTTAGTCCATTCAATGCTGGTGGAGTTCCTTGGGAGGATGTGGTTCTCATCATTCCTGGAAGATACCCTTGACACTGGATGATGATGAAGGTTTTCTGTTCCATTTATATAATGAAATGGGAGAACTTCCACAGTTAGAACCATTTTAGCTCAGCAGCCATTCAATAAGAAGAGGAGTGTACACCACGTGGATTTTGTGCTCCATGCTAAATTTATAAACAGAACACTTTCTTCTTTGGAGGATTATACTTCTCTTCCTCATGCTGTTTGATATATAAATATTCTTAACGTTGATCCTTCCCACATCGCTATGGTGGGTTCGTCGGAGAATGCAGTTCTGGTGTACCATTACTTTCCCTTCTTCTTTATAGTCTATCTGCGTGGATCTTTTTTCATTTCAATGGCTGGAACCTTCGTGCTGTTGAAAATGGGGGATGCCATCACGTTCCATCTATAACTGAACCTGATCCTCTGGTTGTCATCGCCTTCCTTTCATTTATTTTTATTTCCCTTATGGTTGGTGTCATATGTTTATGAAGATTTTGTTGAGGAAATTAACTTCAAGAGTTGAAGGTGTAGTGGAAGTATGGTTCTCCATCCGCTGTCATCATTTATGTCATTTTAGGGAGGGGCCATTTGAATCAGATTACTACATCTCTTTCTTCATCAGGAGGGTATTTGAACTTGGTTCTGGAGAGCGCTCCTTGATATTTTGTTTGGTGGTGCTGATTATTCATATGAGGCGTAACAATCATATTTAATCATCAGGCTGGTATGCCTGCCTTCCGTGGGAGAAAACAACAGGTGGAAAAATCTGTTACTCTCCATCAACGAAAACTATTGCATTCTCTGCAGAACAAGGTTGGTGCCGCAGATGATATATTGACTCATTGTTGGGTGGTGTTATGAGTCTCTCATTGGATAAGTCTCTGTTTGTAATCCATCCTACTTATGGAACAGCTAAGACCAGCAAGAAGGGTTTCCTTACGCTGCAATACCGCCAGTGTGACCATTTGTTTTGTGAACCTGAGCGGTTCTTCAGGATGTATTGACGATGGAGACCTCGCCCGTGAAGGGCTGCAAAGGAGGAGGGAGAAGTTTCTCTTCCATGAGACAAGCAACAATTTAAGAAGGTTATGTCCGTTGCCGCCAGGCTATTGAATGAATTTTATCGCTGGACGGTGAATGAAGAGTGGGGTGGAAGCCTGAAAATTATTAATGAGCCAAAATAAAAACATGGTGTGAAAGAGGGAGGCCTTTAGCGACCTAAATAAACGCCAGTAAAGTGGAGGTTTGGATCATTGGGTCAAGTCCGACGCCTGACCAGTCAGCAATAAAAAATTCGCCGGAAGGTGGAGATGAAACCAGAACCGTATGTTACTGGAGACAGTTCATGGAAAAGTGACTATTGTTCGTGCAGGCAGGACTCAAATATATGGAAGAACAGCATCACCAGATGTTTTGATTATTAAGTGCGCCTGCTTATGACTGAACTACTGTATTCTCCGTGCGTTTGGTGATTCCGGGGATTATTTTTGTTGCTGCTGGAGTTCGATTTTTTTTACAGTAGAGGTCTGCCCTCTATGAGGATTATACCGGAAAATCGTTGCGTAGAGGTAATCACATCTATGGATGGGCATTCTATTAGCCCGGATGGGTCTGGCAACAGAAATGTGTTCGCGCTAATGGTATGAAGTTCTTATATTGAATAATAAATAGCGAGAAGACACTACCTCCAGATCGCTTATCTGGTTTGAGAAGAGAAGTTCTTATTTCGCCGCTCAGGTCACAATCCTCTACTTCGCGGTCGTTTGCTGGAAACCAGCAAACTGGCGTAAAACCGTTGTTTATTCTGCTGAATGAAGAACAACTGGTCTGGCTGGCGTCTGGTGGAACCGCATTAACGGTAACCTGTTAATTCAGCAGGGGCGTCGGCATTCTGGCAGACCTTCCTGGCGTTGTCGGCGATCCGTCTGGTCGGCGCCGCTGGGGCTGGACAATACTCTCCGGTTATCAAATCTCACTCTGGACTGGCTGGAATTTGTCAGCTCTGCGTCGCTGGGCTGGAAATGTGGGATGAGATTTCGCTTGCAGGAAATAGCGAAACCTGCTGGTCGTGGAGAGTTGGGATCTGATGTCGGTTGGCTATATGGAAGCTTTCAGCAGGTGGAAACCTTATCTGGCGATCAGATTCAGCGTCAACTCGTTTGAAGGTGGATTGGGGACTGGACAGGTCATCTTCTTGTTCTTTAAAAACCTGCTGTTCAGCGCTCGGCGATGGAATAAAGACGGAAATGGTGGTGCCTCTTTGATTTCTGCAATGGCGCGATTTCTGTGTTGATAAAGCGGGATGGCATTCTTTTGGTTTTACAGGATATATGGAGACGAATTCGCCCTCTGCGGGAAAATCTCGGCGTGTTTGGGATCTCACTCCAGGTCAGGAATATTATCATTGCGGTGAGATTGGGGATGACGTGATGATGCTAACGATGCCTACAACCTGGTAGAAGAGAGGTGAACTGCTGGAAACGTATATTTAAAACCTGCCAGTGAAAGCTTTACCGCTGAAAATTTCAGCGTTATCGTCTGGATACCTGTGACATGAAGCGAAACATCCATCAGTATCATCAATCGGATCTGGAACGGTTATTATCTATTGAGTTGATAATGAACTGGAATTCGTTGGTATCTGACGATGATCAATAACACAATCGCAATAATCCACAAATGGTAACTGGATTAACGGATAAACCGGGGATTCACGCTTATCTGTTGAAAAGAACTGCAAAGTTAATAGACTCTGTGGTGAGCGGACATGCAAAACCATCGCTGATTACGACTGATGAGCTTTATTCTGGCGGTAAAATTTCCTGTCGACGTGAAGATGAAGCTGGACACCTGCCGCTGCCGGTGCAATCCAGCCGCCGATGATGGTGGCATGGGCACCCGCAAAGTCTATGATGGTAATGGTGAAAACGCCGCCAGTCACGAGGAACGCTGACTATGGGCTCAGGGCCTGAAGAGTCTGGATAAACTGCGGATGGCAGGCGGTGTTGAGCGTGATGAAGGTGACCGTGCTGCATCGCCATTGCAGGCGGAAACCTTAATCTGGTCGTTCGGATGATGAAGGTTGAACTGAAGTCTTCTGGACGCCAGCGTAAACGGTGTGGTTCCGGCGGTGCCGTCGGCGATGGATCATGGTGACGACAAAGGTGATGAAGAGGTCAGGATCTTCAGCCTGAAACAGTGAAAAAGCGGATGGATGCCAGCCTACGAATCCCGTTCAGTGCAACTGTGGAAACTGACATCTGCCGCTGACAACGTCGGTTCCCGCCACAACCTGCCGTGACCTCACCTTTACGCCAGCTGAAGAGGATACCATCTATTATTCTCGTCATCTCGGTGATCTGTCTGAAATGCCGATGGCGATGGAAGGAAACTCAATATCGACACTGGTGAATCAGTCGCGGGTTCGCCGGTAAGCGAAGAACTCAATGCTGCTGCTGGAACAATCTGGCGGAAAGTAAACTCTGCCGTCACCTGAAACCGTTCCTGAACAAAGGTGAAACTATGAAAGACCTCGTGCGTTGGCGGGTAATGCTGACAATCTGACTGAAAGGGTAATATCCGTTGATGAACACAGGATCTCCAGGTAAACGAAAGGACTCTGAAAATCCACTAATGCTGCGAGATGAAGAAAACCGTGAAGGTAAATTGACTCTCACGGAAAAATCGGTGTGACCTCTGGGGCAGCAGCATTCCGTTGGCTGGTGAGCCTCAGAGACAATCAAAGGTCTGAAGGCGACTATGATATCATCGCGTGGTTCTGGGCTTATCTTGCTGCGTTCTCCGGGAATGGTTTGGCTGCTCGTGGTGCTGGCGATCCAAATGATGAATAAAGCGGCGATGATCGAGAAAAACCGATAATACCGGCAGCGGTGATCGCTCGATGCAGGAGATGACTGGATGGTTCCAGTTTTGCTGACCGGAAGTCGAAGAAATCAGCCGGTGGTTTCTGTTTGCCACACCAAACTGATAAAGATGAAACCTGTCAGCTGATGGGTTTCGGCTTTACTGCTGGCTGCGTAAAACCAACCCTGTTGAAGAGTTTAAACGCCTGAACGCGGTGACTCATTCAGACGCTACCTTCGAAACAATCGCGCGGTAATGGGATGGAGTGGGACTGGAACAGATCGAAGACTCGTGGGGTTTTACAGATCTTTAATCAAAATTCGTTCGACAGTATTATTCTTTGCCCAGACTGGTTGACCCGTCGCGAAATCCTCGATTTTTTTTTGTCGGTAAAGGGGCTTCCAGCAGATATGAGCCTGCTTGCATTCTTATTGTTGCCAAAGATGACCGGAAAACAACGCGCAAATGAACTCGGTTCTATTTTTGCCGGAAGACAGCTGCAGGAAGAACCTTAACAGAACCTGTCTGTTGGCTTTAAAACCGCTGCAGAAAATTCTGTAATGTACTACTCATGAAAAAGTCGTGCTTAAAGGTTCCTCGATGGAAGAAAACATCTGGAGGATGGGACCATTACAACCACAGATTACATAACCTTATCGCAAAATTCTGAATACGGGTGACAGCCTGATTGACCTCTGGTGAAGTAGAGAATAATGGATCTAAAAAAACCTCACCAGGATAATAACGACGATTTATGGGGACAAGGCGAGGATTAGTCAGTGAGTCAGGTAAGTCTTATCATGGTGCAGGAGGGCACAGATGCTCTCATGACATGGGTATAAACCATTACAAAGAGCATGCTAAGTCAAAGGGGCTGGAACAACAACAAAATCCTGCATGGATGGTTGCCCTCCCAAAGTAAAACATCATACCATGCTGGAAAGGGATCCCCAACAGTGTTCATTCACTACCTTCATTCCAGCAGTTTGCCTGCTGGGCTGGGGAAGGCCGTGGAGCCAGTAACAAGTGGTGGGGATGAGACACTGGCAGGCCTTCCCAGTCTCACTGACAGGTGAAATTGACTAGTTAAAACATGATTATGAGACATGGCGGGAAGGAAAATTATAGAAAATGAGATTCCAAATAAAAGGAAGTGACCCAAACTGCAGGAGAACACAACAGGTGGGTAAGTCATGCCCACAGGAAATCAATTCAGGAGAACTCTCAGCACTGTCAGGGCAGGAGGCCTCCCGTGGACTCACTCACGTGGAGGGGCGGCTGTAAATCATGGTGGGGAATGCTACCTAAAATTAGGGGATGAAGAGCAAAGAGAACACAGGAGGTAACAGGGGGTCACTCCATCATGGAAAGGCTTACCTTTGCATGGCAGACCCATTAATGATCCAGACAATGGTTGGTGGGAGCAAGTTAATTTCTGGAACTCTGGGAAGCAGGTTGTGGGTAAACTACAAACAATCATGAGATAATTTCGTGGGGACTCACAGCAAAAGCCGTTTATAATGGACAAGAGAGGCATGGTGACAGTTGGTTCATCTAAGCAGAATGCAAACTGTCTCCTCTGAATAGAATGGACAGCAGCAGACACCCTTACCTGGCTTTCTCCGGATTGGAAAGCTTACTCTTTCTTGAATTTTACCGACCCACGTGAGGCCGTTGCCCCCAGCGTGGAAGACGAAGACAACAATGACGGTGAACCTTCAACAAACCACCGCCGGATGAGACAGAATACAAAGATGAATACCAACACAACATGCAGGGAACCGTTCCGGAGGTTGAAGTTTATCAGGAGGTGTTTTGAAACCCTGTTGCTGTTTCGCTCATCCTCTTATTGATTCTTCTTCCACTGTCTTCTTATTCTTCATTATGCCTGGTTGCTGATCAGGAACTTCCCTTTGGCGAAGTGAAGGGCGCTAAAACGGCGAAGGAGGGTCACGCCGGAATCAACAGTCGTGACTGGGCGGAGGATACGTTGACGATAAACAGGTATTCAGACAAGGATGAAAAACCAAACCAGGCAAACCAACGTTCTTTGGGGAGAGGACCGTTCACCATATCAAAGATAGCAACAAGGAAGCTGTTCGGATGCCGGGCGGATTATTGTTATCGAAGAAAATTCCTCAACTCAACCTTTGCCGGGCTGCGCTAAACCTGATAAAACATTATGGCGACAAACTCTCAAAGGTACGTTCTGGTGATTCTTTCTGTCGAAAACAAAACACAGTTTTCTGTTTCGCGACAAAACCGTTGAAAAAATTTGTTTCTCTCCTGATTTAAATATTAAAGATTGTGCTTTGATGATGCGCCAAATTTAGAGATGAAAGATCGACCGACTGCAAGATATGACAGGTGCAAATAAAGCTGTTGCGGTTCCACATGAACAAATAAAAAATCAACTAAGGACGCAACGTATCATGGAACAATCCTCCCCGGAATATTTAATATGGGTATATATCACTAGGTCATCAAAGACGAAAATGGAACTAAACTATGGATAGGGTAAAACCTAGTGGGTCTCATACTACTTCTCACGTGACGTCTGGGGAACTCACGATGCGGCCTGATGCTGCTCTGGCTCCGGAAGGCCGAAGCAAGAAAACTCTTCGGTTTAAAGAACGAACTGCGTCTCAACCTGATTTCAATATTTTTTGTTAATGTTTCAATCGCGCCTTGGTGCCATGGTCGATGAATTTTGTGCTGCTCTTCGATGCTGTTTGGTTTTGATGCAAAATTATTGCGCCTGAAGTCTGCCGCAGCAGGCTATGTATTCAGGAAATCGCCAATTCGCGGTGAATGCTGTCTGGTTGGGAAGAAACTGGCAACCGTTTATGAAAAACAACGCGCTGACTTGAGCTGGACGTTTCTATGAAAGTGATTTCCGACGTTCCGGCGAATTCTGAAATAATGCAAAATATGGTCACCGCGATCCTCTTTGAAAACCTGGTCGCGTCCGCATTTGATTTTACTTTCCTTTTTCAATTATGGGATGCCGCTCGGTGTTTCCAGATGGAAGTGGAATCTACTGACCATGATTTTAATGAAGACCTCCCCGGGGCTGGTTTCCGTCATTAACGAACCGTCTGGTTCGCTGATGGATCTCTGAAAACCGCTTTCGACCTGATAACGGTCGTGTTTGCGAAGAAAACTGTGGGGCCAGCTAAAGCGATCTAACTGTGGGATGAATACCAAAGGATGCGCCATCTCGACATGAATATTGTTTGTTCAACCACTTTTCGTCTGGAATCCTCGGCGAACTCCAGGCCATTAATGAAGGTCAGCAAAGGGCTGCAACCGGAAGATCAAACTCGGCGTTGTTCACTTTATCAGGCAAATCGCGAATCGAACCGTTGAACGATTTTAATCTATATGGTCAGAAGAGGCGGAAGGAAGAACCTGGTGAAGATTGAGGAAGAAAATCTCGTTTTATTGCAAATTGGCTTGTTTTATGCCAATGACAACTGGTAATCAGTAGCGGGCTATCGCGGAAATAGCCATTAGTGACCAGACTGGTAGCGTTCTTTAAATATTATTTGGCGTGAAAACAAGGGCTTCTCTCAGCAACTGAATGACTGCTCGCCGGTCAGGACTCAATGAACGCCGTAAATCCGGATGCGAAAGCGGAACAAAGCGGGGTGGGTGAAAATGATGCCGCTCAACAATGACGTGGGGCAACCGCCAAAGCGATGCGGAAACCGTCTGGAAGATGGTGACGCTGGATAAAGGCAAAACTCCGGAGCTCGACGATAGCGCCTGAATTTGCTGGAACCGATAAGATGATAAAGCGGAAAAAACCGGATGAAGGTCTGATGGATAAACTAATTAACCGAACTGCTGGAAGTGGCAAAATGAAGCCAGGCGCCGCAGGGTCAAAACCGGAAACAGCGGTAAACCTGACCAGCCAGGTTGTGGATTTTGGTGAATCTAACGAACCTCGGTCATTGCCGGGTAACTCCCCGTACTCCGCTGACGGGCGCGGCTATCGAATAAACAAACCACAGCTGATGGACGCTAAAGGAAAAGATAAAGAGCGTCAAGGACACTCGCTGGAGGTGGCCGGGCGAGATTAATGACTGACACCTTGAAGAGCCATTAAGGAAATTTGATCAATGACGAATGAATGGGCGAAAAGACAGTGCGTATGTCAGTGCTGGTTGCGCTACTGGCATTATTTCGGTATGGGATCCCGACACATCATTATCGCTTTATGTGGAGGCAGAGTGTTTGAAGGCTATCCGTACAAACCAGGCTCCGTCGCCGTTCGACAGTAACAGACAAACTCCCGGTCCAGGTTACAGACATTATTGAAGTCCAAATCCCTATGTGGAGACAGGAGGACTACCGCTATTTGAGTCGGTCTGAAACAAATATACTCATAAACGAAGGTTCTCGTGCAATAAACTAAGTATTGAAGGCCTACCTCCAGTCCAATATGGACACAGAAGATGACATTCATTTCTTATGGTGAGTCCACCGTCTGCGTCGCGTCCGCTTACCGTACCTGAAAGCTGCGCCAGCGCGACCGATATGGTGCCGTGGTGAAGAAGACGCTGGATGCGCCATGAACCATTCAGGTGGAACCACGCAGCAGCAGTATGTTCCGATATTGAAGGAAAAATGCCAACTTTGGCTATGGCGAACACCCTTGGGTGGCGTGGTGATCGTCTGAACGAAAAGCGCCGCTGGAAACCAGATAACCTCTCCTGATTATCGTCGCCGCAATTACGCGCAAAATTCATCGCTTTCTGCCATTGTTGGCCTGTGAAGGCTGGCAGGATGCCGGAGACTAACAAAATGCCGCAACCTGCTCGAATGGAGAACTGGATCCTACCGTGTGGTTATTTCATCTATAAAGAGCTTATGAAGAGGTGCTTTAAACACCCTCCGCGATAAGGGCAATCAGTGCAACAATCCGAAGGCTAATTAAGAACAGATTTCAGGTCATCTTCTCCATTGGTACTACGCTTTATCGTTCAACGTGGCAACAAAGATACGACAAAGCGGAAAACGCGCCAAGTGGCGC
This sequence comes from Pinus albicaulis, assembly GCA_034641835.2. NCBI lineage: Eukaryota > Viridiplantae > Streptophyta > Pinopsida > Pinales > Pinaceae > Pinus > Pinus albicaulis. Next base: position 72,678,667 of record CM076577.1, on the reverse strand, counting down.
TTATCACGAGAAAAATTTTCTTACAACCAGCGGGTATATTGGTAAGTAGCGTAAGGATGAAAAACTATTTATGGGTTTCAAAGAATTCTCTTGGGGAACAAGATATGAAGACTATATGAAAGTGTTTTAGATGTTCTCATGCCTCTAAGTCAAGAACAAACCCTCCAATATGCGGATGAACAAAAGTTGACGTGAAATCTATTTGCTGCGAAGAGATCATTACCATTCATTTTACCTTCAGTTTTTGAAACCTTTCTGTTTCTTCATAGCGCAATTTAAAGATGTGTATTATATACAAAGGATATACATAGTGGGAGAGGATGCAGAAACCACATGCAGGCCCCCTTTCTCATGGGGGAAGGTTGTTCTCATGGGGAAATCAGTTCTGGAGGCTCCCCAGACCATCATGAATGCCCGGCAGCAAACCAGCCTTCAGATCTGGCCCCACAGTGATGGCTCTGGTGGGGAGCAGGTAACACACAGGATCCAAATTACATGTGATGAGGGATCTGGCAGACTCATGCTGGGGATGTGCCTGCTGTCATTGGAAAGGTTCAGCACTGTAACATTGGATGGAGGGCAAAGCAGGAGGTCTATCAGATCCCACCCCATTCGCTGTCCCCACTCAGCAGCCTTGGTTTTGACAGATCCTAACTGGGCTGAATCCATCTTCCTTTTCCAGGGTGTCCCCTTCATGGCTTTCACCCTAAGTTCTGCAGGAGTTCTGTTGACTGGAGCCATAATGCATGGCACTCATCATTGCAGGCCTCACTCCCCATCTTTCTCATTCAACTGCTTATAACATCCATGTTTCCTTTACCTACTCAGTCTTAGACATTTTGTAAATGTAACCAGTTCATGTTGGGGTGATTGCTCATGGGAGGCATTTTTCTCATTGTATATGATTCATACCTCACTAATTTGTATGGTTACTGAGTTGTACATGATATTATGTCTCCCATATTAGTCTCAATGTGTGAGTTGATTTACTGCATATTTGAGTTTGTGTTCTTATAAATAGCTTCCCCATTTGGGAATATTATGACTATAATTTCTTTTATTACCTTATAATAGTTGAAATAAAATCACTTATCTTGGAAGACTTAATAATACTTTAATAATTTTTAATTTTTAAACTTTAAATATATTGTACTTATCATTTCTGGTATTTTAGTTAATGTTCTTTTCTAAATTTTTACTAATGTTTGGAAAATACATTTTTATCAATTTTGAATTAAATGTAACTTAAATGGTACCTTTAGTCACTTGTAAGAAAAGAAACAAATTAAATTGATTGGAGAATGGATTACGAGGAAATGAGTAGTAGTGAAGATAATATGGAATTCCTTTGGGAAAATCAAGTTGGTGGAGGGGACCACAAGGAATGCATGCCTAGCTCTTATAAAATGAAGGTTTGGAGAAGGCATTGACATCATTTGGTTATTCAGAAAATCATATTTCCTTAGCTGAACCAACATTGTGTTGCTTAGCACATGAGCTTACCAAGGAGTGAAGCTCAATCCTTCTTTATTGGACTTCAAGTGCCACTCAAGGAGGGTATTTTCCATTGCTTGTGTCTGGTGGAGAAAACAATCAAAGTTTCTACATTTGCAGGTGAAGTTGTGACGCAGTCAGTGAGCCCACTGCGTAGTAGCTGGAGCAGTGGAGTTGTTGTGTAGTGGAATAGAGTGGAGGATCACCAGAGGAGCTATAGGGGCCATTAGAGGAGCATTTATGAAGAGTAGAAGTGGTGGAAGCCTTGGAGATTCAACCTCTGCGCAATATTCACGATGTCTTCCCTAGAAACTGCATAAGAAATCCCTGGAATGCGCAGTCACTTGTGGAGGCTCTTTCGAGGGCAAGTTTGTGGGAGGATTTGGGATCTGAGGTGTTGGGGATTTGATTGGAAATATATTTGAGGAGGTTTGATATTATTTTGGAGGGCTGAAATATATGGGAGAAAAATTTCAAATTAGAGGAGGGCCAAGTAGTGAGGGGTCCAATTTTGAAGGTTGGAAGTTGGGAGAACCCTTTATGGGTTTTTCTGGGTTTTGGGCAAGGATCACCTTCCCAAATTCCTAGAATTTTCTAGGCACTATTTAGTGGGAAAATCAAGTGCCGAATTCATCTAGTAGTGTAGAGAGCCAAGGACAACACAGTTTCTAGGAGAACAGTTCGTTGTAACAACCGTACATTTTGTTGTTGATCACCTGAGGCTTGTAGCATACCTTGTGCAAGCCCAGGTGCACTCCTTCCATCTCATGTTGTACTCCAGCTAATCATATTAATAAAATTGGTGTTCTGGGCATATTTATTTGTACTTGTGTTTGCTGAATAAATTTTTGTGTTAAAATTTATGGCATGTAATTTGTTATCACTATAAATTTTCAATTTGGAATATTACAGTGGTATCAGATCATGTTCTTGGCCAGGGTGGGGAACAAGGGCAGGTGATGCCACCGAGATACCTAGAAGTGGTTTTTCATAGAGGCCATGGTGAAGGCAGAGGTAAATGCCGTGGGAGAGAAGGCAACCCAAACCCATTTTTAGAAAAAAAAGTAGAAGCCATGAGGGAATGAATAGACCGACAAGACGAGGAGCAGAAACCCAGGCCGAGGGGCAAGGTCCAAATTTTAGAGGAGTTGCTGAGAGAAAATCACCATATAATGAGGCAGGGGAAGATCATGATGGATATGGTGTATTAGGTGATGGGATTGCATGTGGGTGGAAAGGTTCCAGATCCTCAGGGTGATGGGGGTTCTAGAGCAGGATGTAGCCATACATTGTAGCTCCCACACACTCCACACTATGGGCAAGCTGACACCATCGTAGGGGAACCAGAGCCTGATAGGGAAACAGATCCAGTTACATATCTACTACACTTGGTTGCATCAGGCATCGATGAGTATGAGGGATTGGATGCCCATATCAGGTGGGTGATGTCCTTTGGTGAATTCATTCACCTAAAGGAGAGGCATACCACATGGGCTGGAAATTATTTCAGAGGAGGATCATCCAGCCATGAGGTGCAAATATTGGTAGGGAAGGTCACCATTCCAAATTTTGATGGGGGAGCAAGGAGTTCAGCGCAATCATGGGTAAAAATGCTGGACACCTATTTCCATTTGAATCCCATGAAGGAAGCAAATGCCATTCGATTTGCCACCCTTCACTTGGAGGGGGATGCCCAGGAATGGTGATACCATGGGTTGATCACACTTGGACATATCCACATCACATCATACTAGGAGTTCACCTGGCGGTTGTTGGAGAGGTTTGAGAGGAAGGATCCGGAGCTACACTTCAGGGAGCTAGCCCATTTAAGACAAAAATGCATCGTAGAGGCATTCATAACCGAGTTTCAGAGGTTGGATGTGATGGTGACATATATTTAAGAGAGTCGGTTGGTCATGCTATTTGTGGAGGGGATTTCTGTGCCATTGCATGGATGAGTGAAGGCCTATATGCCCACATCACTACAAGATGCCATCTATCAAGCTAAATATATGATTGACGCAGTGCCCAAGAACAGGGCTTTCGTTCAGCCCCACACGGTAACAAAGATATGAGGCTACCACATAGAGATGGAGGGCGTGGTCAGTTGGATGATGAGACATGGAGGGAACTCAAGAGGAGGAGATTGTGTTTGACGTGCCAAGAGCCTTGGGCACCGAGACACAAGTGCACCATGGGCAAGGATCATTTTATTTAGGTGTTGTCGAATAGTGATCCAAATGAGGAGGAGATCGAGATAGTCGATGATCCAAGGGATGAGGGAGGTCCATTGGGAGCAGGAGGACCACCCCCACCCCCAAATGGAGGAGGACAATTTGCCCTAATATGAGGAGTTCTTGCTTCACTTCGGGGTGTGCCGAAGTACCTGACACTCAGAGTCAGGGGTACCATTCAGGGGCAGCGTGTGTCAGTCCTGGTTGACAATGGGGCACCCAAAATTTTCTTGGTGCCAAGATGGTGGAGTGTAGGGGCATCCATAAAACCACGTTTGAAGGATTTTCAGTTCTGATACTTGGAGCCCAAGCCATGCAGTGTACGAGATATGTCCCTGGATTTAATTTGCAAATGGGGAACTACTCTCTCACCGATCATTTCTTTTTTGTTTATATTCCAGATACCAATGTGGTGTTGGGAGTTCAGTGGCTGTACACACTGGAGAAATTCACCACTGATTGGAAGCAGCTAGAGATGGAGTTTAAAGGGCATGATGGGAGGCCAATATTGTTGAGGGGGATACACTCTTATCCACCTTAAACAGTTTCAACTCACAGGATGGAGGCCAATTTGCGGCATGGAGATGTGGAGTGGGAAGTTGAGTTACACATTTCAGAGACTAGGTCATGGGCCAAGGCTATGCAACTAGACATATTAGATTTTTTGGAGCGACATACAGAGGTTTTTGGAGATATTCTTCCAGGGAGACCACTAGATCGGGGATTTGAGCACAATATTGAGTTGGAGGAGGGTGTGAATGTGTTCATCACCACAACTTATAGGCATCCCAAGGCCTATAAGGATGAGATAGAGCAGGCTATACATGAGTTACTGAGATTGGGGAATATCAGGCCTAGCTCTAGTCCTTTTTCTTCTTCCATAGTGCTGGTGAAGAAGAAAGACGGGATGCTGCACATGTGCATAGACTACCGGGAACTAAATAAGAAGACTTTGAAGAACATGTAGCCCATTCCTTGCATAGATGAGCTGATGAGTGAGCTTAGATGAGATAAATACTTCTCTAAGATAGATCTACGTTCAAGGTACCACCAGATACACGTGAGGGAGTAGGATATTCCCAAAGCTTCTTTTCGTTGTCACTATGGACACTTTGAGTTTTTGGTGATTCCCTTTGGGATAACCAAAGCTGCCACTATCTTCCAGTATTGTATGAACCATGTGTTTCATGGAAAGCTGAGATGTTTTGTCTTGGTATTATTTGATGATATACTCATTTACAGTTGGACATGGGAGGAGCACCTACAACACTTGGAGGAAGTGCTACGCATACTAGAGGAGAAACAACTGTATTCGAAGATGTGAAAATGTGAGTTTGGGCTAATTGAGACACTGTAACTTGGGCATGTGATAGGAGAAGATGGGATGAAGGTACATCAGGAGAAGATCTGAGCCACATTAGATTGGCCAACACCCAGGAATGTGACCGAGATGAGGGGCTTCCTGGGTATTTTCACCTATTAAAGGAGGCTCGTGAGGGGATTTTCATAGCTGATAGCACCTGTTATAGATTTGAAAATGAGGGGCGCTTTTGAATGGATGCAGATAGAAAAGGAGGCATTAAAGAGGCTTAAGAGGGTCATGAGAAGCTACCCAGTTTTGGCTTTTCCGGATTTCACATGACCCTTTGTGCTGGAGTGTGATGTTTCTGGTGAAAGTGTTGGTGTTGTGTTGAAGCAGGGAGGCCACCCCATTGCATTTGAGAGCATGAAGTTGCTACCTCTTGATATACGATAAGGAGATGCTGGCAGTGATGCATGCATTAAAGAAGTTCAGACAATAACTAGTGGGAAACCAGTTCAAGGTAAATAAACATCACAACAATCTCTATTTCTTCCTTGAGAAATAGTCATTCGAGGAGAGGTAGAAAAAGTGGGTGAGTAAGCTCCAAGCCTACGAATTTGAGATAAAGTACATGAAGGGAAAACATAATGTAGTAGTTGATTCCCTTTCACGCAGACCAAAAACGCTGTCATTGATGGATGTCATGCAGGATTGGAAGGCTCAATTGTTGGTTGAGTATTCCAAAGATAGGCAGGCATGCAAGATCTTGGATTGTGCACACAGGGATGACCGATTTAAAGTGATTGATGACGTGAAATATTGCAAAGATCAAATCTATTTGGTCCCAGGATATCAGTTGAGGGAGAAGGTCATGAATGCCACACACGATTCTCCACTAGCAGGGCACCTGAGTTTCCTTAAGACCTACCGCGTTGTCAGGGAGAGATTCTCTTGGAGGGGTCTCAAGGGAGATGTTCTGCAGCACATGAGAGAGTGCATAGATTTCTAGAGGAACAAGGTGGAGCTCTCACTTCTAACTGAGTTATGCAACCACTTCCCATTTCAGAGAGGAAGTGGGAGAGTGTGTCTATGGATTTAATCACGGGACTACCAGCAGCGCAGGGGAGAGATTGCATTTATGTGGTAGTGAATAGGCTGACCAAGTTTTCACGTTTCTTCGCTATTCCATGGATATATTCAACCTCCTAGGTGGATGAATTGTTCTTTTGGGAGGTATTCTGGTTGCATGGTTTCCCCAAGACCATTGTGAGTGACAAAGACAACAGATTAATGGGGGATTTTTGGCAAGAGATGGTCCGCTTGGTGGGGACTGAGCTTACACCCAACACTAGATATCATCCCCAGACTGATGGGCAGACCGAGACCGTGAACAGGTGGTTGGACAGGTACCTATGCCATTATGTGACAAGACAACAGAGAGCACGGGTCAAATGGCTGCATCTGGGAGAGTTTTGCTGCAACACGACTTATCACATGTCTATTGGTATGTCCCCTTTTCGAGCTCTTTTTGGATCTGATGCACTTACATTTTCTGACATGATTTTTGGAGACAACAGGGCCTCGTGGGCCAAAGATTGGGTTCAAGAGAGCCAAGAGATTCTCCGGGATCTTAAGAACAAATTGTAGGTAGCTCAGATTCAATAGAGGATATATGTTGATAAACATAGCGTGGAGAGGTAGTTCGAGGTTGGAGACATGGTTTACCTGTGTTTGCAGCTATATAGGAAATCTTCTCTCAAGCAAAAGGGTGCAGAAAAAATGCGGCCTCGATTTTATGGACCTTACCGGGTGGTGAGGAGAGTTGGTGAGGTAGCTTATGAGCTGGAGTTGTCTTTTGAGAGCCAGATTCGTAATGTATTCCATGTCTCATGCCTGAAGAAGGAATTGGGACAACAGGTTGTAGCAGCGGCAAAATTGCCTCCATTGGATGAGGAGGGGAATTTGGTTTTGACACTAGAGCTTATTTTTGGATACCAGAGAGAGAAGGCTGAGGAACAGGGTGGTCTGGGAGCACCTGGTCAAGTGGAAGGATTTGTTGGAGGATGATGCTACATGAGAAAATGAACAAAATTTACAGCCTCCAGTTTTACAGTTGCTTGGGGTCAAGCAACATTCGAGAGGGGAGGACTGTAATGTCCCTTCCCAAATTTTCCTAACGTTTGGGAAAATACATTTTTGTAAATTTTGAATTAAGTAACTTAAAGTACCTTTTTGTGGCCAACATAGGAAAAAGAAATAAATTAAATTTCTAGTGGAGAATAGGACCCACAAGGAAAATGTATTTGTGAAGGAAGCAATTCGAATTCCTTTGGGCAAATCGAATTGGTGGAGGGGCCCACAAGGAATGCATGCCCAACACTTATAAACAGAAGGTTTGGAGAAGGGATTAACATCATTTGCTTATTCAGAAAATCATATTTCCTTAGCTGTTTAGCTGAGCCAACGCTGTGTTGTTTAGCACAGGAGCTTCCCAAGGAGAGAAGCTCACCCTTCTTCAGTGGACTTTGAGTGCCACTCAAGGAGGTTATTTTCCATTGATTGTGTCAGGTGGAGAAAGAAATCTAGGGTTTACATTTGCAGGTGGAGTTGTGACACAGTCAGTGAGCCCACTGCACGGTAACTGGAGAAGTTGAGTTGTTGTGTAGCGAAATCGAGTGGAGAATCACCAGAGGAGCTATAGGGGCCATTAGAGGATCATTTCAGAAGAGTAGCAGTAGTGGAAGCCTTGGATATTCAACCTCTGCGCAGTATTTGTGTAGTCTTCCCTAGAAATTATATAAACAATCCCTGGACTGTGTAGTCACTTGTGGAGGCTCTTTCAGGGGCAAGTTTGTGGGAAGATTTTTGAGCTGAGGTGTTGGGGATTTGATTGGAAATATATTTGAGGATGTTTCTAGTATTTTGGAGGGCCGAAATATACAGGAGCAGCTATAGCAACAAAATTAGAAATTAGTGGAGGGCCAAGTAGTGAGGGGTCCAATTTTGAAGGTTGGAAGTTGGGAGAACCCTTTTTGGGTTTTTCTAGGTTTTGGGCAAGGATCACCTTCCTAAATTCCTAGAATTTTCTGGGCACTAATCAGTGGGAAAATCAAGTGCTGAAGTCAGGCAGTAGTGTAGAAAGCCAAAGACAACGCAGTTTCCAGGAGAGCAGTTCATTGCAACAATTATACATTTTGTTGTTGATCACCTGAGGCTTGTAGCTGGCCTTGTGCAAGCCCAGGTGCACTCCTTCCATCTCATATTGTACTCCAACTGATCATATTAATAAAATTGATGTTTTGGGCGTATTTCTCTGTACTTGTGTTCGCTGAATAAAATTCTGTGTTAAAATTTATGACATGTCTTTTGTTATCACTGTAAATTTTCTATTTGGAATATTGAATTTGGTTTGATTAATCTTTAAAAAAAATCCATTTAATTAATTATACACTTTTATAGCCCATTGGGTCTTGGATCGAAAGTGATTGGGTGCTCTATTAAGACACTCCTTGATGTGAAGTCACAAGTTCAATTCCCCTCCCGAAAGTGATATATTGGACATGATGAAGATGTAGTCCTACCAAGCTTGCAACAAAATTAATGAATTTTTTTGCATGTGGTTTAATCAAAACTATTCAAAAGCTCTGTTTTTTCAATTTTTCATCGTAATTGCAAGGCTTAAAGATTCTTGTAGCAATTTAGGTTTGTCAATTTTAATTTCAAATTGATCCATTTGGATTTAATTCTTTGATTATTAATTTGCTATTCAAAATTTGTAATTTTAAAAATTAGGTTCTAACATAAGAGTTGAAATATATATGATTATATAAAGATATGATTAAGGATTAAATTAAAATGTAATTGATATCACATGAAATGAAAAACAAATTGTTATTAAAAAATGTTCAACATAAAAAAGACAATTGATTGAAATTCATATAAGACAAGTATTTAGTAATTGAATAATGAATAATATATATGATAAAATGTTTGATACAATGTTATGTCATGGTAGCTGAAGAGGTATGTCTCTTAATTAGAATGTGTCATTCTAAGTGTTATTATTATTATTCTTCATGAAATATATATTTTAAATAAATTTAAGAAAATTGCTATGATTTTTTCTTTATTATGAGAATGGTAAATAGGGTAAACTAAATTTTGTAAAATTTTGAGAATTTGTAATAAAAAGTTCAAGGTCATTAAAACAATATACTTAATAAAAATCTCGACATGTTTCTTATAAACATTCTTCTTGGATAGAAGATAACACCCCTTTCTTACAAGTACCTTGATTAAATATAAGTGGAAGTGATGAAATTTACGTTGATTTATATATTTATATTATTTTTATTTAATTTGTATTAACAAGTAATTGGAAATGTATTTTGTGTTAACCAATTTTAAGATTAAATATAATTTTTGTTAATTAAAAATCTATGTTTTCATTGTGTAAAAATTTATATCAAGTACTGAATTATATAATATATAACTTATCTTATGTGTAATGGATCATTATCTAAATCATTTTATTCATAAAAAATAAATAATAAAATATATTAATTAATTTATATTTAAATAAACAATATACTTTATCTATATAAAATTTAAAAAAATACCAAAATTACCCTATCCCTATGAGCCTCGTCAAAAAATTCAATGTCAAAGCTATTGACACATTTATCCCAAAATATTCAATATGAAGGTAAATTGGAAAGGATAGTGATTTGGGAGAGAGGGAAAAGGTAAAAGCTAGGTTAATCACAAGATTTGTTTTTTTTTTTTAATTTCACGTCAGATTTGTATTAAAATAAAAAATATACTATTTTCCAAATTTTCCTTTAACAAATCTCACTCAAGAGCCATGTGAATAATATGAATCTAAAATCTTGAAATACTAGTAAGTTTTTAAGTTCTGAGACACATAAGACTGGCTTCTACATTTAGCCAATTTAAGTACAAAATATTCAAACCAAACACTATAAAAACTGAAGAAAAAAACTATAGGCTAGAAGCAGTAAAGATGATATATAGATATCAAATGAAAAAAAAAACCAAGAAACCGAAACCAAAACCAAGTGTTCTTTCTAGTAGTCCAGCTTTGCAAAACAAGTAGTTCGATTCCTAAATCCAAAATGATAACCAGAGAAGAAGCACTTGAGTTAGCTTGAGGGGAGGCTTGAGCTGGTGCATTGACGACTCTTGGTCCTTCCTGGTTCTCATTTGATTTAGTGTTTGGATTGGAAAGTATATAACGTTCAATGCTAGATAGTCGAGAAAAAATGCCGTCCAGGTTGTATATGATGTCTCTGAAAATACATTTGATGTCTTCTTGGCCTACAAAAATCTTTTAGTTGTCGACCTACTTATCTCTGATGGCCATACTACGTAAGGTATCTATCTAGCGATGATGAGTGATAGAGTGAAGAAAGTGGATCCTTCTTCAGTGAAACTTTCCCAGATTCGAAATCCATTTGAGGCTACTACCTCCTATGTCAGAATCTGAGAAATAAGCTTTGTCTCGAAATTATTTTTCCTCGAGCTGAATAATTTTCTTGCGAACCTCCAAGGGTGTGACATAATTTTTTTTTGCTACATACTACCACCCGAATAACCTCCAATGCCTAGAAGAGGAGGGCCTTGAAGAACCCCACCCGCCGATGATTCAATGCACAAAGCCTTGGGGCCATAATAGATACGTACTTGTAGGACAAATGGAAAATACATGCCATGCCGAACCCAACTACTAAAATAGACTAGTGGAAAAACTGAAGATATAGGAACCGCGAAGATTGCAGCCAAAATTTGAAATGAACAATTTTGACAATGAAAAAAGACCCGTTAGAACCACATTGAGAAAGTACTGGGATACCATACACCACACACAAGAACTAGACAAGAGAAGGAATTCCCAGCAAGATCGATATTTTTGGAGTCGCCGATGGAAGGACCACAACAAGCTCAAAGGAGGGTATCGACCCAAAGTTGTGTATAAAAAGGGAAAATAACATTGAGCCACAAACACAATAACCATTGAAAGTTATAATAGGATAAGGCTTGAGAAGAAATTGAATAAGAGTGACTGCAAACCTGAGAAAATTTCCTGTGTAACAAGCCTCACCACTAGAGATAAGGACACTGTGAAACGAGAGCACAAGTTTGTTTGAAGAATTTTGTACAATAAAGATCAGAGACAACCAAAGTCACGACTCCTGTACCATAAAAAAACCCTAACCAGACTTAATAGAAAGCTATAGGACCAACTGGGTTTTCACGATTTCTTATCAGATAATAAACATTCATCAGTGTGAAACCACACAAAGCCTGACTTAGATACAAAATAAGTGAAACAGAGGGATATACATCCTTGATACTACACACCTAGATGAAAATGTATGCCCTTTCGCATACTTCTTATAAATTTATCACTGCGAGAGGATGCACTACATACCATAACTCTTCACCACCCTGAGCTCCCAACCATATATATATAAGGAAACTGAGATGTGAGGGCGAGCACACATCAGTTCATATTTAGGAAAATGTAGATTCTGCAACCAAAAAGGTTTGCTTGGATCTTGTGAGGCATGGGTTTCTCATTAATGGGCTTTCCTTAAATGTCAGTCTATGAGGCAGGGACATCCAATCCACAAGGAGCTAGACAATCCATCTCCAAGTTGGCAGTGCGAAGAGAGTGTTCCAACTTCATACCACACACATTAGGTAATAGATCGTGCTGTGGACATTTATGGTGCATTGAGAGGCAAATGATAATGTATTCATGTGACCCGTCTTTCCGCCACACATATGGTTGATTACACCAAGTGTTGTGCGCTACTCCCATCTCGAGGACTGTCACCTTAGTGGCCATCCACATTTTGTGTATGCCCATTATTATCTCACTTGCTGGAGAGATTTGACATCGACATTTGTTTGTTGAAATTGACGTCGACATTAGTCGGTTTCTAGGAGGCAATGTAAATCACAAGATTGTTTAAAATTTTATTAGGGAGGAAAAAGTAAAATACTTTATGGATGTACATATAAAAATGAAATTAATATATATATAATTTAAAATAATATTGTATCATAATTATAATCGGTACACAGTTATATGTTTTAAAATAAAAAAGTATTGATTTTAGTTGAAATGATATATATATATATATATTATAGAAGTTTTTTATGGTATGTTACTAAGAAACTAGATCAGATATAAAACTTCAATTTTTTCATTATTCTAGAATAAATAGTTTGATTAGCCATAAAAATATTAATAGTATGATTATCAAGCGGGCCTTTAGAGCCTTTTTTTTATAAAAAAACTATAGAGGCAAAGGATAATGTATTCATGTCACCCGTCTTCCCACCACACATATGGTTGATTACACCAAGTTTTGTGCGCTACTCCCATCTCGAGGACTGCCACCTTAGTGGCCATCCACATTTTGTGCATGTCCATTATTATCTCACTTGTTGGAGAGATTTGACATCGACGTTTGTTTGTTGAAATTGACATCGACGTTAGTCGGTTTCTAGGAGGCAATGTAAATCACAAGATTGTTTAAAATTTTAGTTAGGGAGGAAAGATTAAAATACTTTATGGATGTACATATAAAAATGAAATTAATATATATATAATTGAAAATAATATTGTATCATAATTGTAAGTAAAATTTTAGGTTATATGTTTTAAAATAAAAGGTATTGATTTTAGTTGAAATGATATATATGTATATATATATATATATATATATATATATATATATATATATATATATATATATATATATATATATATGTTTTATAGAAGTTTGTTATGGTATGTTACTGAGAAACTAGATAAGATGTAAAACTTCAATTGTTTCATTATTCTAGAATAAATAGTTTGATTAGCCATAAAAATATAAATAATATGATTATCAAGTGGGCCTTTAGAGCTTTTTTTTATAAAAAAACTATAGAACTTAAACATAGAGATAAAAAAATAAAATATGTGCAAGACATTCTACTAGACTTATCAGAATTAGTGACTTCAACTGGAATTGGCTCCTTGTTGCTACTTGGGGAGCAACCAGGATCAAGAGGGATGCCCAAATGCTTCTCTCAATGTCCAAGCCTTTCATCCTAAAGATCATGCGTCTCTACATATCATCATGGTTAGGAGGACATCCTCCTTCATTTAATCTTTGTCAACTATAACTCTTCCAAGAAGAAATTTCAAATGCCAATAGATATCCACAATGTATATGTATTGGTTGTAGTGGACCATAGTGTGCCTTGCATCTGGAACCAAGTTTTCCACCTCCACCAAAACCTTTATATTAGTAAGAGCGCACCTTTTATCAACTAGCTCCCATTTTGTTTAAGATATTTCATCTTGAACTAGTTGGGAGTGAGCTTAGGCTACATGGATGTTGAGTTCACAACTCGCATCTACGCCCTTGAACAATGACATTCTCGTTAATAAGTCATGCCTTGTCGAGCCTTGCCTCTTTGACGTAGCATGTTGACTTGAAAATGAGAGAGTTGGTTGAGAATGCCTACAAATTACCTCCATGAGTAGTGGATGACCAGAGGAAACCTTCTAGGGAGGGTGACAAGTTTATGAGGGGCCAGGTTCAACACTGGTAAGCCTTTGAGAGCCCAGGTCGATGAAGAAATTCCAGTCACATGAGAAAATTAAGGAACCTAGACCAATGCAATAGTTTGAGTGAGCGTGTGACCTTCGAAGGGAGAAAAGGAAAATTCTTAACTTAGCTGGCTTAGTCTGCACAAACTTTTGGAGGAAACTATGGCCTCTGTAGATGAACCATTTGAAAAGAAAGCAAAGAAATGAGCCACAGTTGCACATCGATGCTACCCTAAGTTACTATCACTTGGTTGCAGTTTGATAGAGAGGGAAAGGATAAGAATAGATTTGAGAACATAAAGTGTAGAAGGAAATTTGAACACCAAGGAAATCCAAAGAGCTCGGAACCACTCAAAAGGCTTAGTATTTGCAAAACCAATGATTGGAGGAGGGGGGGGGGGGGGGAGGGGGAAGGAAAAATATTGGATGAGTTGGATCCACCTTTGCATCCCCAAAAAAATTAACCTTGATTTTTAGCAAGAGCGCTCACTGAGTAACAAACTAGGAGAAGAATCATGCTAACCTTCATTGTCTATAAGATAATAATGGGAGTACGCCAAGCCCTAGTATGCGGAGACTGCCCCCATTCCCAAGAGGATGTCTTAGAGCCAAGCCAATTACATGGATAAGTAATGATTTCTTGTGCATAGGAATATGAACTTAGGTGAAATGCATGCATCTTGCTTCCAATTGAACCTCACCCTAGTGTGAGAACTGGAGTTGACATGTTTGCCTTCTGGACTAGTACAATTTCACATTAATCCCCCAAATTTCCTCGTACTACTTGCCAACCACATTAACAAACTCACCTTGTAAGAATTAACCGCCATCTTTTTCAAGTCATGAGATATCATATAGAAACATGCTTGCTACATGATGTATAATTAAAGTCTTAAGGGGGTGTGCTACCGTGTCCTGCTTGAATGTAGGTTGGTGGAATAACAACATCACACCTCTCCACCTGTTGCATCACAAACACCATATCTGATATTAAATGAAAAGACATTGTATTATTTTTATTTTAAAAATTATAATATAAGTAAAATTATATAATAATAAAAAATTAAAAATATAGAAGATTTTATTTAAAATAAATATAAAGACATTGGCGATCACCTTGTTATGAAGTAATTTGTAAAGCATGAGATTCAAAGTTCAAATCCCTATGGGTTAGACCAACAAAAAGTAAAAAGTTTCTATTTTAAAACTAGTAAATAATAATTTAATAAAAAAATTAAATAAGTTGAATTTAAGATAAAATTAAGACAATTTTATTATATTTATAATAGAAAAATGTGTTATTCATTTTTTTCATAAGGTAAAATTCAAAGAAAAAGTTTGAACATGTTAATGTTAATTTTTTTTTTTTAAATTTTAAATTTTAAATTTTGTTAATGATTCAAGTTTTAGACCATAAAACTTTACACCATTACAAAAAATACTCATTATAAACTTAATATGTCATAATAAAAATTGAATGTAGATAAAAAAATAAAAATATTTCTCACAATCATCTAAACTAAACTCAATTAATAAAATTAAAACAACCTTACTATTTAGATAAAAGAACTTTACTATTTAAATCAATATTTTGAACCAGCTAATGTAATTCATCCTCAAAATTAAACCTAAAATTCCAAAACCAATAACATTGAACTTAAAATTCCAAAAACAAAAACATTGGAATAGTGAATTTGGTAATTGACTCACTGCTTGTGACATTGATTAGACATGTCATCGCTCTGGCTCTAATACAAACCAGAATCTTGCCTTTAACATTCTATTGAATTGGATTTGTTATGAAAAGTTAAATTGGCTTTTTTCTTAACAATTCATTTAAGCTGATATTGGATGATTTATTATTTGATTCTAAATGACCTTTAAATACAACTTTATTATGTCAAACAATATAGGTTTTGATTACATATATACTCTTTCTTGGTTTTGGTCATGTACTACATGTTTTTACAATTAATGAGTTGGTTAATGTAGTACATGTTTTTACAATTAATGATTTTAATTTGGATAAGTTACAAACTTGTATTGGTGGAATATTTGGTCCACTCGGATTTTTGAGTTCTTTACTGGTATATATGGTCCACTTGTATTGGTGGAATATATGGCTTGTAATTTCTAATTGGTTTTCATTAATCTCACATTAAAGTCTCAAGATTTATTTGATGTAATTAAATTATAGATACACATTATATTTTCAAGTTTTATTCGATGTAGTTAATAATATTAATTATTGTGTTACAAATATGGAAACTATTATATTATAGAAATAAGATAAAGTTATAAAATTGGACATTATTTTGAATTGAAAAAAATAGTAATATTATTATTGTATTAAGAGATGTTCAACAATTTAATATTGGGACATGTTTAAGTTAAATAATTAGATTTAAAATTAAATTAGTATAATTATATAAATTAAATGACTAGTAAATGTGGATAGACATCAATCTATGATAAGCATTAAAACATTTATTCCAAGATACATTACTTAGATTAAGGAAAAAAGAAAAAGAAAAAGAAAGAACTAAATTGTAACTTTATTTTAAATTATTATCATTATTAATTATAAAAGAATCAATTTATAAGTTAAATAATATTCTTAACTATGGAGATTCACCCCCACTTACAAATTCTTGATCATGGAGATTCTTAGCTTGTAAATAGCTTTTGTTACAATCCCATGGGTCAATACCATGGGTGATATACCACATACCTAATATGACTTGTGATGATATGACAGTCTCTTTAATTAATTATTTTGAAATGAATTAATTAAAAGAGCATAAATAACTTGGAGATAAATCTTAACCCTTGATCTATGTATACTAATACAAATATTCTAGCATAATCAATGGAGGTTAAATATCCACCATCCACCTAATAATCACCAATAATTAAATTAAAAGTCTCAAAGCCCTATTAGGAAATAGACATGCCTATTGGCATGTTCTTTTTTTTTTTAATGTCACCTCAATTAAAATTACACACACACACACACACACACAACATTAACAAACAATTTGAACTGAGTAAATTGTTGGGTGTGTGTTATATTCTTTACATGACTAGTTCCAGGCATTGTTACGTTGCGTTGGGCGAAGTCCCTTTGCACAAGGTTCAGGGTAGCGCCCCAATTTGTTTTTAGGCAGACCCAAGGATGGTTGGGCATATCCAAGGATGGGTGCAGAACGAAGGATGGTTGGCAGACCCATCCTTGGTTTTGTGCATGATGGTTTTGCCCATGGTATTTTGTAGATTGAGTCAAGGGAACTACGTTTATATTCTAATATAGGGCTAATGGATTGGGGTTTATGAATTCTTGGCATGTCTATAATGTATTGTAACATTGAAAGGAATATAATGAAAAATAAATTTGGTTTTCCCAGTTTTAGTTTCCAAGAGAAAAATATGTGAAGATTGCCACAAGAAACAATGAAATTGGCATTTGGAAACAAAATCCTTCATCCTAGTGAAAATTAAGCACCTACACTAGGTGGGGCCCACACAGGCTGTTTTTAGGTGGAAGTCTATTTTTAGAATGGATGAGCAAATTCTATTTATAGATGATTTCTATTTATAGATGGTGAGAAAATTCTATTTATAGTTGATGTTCTATTTTTAGATGTATGTGCGAGTTCTATTTATATATCACATGTCTATTCATAGATGCATGTCGACTATTATTATCCCTTAATAATATTTGGACAATAAACAATAATATATTCTCATTGAGCACTTGGAAATAGTTAACTGAAGTGGAAAATCAGTTAGCTATAGGAAATTCGAGTTGAAGAGGTTGGTTGGTGGGACATGCAAGTGGAAGTGAGTTAAACTCAGTTGTGCTAGTTGTAACTGAAGATACACTAGTGAGAGATCATTGAATTAATTATTAATTAATTCACATTCAGTGGTCTCACATGCAACTGAAGATTTACTACTGTTAACTACATGCATGTCAGATCCAGTGGAGACCCTGTTGAGATCTAGGTGAAGGGACAGTTTGACTATCAGTTGTGACATTAGTGGGTGCACACATGCAACCACACACACATTGGATGTGCCTATGAGTATTGCATAGTCAAGGCAGGCAAGAATGATTCATTCAGAGGTTCTTGACCATCATGGATTGCGCAGTGGAGGCAGGCTGTCTAGAGACAGTAAATTGGCACATGTATTTGCCAATTTTTGTATGACAATGTGAGATGATTGTATATTGTACTGAGAGCTGTTGGATTAGATTTTTGTATGATATTGTTTAATGATCCATGATATATACATAATATATGATAGTGGGGTTTTTAGCTTTATGCTTTCCCAGTAAAACATATGTGTTATGTGTGATTTCTCTTTCTTCTTGATATTGCAATTGGCGATCGTGTTTTAAATTCCGTAAGAATTTTTGTAGAAGTGATTCTGTATTTAACAGTGGCATTTAATTATTAGATCAGGAGAATTCAGTCAATACATAATTGTATTAAAATTTCTACAAAATATTTGTGTTTTTTTTTCTGTTCTTGCCATTGTATATTTTTTGTTTTTTTTAAAAGAATTTGTTTGTAGGTAATTTTTGTACATGTTTAAAACCTATATTTGGTATAAAAAATATTTTTCTTTCAAGGGATTATTTTTTAGCGAAGGGGTTTTTCTCGGGCTATGGTAGACCCTGTTACAGTGGGAGATCTGCGAGATCAATTCTTGTGGTGAACATAAATGTTGAACAATGGAAAGATAGAGATCGAGAAATTAAACATACAAGATTTTTAGCTGTGGATGTTCAAGATGGAGGATTTGTTGGTAGATAAATATTAGTGGATCATGATGTATCTAGGTACTAAATCAACAAAAATGTCGACAAAGGAATGGAGCAAGTTGGATCAAAAGGAAGAGAGAACAATACAATTGTGTGTCTCAAATTCAATATTACAAAATGTTGCAGGAGAAGCTACAATGAAAGCTTTGTGGGACAAGTGAGGGACTTTGTATCAAACTAAGTCCCTGGTAAATAAATTTCTCCTACGAAATAAGTTGTATAACTTGAGGATGAGGGATGGAGAGTCAGTGACAGAGCATTTGAATGCCTTCAATACTGTGGTAATTTAGTTATTAACTATTGATATTAAAATTTAATATGAAGATAAGTGCATTAGTTTCTTATGTTTTTGTTCGATGGAAAAATTCCTCTTGCAGACAAGAGCGAACTCCCTAGTATCCTAAGGATATATAGAAACAAATAGACAAATGTAGACCATTTTCCCTAGACCATTATGCTTAAGAATTATTAATTAACTATGGAGAGATGCTCCTACCTGAAGTCCAACGCTTATTCAATCTTCAATCAAGTCATTCCAGAAGGTATTGATCCAACATGTAAGATCTGCAATCAAAGACAAGCAAACAAGATAAAAACCATCTACAAGATATGATAATTCAAAAGCAATAATCTATCTTAGTGATCAAGGAATCCAAGAATTAAATTATTCAAAAGATAGATGAACAATTCAATGAGAAAATAGATTTGTATTAACTTTGAATAAAAGAAGAAACCTTACAACCTTGATGCCTTGATGTTTGTATAGGTTCTTCCAGGGTCCCGAACAATCGTTTTCCTCAGTTTGACAAGACTCCAACTCTCTAGATCAGCATAAGACTATGGCTATGAGTATGTAATCTTTCTCATGCCAATGATACCAAATGTGGAGAGTATAATTTCTTCAACAATTCTCTTCTACAAGCTAAGAAGTAAGTACTCTCTGAACTCTCTATGTACTAAGTACCCTTGAGACTGAAACTTGGTCTCAATTTATAGCAGAAGGGAGGTAGTTTCAGCTCCAATAAGGAAGGAATAAAGCCCTCTCATCATGGTATTTCAGCTCCAAAAACCAAGGGATAGCTCCATTTATGAAGGGAGAAAGGTTCATGAATGGAAGGGGCAAAGCTCGACCAGATAGCGCTTCTAGAAGGCCCCAGCTGGGAGAATATTCGACCAACTGGGCTTCTAAAACTTACTTTTCTTTTGATTTTACCTTTTATGGGGGTTCGCAGTTTTAATGAGTAGAATGTGTGGGATGTGTCGCAGGTTTTATAGCAATAAACCACGATACCACAGGAAATGACTAGGAAAAGTGCGGAGTTGGGATTTTTAGGATTTTTAAGAGCTTTTCTCCAGTTCCAAGATTTGTTTTTGGGAACTTTATGTTTTTGGACCTCTAAGGGAGAAATAAATAGGTAATTATGAACCCATATAGATATATAAATGCCATGGTGAAAAATTTTAGTGTAACAGATAGCCCCCTAAAGTGAAAAGTCTGAAGAGTTCTGAAGAGTTCTAAAGAGTCAACTGCTTTATCATTTTGAGGATCGGACTATAGGCACACCAGTTGAAACCCTGAAAAAACATTCAATGCAAGCATATATATATGTATATCATCACTGAGGTAGGCATTCCCACACTCAGATCAAAACTATCTACACGTTCTGATACATAAATTATTTTAGAATTACATGAAGTAGTAGACACAGCATGGAAACAACCATCTGTTATAAGTAGTCTACTGTATGATGAATAATAAAACTCCTCGCAGCCTGGATAGTGGAAACTAGATCCAGGTTCTTGATTCCTGCTTGAACTAGTACGATTCTATCCATGCGATTGATTGTGTCGAAGTCGAACATGGTAGAAACCACTTGATTACCAGTCAATGATGTGAACTGTTAACAAGTGTGAGAGAAACCACCAATAATGACAATGGCTCTCAAAGTACTCAGTACAAGGTATGAAATGTGAATTTGTGATCTGAAGTCGAACATTTCACAAAGATTCGATTGAAGGTCAATGATTCAACCTGTCGTCGAAGGCGAGATGCCTGCCATTACGGCATGCAGATCCTAAGGTACTGATAGGATTCTAGATCAACTTTCTAGATGATGAGCTGTCGTCGATAGAAAGTGACCCATCGTAGGAAAGCCCATGACACGAAACCATTAGATTAAGTTTTGAAGAAATCTTAACAAGGACTGACTCAGGGATGGTCAACACGAATGGAGACAATGTTTGCAATGAATGGTTTATTTAACTGATCTCTTGAACACATAACAACACTGCAGATGGTGGCGATTGACCTAAAGCTAATACCCAGAAACCGACTGAAGACTTTCAATGTGGTTTGATTAACTGTTGGCTAAAGGATTTTCCCAACCCAAACATGAATGTGACAAAAGTGTCGTGTTCAAGAGTGGTATACAAGTTTTTGAAATGAAGTGTGACCACTGGATTCATCTTCTCTCTTTTTCCCCCACCATTTTTGGCAAGTACCTCTTTATTTTTTGACAAGCATGAGGAGGATAACATTTGCTTGTTATATAAGCTCATCATTCGGATGAGTCCAACTTAGTATTAAAATCGAACCCTAAGAAGGAGTGGTTCGTTCCTGTTTATAATTGACAGGTCCTTTACTGTTAAGTTTTAATGAGTCCAGTATAGGTGAAACTCAGTGTTTTTCAATTTTAGGGAGTCAGAAGAAAAACTTAAGAAAACTCCATGGGTGTACTTTTTCGTAAATTTAGTCTCTCAAGCCCGAAAAAGGATAAAATAATGCAGGAGAGAACTCTATTGACCATGATTAGTCAACGTGTACCTTTTTCGTAAATATTCCATTTCAGTCCAGAAAAGGGGTAAGATTATACTAAAGGGATGATTTTTCATTTCCTTTAACGAGTTCGAATAGTCAAGTTCTTGACAATCTTTTCATATTTAGAGAATCTGAAAAGGGCTTAAAAGAGAACTCTAGGGTTTCGCTTTTTCGTAATTTTCAAGAGCTTGAAAAAGTGATAAAAGTATACTCATCATCAAAATAATCCTTTTCACTTGAAAATCCTGTTTTCTGCACATAAACTCGAAAAATTAAACATATCTGTTTCCAGTAAGTAAAAACTTTCGAAAAAATAACTTTTTAAAGTGGAAAATAAATAAAATAATATTTTATTTATTCAAAAAATCTTATAAAAAGTATTTCAACAAAGTCATTTTCACCTTTTGTGTTCAGAATTGAAAATTGAGAGTTCTGGGCAAAAAACATTCCAGAGGTGTGTTGGTGAGAAAACAGCTCTCGTAGAGAAGACCCGGGTTCAGGGTTGAGGGCCAACAAGGTTTTCTGCCGTAGTCTAGTTTCACGTCGGCATTTTCACTCTGCTTCGAAGGGCAGAGAGTCTCACTCGAGGCGTGTTGTGACCCTACTGTGATTGAGAGTAGATCGGTATCATTTCTCCAACATCTAAACAGGTGAACCAAAGCTAAACTAAGGAGTTAAAAAACCATGACAGAACATTCCGCAACATATATATTCTTCAGGGAAACAGCTAAACCAACAATAAACAAAATTTTAAACACAACTATGAACAACACTCATTCATATTTAACATCACATAGCACAACAACCATCTTTGATATATTAGTCAGCAGTCGTCAGAGGAAAATCATTACAAAGCTCTGCTACAAAGGAGCATAGAACAGAACAAAATACAATACGTCCCGAGGGGCAGCGAGAAACTATAGTGATCCGGAAGAGAGGAGAACAGTGCAACCCGATGGAGCTCTCCTGTGGCTCC
Source organism: Pinus albicaulis (assembly GCA_034641835.2). NCBI lineage: Eukaryota > Viridiplantae > Streptophyta > Pinopsida > Pinales > Pinaceae > Pinus > Pinus albicaulis. The sequence continues at coordinate 72,656,382 of CM076577.1, read as the reverse complement.
CTGCTGCCTATCCCGTTTGTACCAACCTTCTTCTCCTATGGTTGGTTGCTTATTTATTCTCCCGCTCGTGCGACTGACAGCTCTGCCCTGTTTCTTGCTCAGCTTTGTTTCGTTTCTTTTCTTTCATCGGGAGTTCACTGCCTGTTTCCTTCTGCGCCCTTCCACTGTCTATGCTTGATCTCGCGACCGCTGCGACACCTGTCCTTTGCATTTCCACAACCTTAACACCTTCCTGCCTACCAAGGTTGCATTGCACCACATGCTCGCCATCATTCAAAATCTGCTAATCTTCAAAACAAGGGCCCCAACAGGCCTTGACCACATCCTTTTGACTCGTCCCGAGTCAATTGTTCTGAACCGTCTCCACCTCCATGGGGCCGCCTGACCCTGTACCATGTTTCGGGCTGCGCGCATTCTCCTTGCTGTCCAAACAAGGGCCCCAACTCTGGGACCTTGGTCAGAGCTGAAGCCTTAAGCTCTTGGAAAGTTTCCATGGCCTGCTGCCACCCTTGTAGCAACGCGTCAGTCTCTGCCATGATCTTGGTGACAACTTCTTCCCCGACGGTTGCCGGTACAGCGCCGAATACTGTGTTGACCTGGTTCCCGGCCTCAAAGGCCAATTGCTGCATCGTTCGGGCGCTGATCTGTATGGGCTGGCGAAGCTCCTGAATTGCCTGCTTGGATGCCATCGATGTCTCCTCTACTTGTTGAATCTAGACCTCTAACACATCCGCCTGGGCATACAATTGGTCTAGCCTAGTTGGGTCCATGGCTTCTTATATTTCCTTGGAGATTTATTGTAGCTGGGCCGAAATCGGCCGTGTCTTCACTGTGAGGGCCGTTGAGAATTCTTGCAGACCTTTCAAGAGGTCATAGGAATCTCTGGTTGCAGTACTGAGGACTTCTTGCATCTTTGTTAGTTGGCCCTATTTCTCTGAAATTTGTGTCGTGTACACAACTGCTGGGTCGAGCAGCGCGGGTCGTGCTACCAATACGGCCTTGAGCTCTATATTCTCCTGGTGGAGGTTGGAGTATGCCACCCTGAGGTGGATTCCCACCTGCTACACAACACTTGTCACCGTCCCCGCCATTCCCCATCCCGAAGCATTAAGGGCTCATTCCGTGACTTGTGAGAAGAGACAAGACTTGAAAATACTTTCATTGCATCCCTCTGAAGATGAGCTTTCATTGCCCTAAAGACATCTCCCTGCCAAAAACCCTAAAAATAGCTCTTTTTCCATTGGCGCGGTTCCACAGTTCAGCCCTCGCGCTAAGGGGGCAAATCCTCCAAAGAGGGCGTGCCAATTGGCGCTCTATCATAGAGCCACACCCGTGCCAACCATATTAAGAGGTGTTTTTTAAAAATAAATGGCGGAAGTTTCGTCCTAACAAATTCCTAGACTAATATCTATCTTGAGTTGGGAGGTTTGGCTACGGATTTCCATAGAGAGGAAGTGGTTTGCCACCTCTCATGGAAGCTTCCTTGATGATAGGGCCAATCCCATCATTATAGGGATCCCAACTCCCCTTCCTCCATCTATAAAATCTTGCCCATCTCTTTTGCAAGCTAGTTCCCAAGAGCTTTCACATCCTTATGCTACAAGATCCTTCTTGATTCCCTTAAGGTCAAATCCAAGCAAGGAGACTATTTCCAAGTATCCGGAGAGAGAGGCTTGTCCCATCCTTGACAGGCTTTATCGAGACATGTTTTGGTGACGACCCGCCAAAGGAGAGTGCTACGTCGAAGCTATGGTTGTATTCTTATTTTGACTCATTAATGATAAGCGACTATCGGTTATGGTTCCACTCTTGTTCTTGATTATGTTCATGAGTTATGTCCTCTTCGACTGACATATAGTTGTATATACTGGATTTTATGCTTGCGTTTGTGTTGTTTCTTGCATGTGCAGGTGTCCGAACACGGAGATCGTGAGGATTGTGATCTGCCAGGGCGAAGGAACGGGAGCACCACCTCTTCTACAAACGACAGCGTTGGATTCCAGGTAAGCCTTCATCGCAAGTCGGTTTATTTGCAATTAGGAACCTGCACTGTAGCGTGTTTGATTGTTGCTAGACCCGATCTGGGCTAGTAGGGATCGCCTCTGTCCGCAGAGGGGATTTACCTCCTCAACAATTTGGCGACTCCACTGGGGACTCAGCTTGTTGTTTGATTTGTAAGCTATAGACGGAGCCTGAAGTGCAGCCAGATAGCCTTCGAAATGCTTTTGCTCTGCATTAGCGGAGTAGATCAACGCTGCTTCAGTCAATCTCCGGTTTAGTTTACGGACTGAACAACTTGGAGTGTTGTCTTCTCTTTTCGGTCAACTTCTTGGTCTTGCTTGCTTGGTCAGCTCTTTGGACTGGTTTTTCCCTGTTTATTTGGATTTGTTTTAGCCTTGTCATCACTTGTCTGTGTTTGAGATTGCTTGTTTTTCATTTTCCCATAGTAAACTCGGCTGGCGCAATTTTCCGTGTGACAGTCGCGCCCATTGGCGCAGGTTGCTTGTGTATCACCCGCGCCATTGCATTTCTGGCGCTAATTTCAAGCTCACAGTCACGCCAATCCTGTGAGCTATTAGGGTTTGCTGTGTTTTATGCTTTCTGGGACTGACTTGTGATTTTGATCTTGTTTTTTCGGCTGTTTGAGTGCACTGGAGCCTAGTTTGACTGATTGTAACCTCCATCCTTTGGTTGTTTGCCTATTTCTTTCGATTTTGCATTCGAGCCCTAGGGCATCTAGGTGCTTTTGTGAGTCGAGCCTCCCTTGGGAGTTTTTGGTTTTCATTCATTCAGTCGACTTTGGGATTGCTTCCTTGCATTCGTTTGACAGTTGTCTATCATTTTATTGCGCTTTTTGAGTGACTGATTTCGTTTTCATTCGAATTTCGCTTTGCTTCATTTTGGGCCTAGATTACATGGCTCATTAGTGTCTTTGGGAATTTTCTTGGTTTTGAGAGACTTTTGGTCGATTTGAGATCTGATTGTTTGTGCCATTGAGTGAAATCTGCTTGTTTTTGCTCTCTTATTATCATTTCTCGAATTGCTTCTCATTTGTTTTCGGTTTGTTTAGTGCATCTAGCTCTCAAACATTGAAAATAAAAAAAAATCTCTTTTGCTTTTGATTGATTAGTGCAAATTAAAATCTTTTCGGTGTTATTAGTAATTAGTGACTTTGAAAGAAAAGTTTTTAGTTTCATTAGCTACATTAGAGATATCACTGATTGTCTTCTGATCATTTTGTTTGTGTAAAAAGCTCTTAACTCTTCTGTAGCTAGCTTTCATCGAACGAAATGATATACTGTGGCATGTAGTTTTTCATTTAGGAGATTTTTGAGACATCACATTCGTTAGGGCCTGAAAACTGAAACGTAATTGAAGATAAACTTTAAAATTTACTCAATTTACACTAAGGCAACATTGAAATCTAACGAAACACATTTAGAGGTCTAGGCTAGAGATGTGTTCCGGCGTCTTAAAACCTAGTAGCTGTCGTTCGCCTCTTGGCTTTAGACAGCACTAGTACGGACTTGTGCTCCCCGTACCGTCGCGTATATAAAGGGAGACCCCACTAGGTTTCAATCCTTTATCCATAGGAAGCCGAGTTTGCCGCCCTATACCCGTGATACACCGGACACAGCATTCGGGGAGATTGCCTGCACGTACGGAAAGTCCTTGGTTGATTTCTCTTTCATTATTGAAACCAAGGTGTATATTGCAGTTCACGGTTATTTGGTACACCCTTTTGCCTAGTATTCCCGAGCAGTCATTTGATCTTTTCTGACTCCCTAAATTTGAAAGGATCACCAAGAGCTTGTCCTTTCACGCTTGTGTCAAATCTGAAAGAGATAGAGTCACCTTTTCGACCGTTTCTCGACTCTTAAAACATGAAACGGTGAAGTTTCTTATTTTTCAATGTGGTAAAAATTAATCACCCACGATCACATGCCTTGTTAGATTCTGCTTGTTGACCGTTTGATTGTGTGTCTTGACTCTTTTTCAGCCCGTGTGTGTGTTTGATATTTTTCTCTTGTCGTTACTACCACAGTGGCGGAACCCTCGGTTTCGTCTACTGGTAGTCCTTATACGGACGATTCATCAGAGGTTTCCCAATCCTCTGCTGAACCACAGCAGCCCATTGTTTCTGAGTTTCCTGACGGGGGACCGGTTCTTTCTGAGCAACCCTTTGGGGGACCAGTTGAGTTCAATTGGCCCTTTTCCGACCCTTGGTCTGAATTAAGAGTAGGGGCGGAGTTCCTTTTTCTTACATCGGGTTCACCTTTTATAGTTGTTGTTTTTCCTCCTAGTCCTCGTCGTCTATTACGAGATCTAGCGGCAGGCTCAAACATGAGTGATTCCAGTGAGGAAATCCCAACGTCTGGTGAAGACTATCAGCTCTTCCCACGAAGATTATTTCCAGGAGACAACTCTGAACCAGCCATTATGTCATCATCCGATCTCTCATTGCCAGCAGGGTATAGATCCTTGGGTCAGATCATTTCCGTCGCAGCCTCTATGGGAGTGTCAGCTCCTTCTACGAGGTTGGTTGCTCCTTCATTGGGGATGTCTCCTCAGACACCTGTCACTTCTGTACCCGCTCGACCCACTGTCTGTGTGGCCGCCTTTGCACCCGCTGTCACGGCACCCTCCGCGAGGGCTATGCCGCCTCCTGAAGACGTTTATATAGCCACTGTTATGCCGGAGAACATTTCTCCGGAGGAGTATCGGTTGTCCCTACATCAACCGAACCCCGAGGTTGGACCATCCGCCCAATATCCCAACCGCTCTTATTTTTCGCACTATGCACAGGATGGTACACCCGTGTATGCTTTTCCAGGTCAGTATGATGAGCACGGGGACATTTTACGTCTACCCGCTCCTGAGGCTCACCTCCATGCTCAAGGTTTACCTTATAACCAGGCTTATAACCCGCAAGGGCAACCTTTCCAAGGCCAACCTTCGGGCCAACCTGGCTATCCTTATGACCCACAGGGGCAGCCCGTGAACGGCTATCCTGTGGACCAGCAAGGGCCATTGTACGGTCCGCAAGGACAGTATTACAACCCTTCCGGTCAACCTGTGCAGCCTCAGCCGGGGTACCAACCGGGACCGGTCTATGGTCCTGGGGGGCAAATCCAGCCTTCTCAACCTATGCAACCGCAGTATCCTGTTGTTTCCAACGTTGCATATCAGCCAGGACCATCCTATGGTCCTGCTCCAGGTAAAACTGGTTACCAACAACCACCTGGATCTATTCCTCCACCAGGCCAACCGGCCCATCTGGTACAACCTGGTGTGCCGCCTCCAGGCCAACCGGCCCATCCGGCACAACCTGGGGCTCCAGGTCAACCTGCGCAACCGGCGCAGCCTTTCTATCTGGGTCAACCTGTTCACTCAGGGCAGCCCGCTCAGCCGGGTCAACCTGTTCACTCAGGGCAGCCCGCTCATTCCATTAACCCTGCCCAGCAGCCGATTTATTCGATGCCGCAGCCAAATCAACAGCTGCACCCTAGTTATCAGGCTCCGCAGGGTTCCACCTATCAACAGCCGACTCATCCTCAGGGTGGTTATTATCCTCATGGTCAATCTCAACCAAATTATAACCAGCCTCGAGGCTCTCAGTATTATCCTCATCAACCCGGTCCTACCTATACTCAGCAGCCAAATCCAAATGCTGCTTACACTGGGCCGACATATAATCAGGGTCTATACTCTGGTTATCAAGCCCCACACACTGGTTACCAGCAGCCAAATCAGTCTGGTTATACGACCTACACCCCCTACAGTCAGAATCCTACGGGACAGAACCCATGGGGGCAAGGATATTCCCAACCAGCATGGAGTACAGGTACCGGTCCTCATCCTGGGCCTGGCATGCCGGTCAATCCGCCATTGCCGTTCCTGGCCACCTTGGAGTTGCCGGATGTTTCAAAACTGACCAATGATCCAATTTTGCATAATCCTTATTGGCCTCCGGTTCCTACCAAGATACCAGGTGATTGCCCCAAGTTTGAGGGTAAAGCTGGGGAGGACCCCCAAGCGCATGTAATGACGTATCATCTTTGGTGTTCGTCTAACTCTTGGGTCAATGATTCAATTCGTCTGCGCCTCTTCCAGCGCACTTTGACTGGAGCTGCTGCTAAGTGGTACATCGAGTTATCCCATGGCATCTTCCAAGATTTCAATTCCTTAGCCATGGCTTTTCTGACGCACTTTCAGTTACCGGTTCGTTATGAAGCCGGGACGCACCTCCTGACTTCTTTGAAGCAGGACAAAGCCACTCACATTTCTGATCACATTCATGAGTGGCGGCGCCGTCGTAGACTGATCAAGTTTCATATACCTGATCAGATACTAACTCACTGGTTCACCACCTCCTTCGTGAACAAAATCGCCCAAGATATTGCGATGGGAGCGTGTGTGACGGAGGAACAAGCCATTGCGCGTGCCCAATATCTGGATCTTGTATATTCTCAGTCCGGCATGCTTTATGATATCTTGCCTGATGCTCCACGGTCCAGAACCTCTAAGGCTCCACCTACCCCTGCAGTGGATGGTGTCATTGGTTCCATGTCTCAGAATTCGAAGAAATATTCAAATGGGAAGCAGAAGTCCAACTCATCTAATAATTCTTCTCCTCCCGCCCCTACTGATTCTGGAAAAACTGCAGAGGTTAACGCCGTTCAGGCCAATCCTACGGAGAAAGCCTCCAAAGGGAAAAATAAGGGCAAAGGTAAATCTAAATCCGATGCCCCAAAGCCAGAATCCAAACCTCGCACCGAGGATGGTTCTCAACGTAAACCGAAGTACCCCTGCCTCATTTGTGAAGGAGACCATTATACCAAAGATTGTCCACGACGATCTGAAGTTAGTCAACTTCTCAAAGGCTCTAAAGGGACTTCGACAGTTCTTAAAGAACCATTCCCATCTCAGCAGACCCAGATGGTTGAACAGCCTTCACCATCTGCACCATTTGGGTCCCAAGTTTTTATGATGAATGGTGCTGCACCTATCTCTGTTGCCACACGTTCGAAGGATTACAACGAATCGCGGCAGGCACCTGGGAAGGCAGTTGCGGATGGACCACCTCCCCCACCTGTCTCCGGTTCGTTGGAAATTGAGAAGCCTACTCCTGAACCTGTTGTGAAGCCACCTTCCAAAGGTGTTCTTCGAAGATCTTCTTACAATCCGAATGCCCGTGCCGCTCAGCACTACAGCATTGTTGAGGATTTGGCACAGGAGCCTTCTGCTATGTCTGCACTAGAAGTTCTTCAAAGTTGTCCTTCGCAACGGAAGGCTTTATTGTCTGCCATCGGCGACATCGATCCCGCCGATTCGAGTCTTCTCACCTTCGACTTAGAGAATTTCACCCCCCGACTTCCACATCAGATTGCCCTTGTTATTCAAGTCGGGATCAACGGCCTTAACATCCATAGGGTCGTTGTGGATGAAGGTGCCTCTACCTGCGTCATGTCATCCGCTTGCTGGAAGGCCATCGGCTCTCCGGCTCTTTCGTCATCTCCTAATGCCCTAGAGGCATTTGATGGTCGGGAATCCAAACCCCTGGGTGTTCTTGAGAGTTTAGCGATTACTTTACAGGGGAATACAGTCAATGTAGAAGTGGAAGTGGTTGACGCCGGGCTCAACTACAATATACTTCTTGGCCGCAAGTGGACTCATGCCATGCTATGCGTGCCATCCACCGTTTTTTGACTTCTTAAGTTCCCTCACGAGGGCAAAATCGTTACGGTGGATCAGTTGTCCTTCTTCACCTCCACCTCCGAGAACAACGTTCCATACGTGGATCAGATCCCAAATCCCCCTGATAGTGTAGTGCCCGGTCTCTTCAAAGACCCCGTCCTCATGGGTATTTTTCCCGCACCACCACCGCACACCGCTCAAGTTAACATGATTTCCAGGTCTGATGACCCCTGGCTCATCCCTACGCCTGAGCAGGTGTTTGAGTTTGGAGAATCAATGCCCTTGACTCCAGTAGAGATTAGCTACTGTGAAATTGTTGTTGCATCTGATCCTCCACCTCCTCAGCATGCTCCTTTGAGCTTGGCTCTAGACGTCTACTCTCAATCCCCCTGGCTTGGTCAGGCTGATTCACCTGATCCTCTCAAAGAGACTTTTCCTTCCGATGAAGCCATCATTGAAACTATGTCTCTCGAGGAGCTGCCTTGGGGCGATGGACATCATCGTTCCTCTTTCATGCCTAGCTTGGGGGCAATGTCAGATTATCTAGAGCGTTATGCATCTCAGGTTCCTACCCCTCCTCTTCAAACGCCTATCTTGACACACGAGGTTCTTTCGGAGGGAAACCTGAGTAATATCACTCAAACCATCCTGATCAACATCTCCATTAAACCAAGGATCGTTGAGAATATACACGTGGGAGTGACTTGTTCTCCTGATGAGATTCAAGTCTATACTGATCTTTTCAAAGAATTCAGAGATGTGTTCGCCTGGTATTACGAGGAAATGCCTGGGATCGATCCCAATATCATAGTGCGCGAGATTCCAACCTACCCTGGTGCGAAGCCCATGCGCCAATGCTTATGCCCCATGCATCCTCGTAAAGCCGCTGCAATTAAGGCAGAAGTTGAAAAACTTCTGAACGCGGGCTTTATTTATCCCATCCCCCTCATAGAATGGGTGTCCAACATTGTCCCTGTCGATAAAAAGCGGGGTACTATTAGGGTCTGTGTTGATTACCGCGACATCAATCGCGCCTGTCCGAAGGATAACTATCCCACTCCGTTCATAGACCAAATCATCGACGAATGTGCCGGAAGTGAGATTTATTCCTTAATGGACGGTTTCTCGGGGTATAATCAAATCAATATTGCACCTGAGGATCAACACAAGACTACTTTCATCTGTCCGTGGGGTACTTTCGCGTATAAAAAGCTCCCGTTCGGCCTGAAGAAAGCTGGAGCCACTTTTCAGTGTGCGATGTCTTACGCTTTCCATGACATCCGCCATATCGTTCAGCCTTATCTGGACGACTTGCCAGCTCATTCAGCGAGGCGAGAAGACCACCCTGAACACCTCTGCCAGATTTTCCTTCACTGTAGGCGCTACAATATTAGGCTTAATCCTCATAAATGCGTATTTTGCGTGGATTCTGACCATCTATTGGGATTCATAGTCTCCAAAAACAGAATTCGCCTTGACCCTTTAAAATTCAAGGCTATCATCAACCTCCCATCACCCTCCTCATTATATCAGTTGCAGAGTCTACAAGGAAAAGAAAACTTCCTTCGACGCTTTATCCCGAACTACGCGGAGGTGGCTAAAGGATTCACACGCCTATTAAAGCAGAACGTTCCCTTTCATTGGGACGAAATTGCTCAACAATCCTTTGAGAAGCTGAAAACGTTACTTGTTAATGCTCCTTTGCTTCGTCCTCCTGATTATCACCGCGATTTCACTTTGTATCTCGCCGCCGCGTTTAGCACCATAGCTATGGTTCTGGTGCAGGATGATGATGATGGTAATGAACATGTTGTTTATTATCTATCACGAAACCTTCTCGATACAGAAACGCGTTATGCTCACGTCGAGAAGTTGGCGTTAGCCGCGGTACACGTTGTGCAGCGTTTTCGCCACTACATCCTGTTGCGTACGATAACAGTGGTTTCGAATTGCAACCCTATGACATATATTCTTTCTCGACAATTTCTAGGGGGCAAATACTCCAAATGGATCGTTATCCTGCAGGAGTTTGACTTAGAGTTCACTACTGCTAAGTCGACCAAATCACTTGTTTTCGCGGATCTTATATGCTCGCTCCCGACAGACTCCACTCCTTCACTCTCCGAGGATCATATCCCGGACGAAACTCTTTTCCTCATCAGTACTCGCGACCCTTGGTGCGGCGACATAATCGTGTATCTTCAGACCTCCACATTTCGGTCTGAGTTGACTAAAGATGCCCGACGACGGATTCGGCATCAGTCTCAACCCTACCGCATCGTAGGAGATACCTTATACCACGTTGGAGTAGATTCGGTGCTCCGTCGGTGCCTAACCTTGGACAAGGCTGAAAGGGTCCTAAATGAATGCCACAGTGGCACCTGTGGTTGACATATGTCCAGATATGCCACTGCTCAGAAAATTCTGCGAGCAGGTTACTTCTGGCTGTCCATATTCAAAGACTGTATCGTCGCAGTCCGTAAATGTCACGCGTGCCAGGTGTTTTAGCGCAAGATGCGCGCGCCGCCTCTCCCTTTGCATCCTATTATTACCGTCGGCCCTTTTGCAAAATGGGGCATGGATTTTATGACGTGTAACCCTCATTCGGCCGGGGGGCATGCGTATATAATTGTCGCTGTCGACTACTTCACTAAGTGGGCTGAAGCGATGCCTACACTTGCTGCCGACGGTAAGACGGCTGCTCAATTCATCTTCAACCACATCGTTGCACGTTTCAGGGTCCCTCAAGCCATCGTTACTGACCATGGTACTCATTTCCGAGATTATATGATGGCCGAGCTGACTTCAAGGTTGGGCTTACGTCACGATAGCTCAACGCCATATTACCCTCAGGCAAAAGGCCAGGTTGAAGCAGTGAACAAGGTTTTGGTCACTATGCTTCAATGAACAGTTGGTATTCACAAATCCAATTGGCACCTCCAACTATTCTCAGCTCTATGGGCATACCGGACGTCTGCAAAGAGTGCAACTGGATTCACACCATTTCAATTGGTGTACGGTCTGGAAGCAACTCTTCCGGTTGAATGCGAGATTCCTTCTTTGAAATTAGCTGTGGAACTTCTACCCGATACTTCTGCTGAGGAAGAGCGTCTTTTGTATCTGGAACGGTTAGATGAAACCCGTCGTTTAGCTGCTTTAGTCATTGAAGCACAAAAGAAGCGGGTCAAAGCTCACTTTGATCAATCAGTTTCTCCGCGTTCCTTTATCGAAGGAGACCTCGTCCTCCTATACGATCAAGCACATGACAAGCTTGGGGCCGGTAAGTTCCAACCTATGTGGCATGGGCCCTACATAGTAAAGCGTGTTTTGAAGAATGGGGCTTATGAGCTTATAGATTATGAAGGAGTTCCACTGGCACAGCCCAGAAATGGGTTGTACCTGAAAAAATACTACGCTTGAAGTCATTTTTGGTGTGGTGTGTGTACATAAGTGTGTTATTGCATTTGTGTGCATGTGTGGTGTGGTTTGCGATGTAAACATCTTTCTGCTGATCGGGTCTTCCTGATTGTGCAGATGTCCATCAATCCGTTTGTTGGTTTCGCGGATGGTGCCTCCCGTAGTACCAGGAATCTGTCTTCGGCGGCCTAGGTAATCTACGATCCTGCTGGCGAGTTGGTCAACCTGCAAGGTGTGTGTCTGGGACGTACTACAAATAACATCGCGGAATATAGTGCTGTGTTAGAATTATTAACCGAGGCTGTAAACCTTGGTATCCGTGAATTACTTGTGTATCTAGACTCGCAACTTGTAGTATCACAACTGAACGGACACTATTCAGTAAGAAACCCATCCATTTTACGTCTGTATCTGCATATTCGTTTACTGGAAAGAAATTTTGACTATATTACATATCAACATATACCCAGGCATATGAATACATTAACTGATGTAGTAGCTAATTTGGTTCTAGATAGACATTTGCGCAATTTGTAAATCATCATCACATGTAAAAGGAAAATCCATCCAGAAATAGATATGTATATATATAGATATCGAATGTTTGCATGGTGTGCATCACATTAAATCAAAAATATACATGTTCATCTTAATACATCCGGAGACGACATGTCTCTCAAAAAATATGCATGATAAAAGCCCTAGGAGTCTAATCCGCATGGTGCTCATGATAACAAGTGACTGCACGCACTAAGTGTCTCAGAAGTCGGTGGAGGCGACTAGGCACTCCCACCGTATGTCTCTGGTACGCCATCGGTACATCCGCCAGCCGGGCGTAGTCTGGGATCCCTCGGGCAATGCCCTCGAGATTCTGGATTAACTCCCCCCCCTCTGCACCCTCTGCCTGAGGATCAGGTGCGGGAAGAGTCCTCCGTGCGATAGGAGACATACCGGCTGGTCTCTCTGGACCCACGTCTGCATACATATAAAATGTGTCAGGAAGAACATATATTTACAAAAAATCACAAAACATAAAAATCAAAAAGAGAAGAGGTCATACCCAACTCCTCGTCCCAATCATCTCCCTCCGGCAGTGGGAGATCTGGATCACCAGTGAAATCGGTTCCTGCATATGGCCAGTCTTCCACTACGATCAACTGACGCCGCAACCACCCAAAAAACTCCGGCCTCCAGGACATCTGTTGGCCTCCTCCAGCTCTGGGCATCAATGCTGCCCAGCGAGCCATTCTTGGCTCTCGTGGAATCGGCTCAGCTACTATGGCCCCTTGGCCCTGGAAGATTGGTAATCATTCCAGAATGAACGATACCAGGATAGAACCGTAGCCAAACTGTTTCAGTTTGGCCTGCTTACACTTCGTGAGCTGTCTCTTGATATTTATTGTCACTGCTGTGGCCTAGTCGAATAATAGGGGACTCATGCACTCTGAGGCCAGTAAGAGTTGGGCCTTTGTTGCCTCGTGCGGTGCCTGCGATCCCGCAGCCCGCGTGATGGTATGAAGCACTACCCTGAGTGCTAGATCAAGAATAGTATGGATGTCCACCTTTCCACTTCCTGATCCCAGTCGTGCCCCTTGGCACACTCGTGCCATCACTTGCTCCATCTTCTCACCAGACGGTCTGCTCCCTGTCAATATGGGTACCGGACCTCTGCGCGATAGTCCGGTTATGAATTATATGTCAGAAACCTCCAATTCCAATACTTGGTCCCACAACTTGAACACCTGTTCATGTTCGTCCCATGTGCTGATCAAGTACTGTAGGAGCTCAGGCTGAGCTCGTAAGCAAGGTGTCAGGAAGAACTTTTTAAGCCCATAGTTCTTGAGGGCATTCATGCAAGTTTCATTCTCCATGGCCTGTTCATCCTTTTCCCCGCGCTCCCTCTCTTTCCACTCAATGACCATTTTGATCGGTTGCCTGCATTCACATGGTAAAAAAACTTCAATTAGACCTCTGCTATCTTTAAAAATTCATGCAATTCATTCATTGTGTGGAATTTTTCAAGTGGAAAATTAGGTTGCGCCGCCGGCGCGACTATTTTCCTAACAGTCGCGCCAGTTGGCACGGGCCCTTTGGAAATAAAATGCCATTGGCGCGGGTCCGTGTCGGATACTCGCGCCAATGGGCGGAGCCCTAAAAATTCAAAAAATTCCTCACAAAAGTCTAATATGCATAAAAATTTATTAAAAAATGGATTGAAATGGAGTACAAAGAAGTGCCTCTTAGCTGGAACAGACGGGAATCTGAATGGTAACCCGGATCGGTCGCAATCGCCGTCAGAAGTTCATACACAAAATAAACCACTGCTGCTCTTCAGTGAGGTAAATAGTGAAAAGTAATTTTATTTTTACCATTTGACATATTTATAGATTTTTGAACTCAAAATAGGTTTTGAAGGTTATTTTTCCGAATATTTTAATATATTTTGTCAAAAATGGGTTTTACACTTGCTTTTTGTGCAGCAACAAGTTTTTTTACGCGACTTAAATGGTGAAACGAGTTGTATTTTATACTTTTTCGGACTCGGTAAATACACGAAAAAGTCACTTTGGAGTCATCTTTCAGCTCTTTTCTGACTCTCTAAACATGAAAAGATTGTCGAGGCCCTTTTCGTTTCGATCTCATTAAAGTGGACATGAATCGACATCTACCCAGTATACGTTTACCCCTTTTTCGGGCTGGGATGGATTATTTACGAAAAAGGAATACCCTAGCCTATCGCGACTAGGAGGTTTTCTCGGATATTGTTTTCTACCTTTTCGGGTCCGAGGAACTATCTACGAAAAGGGACCGCTGGAGTTTACTTTTCTGTTGTCTTTTCAAACTCTCTAAATATGAAAAGACGCCGAGTTCTTCCTTTGTCAGACTCGTTAAACCCTGATGACATCGGATCTAGTCGAAATGACGTTCTCCGAGTTTCTCCTTCCTAGGACTCGTTAAATGCACTAGGATGGATTCGCCCGAAGGGCGGACTTATATCGCAAGCATATGCTATCCCCTTCAAGCTTGTTATCAAAAATAATTGGGGTACTCACCAGAAATGGTGGGGGAAAAATGGAACCATCGTCGTTGTCATCGGCAGTATGTCGCTCTTGAACATGGCACTTGTCCGCATTCGTGTCGGGTTGGGGACATCTCATCTCGTTTCTTCACTTTGCCTCCGTGGGTTTGGATAATCCCTTTTGACCTCTCATCTGCTCATTGCCTCGTCACCATGACCTCTGATCCGTTGATGTCAAATACTGCCAAGTCCATTGTCGTGTCGTTTACATGTTCAAGAGAAGTTGACCTCTACAAGTATCAACCTTCCTCTGATTCTCATATGATCCCGATTCACAAAAACATTATGTTCCTCTGTCTCGTGACGATGATGTGGGAAACGTTATGGCCCACCTTCGATCGAGGCCACTTCTTGTCGACTTCAGCTCATTATCCAGGAAGATGGTCTAGAGACTCTTTCATGGTACCTTGGAGCCTGCATGCCTCAATGGCAGGTTCGTCGCATTCGACGTGAGTTTTTCATCATTGGCCTCCGATCGAGTGATTCTACGGGTGTTCGACACCAGCTCATTGATTCGCACGCCATAGATTGTACCTATAGTACCTTGAGGGCCATTGTCATTATTGGTGGTTCCTCTCGCGTCTGTTAACAGCTTTCATCATTGGCTGGTAATCAGACGATGTTCTTGCAGGTTCGACTTCAGCTTACATATTTGCATGCTTGAACTTGTACTTTGTTTGGTTCAAGATGGAACGCAAGACCCTGGATTTTGTCTGTTGGAATACAGGCTACGATTTTGTGGACTATTATTACATGACTCACTGATTGGATGGTTGCGACCATACCTGAGTCTATTTATCGATCCTCTCTGGATGGTTGCGTCCATGCCTTGGATCTCGATTATTATATACTCTGTTATGGATGGCTGCGCCCATACCACGCATATATATCATGTATCTGAGACATCAGTTGTACTTCGCTCCGCAGGTTTTCCGATGGCAGTGTTTTCAGTCGGCATGTTCTCGTAAAGCATTTCACCCCTCTCTCTCTCTTGGGCCTCATGCTTTAGGGGGCATCTGTTACACAACAATTTGTCACCGTCCCTACAATCCCCATCCCGCACATTGGAGGGCTCATTCCGTGACCTGTGAGTAGAGACAAGACTTGAAAATACTTTCATTGCATCCCTCTGAAGATGAGCTTTCATTGCCCTGAAGACATCTCCCTGCAAAAAACCCTAAAAATAGCTCTTTTTCCATTGGCGCGGTTCCACAGTTCAGCCCTCGCGCCAAGGGGGAAAATCCTCCAAAGAGGGCGCACCAATTGGCGCTCTGTCATAGATCCGCACCCGCGCCAACCATATTAAGAGGTGTTTTTTAAAAATAAAAGGCGGAAGTTTCATCCTAACAAATTCCTGGACTGATTTCTATCTTGAGTTGGGAGGTTTGGCTACGGATTTCCATAGAGAGGAAGTGGTTTGCCACCTCTCATGGAAGCTTCCTTGATGATAGGGCCAATCCCATAATTATAGGGATCCCAACTCCCATTCCTCCATCTATAAAAGCTTGCTCATCTCCCTTGCAAGCTAGTTCCCAAGAGCTTTCACACCCTGATGCTACAAGAGCCTTCTTGATTCCCTTAAGGCCAAATCCAAGCAAGGAGACTATTGTCAAGTATCTGGAGAGAGAGGCTTGTCCCATCCTTGACAAGCTTTATTGAGACATGTTTTGCTGATGACCTACCAAAGGAGAATGTTGCGTCGAAGCTATGGTTGTATTCTTCTTTTGACTCATTAATGATAAGTGACTATTGGTTATGGTTCCACTCTCGTTCTTGATTATGTTCACGAGTTATGTCCTCTTCGACTGACATATAGTTGTATATACTAGATTTTAAGCTTGTGTTTGTGTTGTTTCTTGCATGTGCAGGTGTCCGGTCACGGAGGTCGTGAGGATTGTGATCTGCCAGGGAAAAGGAATGGGAGCACCACCTCTTCTACAAACGACATCGTTGGATTCCAGGTAAGCCTTCATCGCTACGACGATTTGCAATTAGAACCCGCACCGTAGCGTGTTTGATTGTTGCCAGACCCGATCCGGGCTAGTAGGGATCGCCATGTCCACAGAGATTATTTCCTCTTCAACACCCACCCCACTACTGCTTCACCTTGTACATCCGCCTGCATCCTACAGTGGGCCGCACACGTAAGGCCACACTTCCCCGAAAACCCTGGCCACTCATCCAAATTTCCACGATAGCCTACCCGTTTCTCTCCATAGTAAGCCGTCAATGTACCGTTTTTGTGTGCGGACATTCCATATTGAGGTTGTTTACATTGCCAGAGCTGAGGGAGCCTCTACCACCATGCCCTGATCAAAAATGTGCAACCTAGCTGACCCACAATACCCCGAGTGCTCACTCAGCGCTCTCCTCGATTCCACACCGCTTCCAAGTGGTTTCCCACTGGAAACTGATCTTGTTGATCCTACTGGCAACCAATCTCGTCGATTGGCCTTGAGGTGATTGCGGCGGCATTTTCTGGGGTGTAGAGTCTGCCATGTTCAGGTCTAGTCGCTCCCCTTGATCTGCTCGGTTGGGCTATTGGAGCGGAGTAGGCTCAGGGAGTGGCCCAGCTGTGTCTTCAACTATTTGTTCCATCTAAGTGATTAGGTTGGTAAAAGTGGTCTAGGGATCCATGTTGGGGTTGGCTAGAGGTACCACTTCTATACTCAAGTCAAAATTTTCCCAGTGGTCCCCATTGAGTAGTTTTCGGATGACTGGATTGGATACGGTGGCGGATGAGGTGGATGGTACGGATGAGGTGGTAGGTGGTAGTGGGTCGGTACGAGGTGATCATATTCGGATGTTTAAGAAATTGAAGGGGTTAATGGGATTGTGGGGTGGAAACCCACTTGCTTCCCCTGTCTCAGCTATTGGCTCTTCCTGGATTAATACCCCTGTGCTTAGTTGCCAGGGTGGATCCTACCCTATGAGGTTGACCACTGGACTTGATTCTATAACTTTGGCCCTCTTGGCCTTAGGTGTCACTATGGGTTTCACGGACCTACTCTTTCCTGACAGCGGTGTGAGTGCTGAGCTTGGTTAACTAAAAAATACATTTGGAATGGGTGTGGGGATGGAGGTCATGTTTGGAAGTGGGGCTGACTGAGAGACTTGGAATTCTGAAAAAACTGGGAATGGAGTGGCACTACTTGATATCACCTGAACCACTTCGTTAAAGATACCTACCTTTGTATTTAGTTTTTGAATGATCGAGAGGAGATGCAGGTTTGACACCCTACTTGCTGCTTCCATTGCTGTCTCTCCTGGAAACGGGTGTGGTAGCATCCCATCGAAAATGTACATGTACACCTCGTTTTTGACTTCCATCACAACCCCCGGCCACAAATGAAATTTGGTATGGAAAGCTGCTTCGTCGATTTTGAATTTCAACGACGTCATCTGGAATGTTGCCTCCGGCACACAAGTGGGTCTGAGGAACATGTGCTTGTGTGTGACCCCAAACTAGAATTGCTCACTGTATCCGTCCAGCAGGTTTCTGGGGATCCTTTTTTGGCTCATCACCACATCAACCATTAGGCCATACCAACTTCTGAAGTCCTCTGTGTTTACCTCCTTGGTGCTGGGGTCTCCCGACACCTTCCATGGGGTGAACTTCATTGCCAGCGGCTGATCCTCCGCTATCTCCACCGGTATCCTGATGAGGGGGAAAGTCCACTTTCGCATGGCTAGCGCTACTATCAAGTATCTGTAGATAAATCCTGTTGCCTTCTTGTAATTTTCTTCACATGCCTCAAAAAAATCCTTTAGTAGGAAGGAGCACCAGTTCAGCCTGGTCCCCTGGACGCAGTTCTCTGAAACTGAATTCGTGTCCAAGGTACACTCCCATTTGGTGTAATGCCTCATTGTCTTGCTGGCAATGAGGTAGCATGCGAACCTAATTTCTGGCTTGTTGATGAGCTCAATTTTTGCCCCCTTTCCTCCCCTTCGGGTGCCATACTTTGCATAGTAATTTGTATTCCCCGACTTCTTCGCCCTTTTGGAGATGGTCTGGAACGCTGAAGATATGTCCCTGCCTTCCTGTGAGAGACCTGTCAGCTTGTGAATGTCCTCGTCGTGGATTGGAATCTCTTTCCCCAGCCACAAAGAGTCGTTCTGAATTCTACTAAGCAAGAATTTGGTACACTACATGGCAGCACTTGTCATCCCAAACACTGGCAGGTTCCTCAAATTCAATATTGAGGACTGCTGGATACCTTGAAACTCAGGCAAGACATTAGCTACTGCTCGTCCTGCTTTTGTTGTATAGTTCTCAATGTATACTTGTCTTTTGAGCACAGGGAACTCAAAGGAGTCTATGAGGTCTGCGTCAATTAGAGCTGCACTGTCATACTTTCCGACGAGGGACTCCATTTTTTGAATCCTACTGTCTAGCTCTTGTTCTACTACTGTTGGACTTACTTTTGTCATCTTTTCTCGTCGTTGATACACCTGCAAAATAGTTCTCGGCCCCTTCTCTTGGCTTTCTTCTTCTGGACACCTTCTCTGCTCTGGTTCTGCTCCAACTTCATTTGCTCCTTTGGAAATTTCTAACTCTAACTTGGATTTCTCCTACATTCTCGCACTTTTCTTCATGCAAGTGGCTTCTCCCGCGGCTATGATCATGTGATCCGTTAGCTGCTAAGGTGGGTTCTGACACTTGTTGACTGTGGTCTTGGGATGTGGGTGGACGCGACGGTTGGGGGTGATGTCTAATTATGAAAAATTTATTACGGGATGGATAGTTCTAATTATGGCCATTATTTGTAAATCTCGGCGATCCTATGGACTGACACTAGTACTATGCTGAATGAAATGATGGTGGATTGATGTTCGACACGCTTTACGACCTCACATGGACGCCACGCTGGATGCTACCCCCCTGACCACTAATGGTTGTGTAGTGGTCTCCGCAATTGAGCTAATGTTTATTGTAGTAAAGTAAACTTATGTATGTCATCTCGGGTGCGAGAGACTTATTGACCATAAGCTACCCTACAGACTCCTCTCGGGTGTGAGAGACTTATTGACCCTAATCTACCCTATAGACTCCTCTCGGGTGCGAGGTTTATTGAAATATAAATGAACAACTTACTCATGGTAGGGTTTCAGGCATGCACCGTTAACCCATCCTTGTAGTACCTGTCCATCTAACTGTGCCAAGCGAACTGCTCCTGACAGTTTGATCTCCATGACATAAATTGGTCCCAGCCAATGCATCTGTAATTTCCATGGGAACTTCTGGAACTTGCGGTCATAGAGTAGGACCTTGCCTCCAACTTGGAATGTCTTGTGTTTGATGCGTTGATCATGCCAAGCTTTCAGCCTTGACTTTTCTGCTGTCTGATGAAATTCTGCAAGAAACCGTCCTTCCTCAAGCTCTTGTAGCTCGTGTAGCTACTCCTTTAAAGATTCCTCTTCAGATAGCTGTAGTGAGGTGGCAATCAGAAGGCTTGGTACTGTGAACTCTGCTGGGACAACCGCTTCTCATCCATAGACCAGCTGGAATAGTGTCTGGTTATGCAGGAGTTTTACCATTGTGCGGTATGCCCATAGGGTTGTTGGTATCCATTCATCCCAATCATCCCATTCCGCGTTGCATATTTTTGTCAGGAATTTTTCCAGGATTTTTTTGAATGCCTCCACTGTGCCATTTTCCTGTGGATGATACGGGCTACTCTTGTGGTGTTGTATCAAGAATTGCTGCAAGAGAGACTTAATTGTCTCATTGATGAAATGTGTACCCTAGTCACTAGTTAGGCTTCTTGGGCACCCAAATCGGCTGATTATGTTTTCAAAAATGAATCGAGCAGCAGTATCTGTAGTACAGTTCCTTATTGGCGCAACTTCTACCCATCGGGTCAAGTAGTCGATCATTGTTATGATGTACCTTGCCTTTGAATTTCTTGTAGGTGGCGCAATGGGTCCCACAAAATCGACGACCCATTTCTCGAATGGCTGGAGTGTCCTTACGGGATGGAGCGGTAGCTCATCCTTGTGGGAGGGTCATCCGGTTCGCTGACATACATCACATTTCCGAACATACTCTTTACTGTCCTTGTGCACTGTTGGCCACCAGAGACCTGTTTGCAGTACTTTGCGTGCCGTTGGTCTTGCTCCCATGTGCCCTCACGCAACCCTGTTGTGGCTTTCCCATAGTATAGCTTCCCGCTCATGATCTAGAACACATCTCCGAAGAACTTGGTCCAACCCCATCTTTTATAGCTGCCCTGTGATCAGTTGATATTACGCTGCTCGAACTACCAGATGTTTCTTTTGTGTAGTAGTGTAGTCCTGTAGACATTGTCCCGTGGTGAGGTAAGTTGCTATTTCATTCAGGTAGTCCGGGATGGCTTCTAATATGAAAATATCAGCGTCTAGTACCTGATCATCTAGAGAACCTCCACTTTCACCATTCTCTAGATGGGATAAGTGATCAGGCCCTACATTGAGCCTTCCAGGCTTTACGATTACTTCGAATGTGAATTCTTGGAAAAGTAGGAGTCACCGGAAAATCCTCCCTTCTAAGACTGGTTTTTTTACCAGATATTTTAATGCGAAATGATCCATGAAGAATTTGAACTTACCCCCCAATAGGTAGTGGCGGAACTTCTGGAGTGACTACACCATTGTCAGTGCTTCTGGCTCCTTTGTCATGTAGTTGCACTCTGCTGTTGACAACTTATGGCTGGAAAAATACACTGGATGATCGACTGAGGTGTCCCCCGGCTAAGCTAGAACTACACTAAGTGCAATGCCAGATGCGTTAATGTGTAGATGGAACTGTTTGTCCCAGTTCGGGTGGACTAGTATCGGTGCACTTGCCAATTTTTCTTTCAACACATCCAATGCTTCTCTGCAACTGTCTGTCCATTGAAATTTCTCTGATTTTTTTAGCAGTCTCTCCAAGGGCGCTGTTATTTTGGCGTAATTGCGGATGAAACGCCGGTGTGTCCCAGAAGTGACTGCAGCTGTTTGACGGTCTCTGGAGCCTCCATATTGACAATCACTTCTATTTTAGCTGAATCTACATAGACACCTTGATTACATACCACATGCCCCAGCAAGGTCCCGAATGGTACAACAAATATACATTTCTTCAGATTCAATGAGATCTGTAGTTGTCTACACCTATCAAACATTACTCTTAGCAGGCTCACATGGTCTTTCAGCAAACTATACACAGTCCAGTCATCCATATAGACTTCTAGGAACTTGTGGATGTATTCTCGGAACACTGCTATCACAATGCAAGAGAATACTGCAGGTGCGTTCTTCAGTCCGAATGGCATCACGTTGTATGTGAAGGAGCCCTATTCGGTAGTGAAGGTTGTCTTTGTCTTGTCTTCTTCTGCTATTCTCACCTGATGGTAACCTGAAAAGCCATCCGTGAATGAGTATGCTTCGTTCCCTGCAACATTGTCGAGCACTTCGTCACTAAATGGGGTAGGGAACGGATCATGGATATAGGCATTGTTGAGGCTTTTTTAATCCACGCAGTCTCGTATCTCTAATTTCTCCTTTTTTATTTGTATAACAATGGGGCTTACCCATTCTGCCTCTTCTACGGGGAATATGAGCCCAGCTTTTAGCATTTTGTCGATCTCTGCTTTCACTTTTTCTTTCACCCTTGGGTTTAACCGATATGGTCTATGTTTGATAGGCCTAACATCAGGCTTCAATATTATTCTCATTTCCCTCATATCTCCTTTTATGCCTTTGAGATATTCTACTGATGATGGAAACAAGTCCTCATACTTTTCAAGTAGACTGAATATTTCCTTTGTCGTCTGCTCATCCTAGTAGTCTCCAATGGTCGCCAGCTTGGGTTTGTCCGCTATCCCAATGTTTACCTTTTTAGTTCTGAGTGGCAGGAGGTGGATACCTTCTGTAGTGGGTTCCTTCTTAAGGTCCCTCTCCCCCTCTATTTCTTCGAAATTTAGATGTCTGAGGTCCTCCAGATTGTCGTCGTCCATCTCACTATTAATCTTCTAACACCACTTTTGGCTGGATACCCTGGTACCACATTGACTGCTCGTTTGTCTGTAGATTATCAGGGAAGAATAGTACCTGCTTGATTGCTTGCAAAGCTTGTGTAATCTGCTCTGTTTTTCCCTCAAAGGTGAAACACCTTATGAATTTCTCCGCAACCTCCTGCCAATCTTGGGTCCCTCTTCTCTTTTCTTCCATTAGGTACCAGGCTTTTGGGATCACATCTAAAAAGTGGATGAACTTGTGGAACCACAATTCCTCTGGGTTTTCATCAACTCGCCATTATGCTTCACATTCTTTCAGATGGTTTACGGGACTTGCGTCCCCTTGGTACTGATCTCTCCACCTGGGCCCCTTTTCCTCTTGGAATCTGGCTTTCATTGCTACCGCCACCTTATCCCATCGCGTTAGTGAGTCGCGATGGTTACTCCACCATCTTGCAGTTGTGGACTGCAATGCCACGTCCATCAAGGGTATCCTCTAGTCTTATGGCACCATGGTTTCTACCTTTGCTATAAAAACACTTACAACATTCATATCTTACAATATTGGGTATCCTTGAAGTTCATCTCCAATCCAATTGACTCTTGCAACATTGGCACACCTCCTTGTGTTTGTTTCATAGCCCCCTTGCTACCAATCATCCCATGCTAGTTCTAATCCCAGTTCCGAGCTTTTAATACTTCTCCAGCTTACCAAGCCTTCTGCCGTCGGGTTGATGTAGTCTTCCCTTCTTCCAGTAGTTATCTGGTAGAGATGGTCCAAGAGCTGAGCATCTTCTCAGTTATCTACAGTCTCAGTATACCTCGGTCCTTGGTAGGGGTCGAGCGGTTGTGTGACTCTGATTTCCCCGTCCTCGAAGATCATGAGTTCTTTCTTTATAGCAATTACCGCATAATTTTCAAAAGCCCAATCGATCCCAAACAGTGATGGGTACAGATCCTTGTCCCCCATGATGTCAATGACTTTGAAATCCGTAAACGTTTTCACCCCTGCAATGTTGACCTCGACATTCTCCAGGCGGCCGATGGGGGCAATGCAATACTGATTTTCTATCCGAAGCTGGATCGGAGAGTATGTCAATCTTGGCCTCCCAAGTCCTTCCCAAGTTTTACTTGGCAGGATGTTGACATCGAATCCCAGATCAAGCATGGTGTCCTTAATCTGGAATCCCACCACTTTCATATTTACTCGGAATTCCTTTCCCGTCCTGCATTTGTTTCTTTTTATTCTCTGAACATATTTCTGGTCTGTTTCTGCTGCTTCTTTTTCTCTTATATTCTGTTTTAGCACCCCCTCCAGGTTTTGCTTCAGCCGTTCCAACATTGGTGCATTGTTAAAAATCTTCAGGATCAAATGGAACCATTCCTGGATTAAGGCTTCATTAGTATTCTGTGTCTCCTTGTCTTCCCGAATTTTGTGTAACTCGATTCCTTTGTTTCCCCCTAGCTGGGTAAACGTCTCAGCTGCTTCTTGGAAGAATTGTTTCTGTCATTTGGGTTTGAACAGGAGCTTTGGGGATGCTGGTCGGACTACTTTTATGGGCTCCATAGTGTGTGCATCCTCCCCCGTTCTTTTTCCACCTCATGTCACTATGGCTACGTTTTGCATTGGTTGAGTTCTCGTTAGCCTAGGTTCTGCATTTACTAGATTCACCCCCCTCTGTCTGGCTCTTTCCTCCCATCTTTTGATGAACTCTGGGTAGTCTTTTGTTGCGTGTGAGTTAACACGACATTGCAAGCACTAGGGTCTCCTAGGGAGTGGACACTCCCTATCCATATGTCCCTCCTGGTAGCAGTTATAACATCGTATCAGACCTCTACCTCCTGTTCGGCCCCCTCGCATGCCTCCTCCTCTTCCTTGGGGAGCTTCATTTAATCTGTAAGATGGCCGATCTAGCTTCTCCGCCAGTGCGTCCAGTGCTCGACATTGTTCCGTGATGTGGGTTGTCAAGGCACAGAACTCACAATATACATTATTTGGAACATTGGAATACTTTTATGGGATCAGACACATGCGAGGTTGATGACCCATACTTTTACATACCTCGCAATATTCATTGGCGACTACACCTGGTTGTGCAGGGAACCCCGCATATGGTTGTTGTGGTGGGTATATCCTTTGGGTGTTGATTTGTGTGACTGCTCCCAGAGGTGGGGTCCCCTGTGCTCCTTCCGCCGATGTCCCCACCGTTGGGCCTCGCAACTGGGGGCATTCCGTGGCTACATGTCCCTCCATGAGATAGTGTGTGCACCACATATTGGGTCTTGGTGGTCGCATGGGTTGCATTTCCTTAAGCTTCTCTGTCAGACTGGCTATCTGATGCTGCAAACCCAGTATGGAGGGGTCCTGTACTGCTGCACCCCTTTTGAATTCTTGCGGATAACCCACCATGGCTTCTATCTTCATCGCCTGCTCCAGAGCATCCTGTCGTGTGTCGATCCTATGTTGAGTCAGTGGAGTTCGGATCAAGGGTAATAAGGCCTTGATGAACCAATCCCTTTGACAGTTAGGGTTGATTGGGTCGCTGAGTTTCCCAATGGTGTCCTTGAACCTCCGCATCAAATCCCAAGTAGTTTCTCCTTCTCTCTGCTTGATCTCCCACATCTCTGATAGACCCTGTTGGTCCATTTGAGGAAGTTTGAATTCCTTGATGAAATCCCTCTTCACATCAGCCATCACTGGATTCGGGTGGGCCTCCAACCATTTCATAAACCATCGTAGGGCCCTCTCCCTAAGAGTGGTCTGAAATTATATCAACTTTCCAACATCTGGTGTTTTTCGTGCCCTCCAGATGGCCTCATAGAGATACTAGTGCTATTCGACATCGTCATTCCCTTTGCTAGCGAATTCTGGGTACCGTGTAAGTGATCCCGCCATGATTACTTGATTGGGCGGTATTAAAACAAAGCCGTTGGATCTTGGTTGTGAGACAGGGCCCCTAACAATCCCGCTACTAACTTGTGCTCCAATTAGAGATTGACTGTGTTGCAATCTACTTAATTCACGTAACTTAACAAAAATTTCACCTATGGGCTTGTAGAGCACCAGGGGAAGGTCAGGATTAGAGCTACTAGAACTGTGGGCACTAGGAATACCTTGAGATATGGATGTCAACCTTTCTTGAAAGAGTTGCTCCATTGCAACGTGCATCTCCACATCTGACACCTCCTCTGGGCACGCATCTGTACCTTTTTCGTCAGACTTCCTTCCTTGCTCCACCAGGGCTGGACTACTATACACCTGCCATACTTCTTTCGTGACCCCTCCTATATCCTGGTGACCCACCTGAACTTCCGTTCCCTTCATATTTTGAGGCGCATCTTCTTCTCCTTTCCGACTACTTCCTTGTCTCTTAAATTCTCTCATCACCCTCTCTCGCCACCTTTCTACGATCTGTGCCCTCCGATGTGCTCGCCACTCCCTGAGCCTGTTGGTAGCCTCGACATCCATACTCCTACTCCCCTTCTCATGGTTCTAATAACATCTCTCCCTCAGTCCCTTCCCCCAGCACTGGGGTTTTACACTTCCATCCCTACTTTTTGGAACCCCATCAGTCCTTCGTCTACCATTAATGGCTTAATCCACAAGGGAATCTTCTTCAACAATTTTTCTCTTAACCCAGATCTGAAAATACTTTCTGCCTTAGAGAAAGACTGGTAGCACTCGGCTGCAAACTCTTTTATGTATCCTTCCAGAGTAGATTCCACCCAAAAATATACAGCTCGGGAACTTTCCCTAGAATATTTTGTAGGTATCACTAGCAGAGTCAGAAAATAGGACCAAGTCTTTAATCGTCTTTTCTTTCTGTCGTCTCAACTCAGCTTGCTGGGCTATGAACTGATCAGCTGGTTATCCCACCAGCTTTGTATTTCTCTTTTGAAGATCCGAGATACCATGATCTAGCTCCCCAATTTATTTTCAGGTCCTGGCAACAAAACCATTTGTTGGCGAAAAACAGGTATCACAGAAAGACCCGGGTTCAGGGCTGAGGGCCAATAAGGTTTTCTGACGCAGTCTAGTTTCACGTCGGCATTTTCACTCTGCTTCGAAGGGCAGAGAGTCTCACCCAAGGCGTGCCGTGACCCTACTGTGATTGAGAGTAGATCGGTATAATTTCCCCAACATCTAAACAGGTGAACCAAAGCTAAACTAAGGAGTTAAACAGCCATGACAAAACATTCTGCAACATATATATTCTTCAGGGAAACAATTAAACTAGCAATAAACAAAATTTTAAACATAGCTATGAATAACACTCATTCATGTTTAACATCACATAGCACAAAAACCATCTTTGATATATTAGTCAGTAGCCGTCAGAGGCAAATCATTACAAAGCTCTGCTACAGAGGAGCATCGAACATAACAAAATATAATACGTCCCGAGGGACAACGAGAAACTATAGTGATCTGGAAGAGAGGAGAACAGTGCAAACTGATGGAGCTCTCTTGTGGCTCCTTGCTGCCTATCCTGTCTGTACCAACCTTCTTCTCCATTGGTTGGTTGCTTATTTATTCTCCTACTTGCGCGACTGATAGTTCTTCCCTGTTTCTTGCTCGGCTATGTTTCGTTTCTTTTCGTTCACTGGGAGTTCACTGCATGTTTCCTTTCGTGCCCTTCCACTGTCTATGCTTGATCCCACGACCGCTGCGACACCTGTCCTCTGCCTTTCCTCAACCTTGACACCTTCCTGCCTACCAAGGTTTCATTCCGCCACGTGCTCGCCATCATTCAAAATCCGCTGATCTTCAAAACAAGGGCCCCAACAAGGTGATAATGGGAGAACCGACCAGTCAAAACGAAATCCGTCGAATCCAAGTAATCCACAACACTCTTGTCTTAATTTTCATCCATTTGCATTCTCTTTTTTAGTTTTTAAATTCATTTTTGGGGGGAAAAAAGGTTCAAAATTTTGCTCACGAGAGTCCACAGGCCAGCCATTGGTTACCTGCGGAGCCCTATAATTTTCCTGAAGGAAAATTATCGGGCTACCACATTTTTTATGAAGAATACATGCGGGGGTCCGCATTGTCTTTATATAAAAACTGCGGGGGCACCGTAACAAAATGAAACTGAGGAATTCTCTCAAAAATGGATAATTTTTTTTACTCTAATAGCTTCTAACCATTAAATGCATCCATTTTCAGGTTATTGCACAATGTTGGAGTGGCGAAAACACGAGCATGAAGAGGTAGATGATATGGCCATGAATAATCCGACCATAATGCGTACTTTGAGAGATTGCGGTTTATACAAATTTTGGGCCATTCAGGGTATGAGGGCATAGGTAGAGCTAATGACTTGGCTAGTGAATAAATGGGATGTTAAGGAAAAATGCTTTATCATTGGAGATCACAAGCTAGAAATTGAGATTGAAGATATATACTTCCTCACCGGTTTACCCAAAAGAGGTGAACCAATCTCTTTATTCGGGGCTAGGTAAGGTGGCCAGCCTATCGCTAGCTACAAAAAAGAGTTTTGTAATGAGGCAAATGATCCCAAAGACAATCAGATAGACATAAAAACTATCATATGTCTTGATCTGAAAGTCATTGCATTTACTATTACCAGATTATGTGGGAGTGCAGCTCTACACGTGGCTACCAAGTCACAGATGCAGACAGTTTTTGAATGCTACAGAGGTACAATCTTCAATTGGTGTGAAGGGGTGTTGACCAACATGAAGGGTTAACTAACCAGAGCGAAGAAATCAAAGTTGAAAAACTTTGGGTATGGATAAATATTAGTATCTTTCGCTTTGGAGAGGATTCCTTCTCTTGCCCCTCATCTGATCTTTGTTGATATTGGTGAACTTAGAGAGCCTCAAATGGTGCGCTGGGTTGCACTGATTTCTCGTCATGGTGGCGAAGGTTGTACAATAGTCTGGTTCACTCCATCATACTTCCGTTGGTTAGAGAACCAAATATTTGCTATCGAAGATTTCCCATATGCAGGCATAAACTTTCGAGGAGACCTCGAGATATCCTTACCTCCAGGGACACAATGGGATGAGTCAGGTAATTGAATTTTTTTGATGCATTTTAATTCTAACTTTTTTTTTTTTTTTAATCATCCAATACTGATAACAAAAACTCAAATGCAGATGTTGGTCCACAAAGACTAGTCAATCTCCGCCGCTTCGAGAGGAAGCGAATAGATCCTATTGCACGACTAGAGAACCAGGCAGCATAGATTCTCACTGATTTAAAGCAGAATCTGGAGAGGTTGACTAGAGAAATCCGAGAGACTACGATGGATGATATTCCTCTTTGTCTCCAGAGGCATGTCGCTGGCGTTCCTGGCCAGTTTCGAAGATACCTGCGTAGAGTGGCACGAGCCATAGTATATTATCATGATCATCACCATGGATAGTGGATGATCATTGCAAACTATTATATATATATATATATTTTTTGTATCACTCTCTTTCAGATCATAGGGTGGTTTAAACCTATGGTCCTAGACGATGTAATATTTTTTGAAACACAACTCTATCTATGATATGACTACTTTTGGCGGCTATCTTGTTCAACACATATCGAATGTTGTTTTAATTTAATTTTAATATCGCAAGTGTCTATTTATAACATTATTAGCTAATGCATCAGCCAATGTATTTAATATTCTTGGAATGTGTTGATATTCAATTTAATCAGACTGCCTTTCCAAGAGATGAACCTTCAAAAATAATCTTAGTAACACTGGATTTTTAATTGCGTATACTCTGTTTAAATGTAATACAATGAGTTCTGAATCTAACCTAACGATCAAATGCCAAATGCCAAATTAAATGGCATCAGATAATAACTCAATCACTGCACTATATTCTACCACATTATTCGTTGTTTGACCAAGGCTTACCCCATGCATAGAAACTAACTCATCGGTGGGTGAATAGATAACCCAGGTCGCGGAAGAGATATTCCTTGTACTACGACAGACACCATCAGCAAAACCAATGTACGCTTGAAGGGACGTCGACATCTGTAATATCAGGAGTAATCAAGATAAGCAGGAATAGTAGTCAACGCAAACTTAAACTAGACACTCTCATCTAATCTAAAGCAACTAATCTTAGAAAAATAACTAATGTACAGGTATGATATTCACATAAAAAATCAAGCATAATATCTCTTAAGATAAAGTCCATTTCTGGGTTTATCTAAAGATACCCCATCATAATCAATCAATTCGTAAGCCCCTTTTGCAAGCATTCGCTTGACAATATAAGGACCATGCCACATGGGTTCGAATTTCCCAGCTCCTAGTTTATCGTTAACTTGGTCATATACCAATACTAGGTCACCTTATGAAAAAACATGAGGTGTTACACTTCGGTTGTACTGACCTTTAACGCGTTTTTTATGAGCTTCGGCTACTAATGCAGCGGTGTGCCGAGTTTCATCTAATTGTACTAAGTACAAAAAGCGTTTTTCCTCTTCAGAAGTGGCTGGTAGTAACTCTATGGCTAATTGGAGTGACGGTATTTTACATTCAATTGGTAACACAGATTCTAAACCGTAGACCAGTTGAAAAGGAGTGAACCCTATTGCAGTTTTTGCTGAGGTTCATTATGCCCAAAGTGCTGAGAAAAGCATAGTATGCCAATTTGATTTGTGAATTCTGATTATCCTTTTAATCATAGTGGTTAAAAATTTATTAACGGCTTCAACTTGACCATTAGCTTGAGGATAATATGGAGTAGAGCTATCATGGCGCAGGCCAAGTTGGTCAGAAAGTTTGGTCATCATGATGTTTCAAAAGCTACTCCTATGATCATTAATGATAGCTTGGGGCACATCGAATCGAGCAATCATGTGATTGAATACAAATGTAGCTGTAGTTTTGCCATCTGGCGCAAATGTAGGCATCGCCTCGGCCCATTTGTTAAAATAATCTACTGCGAGAATAATATACCCATGCCCCTCGACCAAGTGAGGGTTACATGTAATGAAATAAATGCCCCATTTTGCGAAAGGACCAACAACAATTATGGGGTGAAGAGGAGCTGGTGGTGCACACATCTTTCGATAAAAAATATGACAGTTGTGGCATTTTCAGACCACAAGAATGCAATATTTGAATAACGAAGGCCAAAAATAACCAACACGCAATATCTTTGGGGTTGTGGCATACCCAGACATATGACTGCCACACGCTCCAGAATGGCAATCATTCAAAACTCGTTCTGTTAGGTCCCTATATTACTAGTATAGTCCTTTATTGTTGTTAGTGTAACCCCTTTATTGTTATTATTGTACCCTTGTAACCCCCATATTGTTATTATTGTGCCCTCAAATTATTATTGTTAGGTCGGCTAGGATTACATTGTGGCCCCATGGACTCCTATATATAGAAAGGAGGTTTTGTAATTTGAATCATCGAAAATTTGTTCACATTTAATACCCAATGTATTGGAGGTTTCCCCCTCAAAGTGGCTTATTTCTAAGGCATTGATATCTCTTTTCTTCTATTTTTGGAGCTAGTTTCACAACATTTGGTATCAAAGCTTTGAATTCTAGGGTTTCACTGCTCCAAACAGGTCATCGTGGAATTTTCGCTATAACTATTTTTATACAAAGGTTCAGAAGCGGAAATTTTTAGAGTGCGAAGCCGAAATCCTGAGGAACATCATCGCAAATTTTCAGAGCTTGGTTTGCAATATTTTTGGAGATATGATCTATGGAAGTTAGGGATGTTTGCAGGCTACTGAATTTCACTTAAAAAGGTCATCACGAAATTTTCACTATAACTTTTTTCTAAAGGAGAGCTCGGAAAATTTGAAATTTTAGAGCACGAAGCCAAGATCCTAAGGAGCAAACGTCACAAAATTTTAGAGCTTGGTTCGCAATATTTTACGAAATATGATGCGACGAAAGTTAGGTCTTTTTCAGGCTCCCGAATTTCATCTCAAAGAGGTGATCGTGGGAAAATCTTCATAACTCTCTGTCTGAGCATTAGATTGGAATTCTATAAAAAGTGACTGGAAGTACACGGACTGTAGTTTCCTGTCTATAAATTTCAGAGCCAAAGGAGCAAACAGTGACACGTGGCAAGTCGTACAAGTTCGCTCTACTGAACCAGTCCATAATTAGGTCATTGTGGGACATTGGACATAACTTTGTCTTGAAGAATCCAAATCAAGTCAAACCTATGGCATTTGAAAGAAGCTTTAGAGGACTAATACAGGGCCAAATTTCAGATATTGAGGATCTTCAATTATAGAGATAATTCAATTTCAATATAGAGCTCTACAAAAGCAAGTAAAAGGTGTGTATTTTTTTTCCCAAATTGCATAAGTCTTGTTTGAAGAATCAAGTTGAATTGATTCCAAGGGCATATTGTAAAATAGATATCAGTATTGGTTTCTAAAATGGCCCCTAAAAATAATTCAACACCCATTAAGCCTTTAGAAGGCTCTACTATGACTCATTAAGATGAAGAATGGCAACATGACATATCAAAATTACAAGAGAAAGTGCAACAAATTTCGCTCTCGCAAAGAAAAAAAAAAAATGAAATGGAAGTTTTGAAGAAAAGGGACCAAGATAGATGGCATGGAAGCTGGCATGGAATCTAAGATGGATGACATGGAAGTTAAGATCGATGAAAAAATGAAAGACAACATGGAAAACATGAAGAATGATCTAAAAGCAGACATGGAAGGTTTGACAAAGTTGATACAAGAAATGTTTCCTAATGCCGAAAATATAGTAGAGGAAACTCATGATGAGAACAAAATAAATGTTAATCGTGATTTCATAAACTCTAATGTTGGAGGGAAGAACCACCATATTCCAAAATGGATATGAGGAAGTTTGATGGAAAGGATCCCCGTAAAATGGATACTACATATGGAGCAATATTTTGGATCTCCATAATGTGAAAAACACACAAAAGGTACGTATTGCAACTTTGCATTTAGAAAAAAATACATTTTTATGGTATCGATGGCTTTGCCTGTAAAAGTACTGTCACTTGGTCAATTTTTACGGAGGAAATGATAGCACATTATGAGGATACAAAGAGCAACACCTTCTCTAGCCAATTGATAAATCTCAAACAAAAGGGTTCAGTGGTGGAGCACATTGAGGACTTCCAAAAATTGAATATAAGGGTAATTGACATTCCAGAGGAACACAGGATTGATGTCTTCATAGGGACTTTAAAGGATAACATCCAACATGAAGTTCGCGTTTGGGAACCTAATTCATTGGAGAAGGCATTCAGATTGGAAAGAAAAATTGAATGTAAAATTATGGTGACAAGGAATCCTACCACTCACATCTATAAAAATGGAAGTGTTGCTACTGCTAGACTTCCACAACCTACAAGGTTAACACCACAAAAATTGGAATAAAAAAGAGCAAAAAGGCTTTGCTACAGTTGTGATAGCAAATACACTAATGGTCATAAGTGTGCTGAGAAGAAATTATTTTACATAGACTGTGAAGAGGAGGAAGAAAATGAACAAGAAACTTCAAAAGAAGAGGATATACACCAGGAACCAACCCTAGAAGAAGAAGAAATGAGTCTGACCATATCGTGTAAAATAATTCTATGAAACCAGCTCCAAAAATAAGAAAGAGATTAAACTCTTAGACATAAGCCACTTCGAGGGGGCAACCTCCAATACATTACATAAATGAACAATTCTTGGATGATACAATTTACAAAACCTCCTTTCTATATATAGGAGTCCATGGGGCCATAATGTAATCCTAGTGGGCCACAATGTAATCCTAGCCGACCTAACAATAATAATTTAAGGAAACAATAATAACAAAATGGGGGTTACAAGGGTACAATAATAACAATAAGGGGGTTACACTAACAATAATAAGGGACTATACTAGTGATATAGGGACCTAACATGCCCCTCTCCTTCAAAAAAGTGTTGTCCTCAACGCTTGAGTAGCTCCGGGTGCTTATGTATAAAATTCTCATCCTCCCATGTAGAATCTTCAGTGGGTAAGTTCTTCCACTTGATGAGATACTCTGAAATTGATCGATTCCGTAGCTGTCGAGTTCTTGTTTCCATGACTGCTTCAGGTTCCAATATGATTTTTCCTTCCTCATCAAGTTCTGGAAATATTGTTTGAACCGGAAGATTTTCACCTATAACCTTCTTTAAGCATGAAACATGGAAAACTGGATGCACTCGCGAAGAAGCAGGAAGCTCCAATTTGTATGCCATAGTACCAATCTTTTGCAACACCTTGTAAGCACCATAGTACTTTGGCGATAATTTATTATCCTTCTTAGCTTGCTTGAGGGACATTTGTTTGTATGGTTGTAGCCGTAAAAATACCCAGTCTCCCACATCAAAAATTCTCTCACTGTGATGTTGATCTGCCTATTGTTTCATTCAATTTTGTGCCAAATTTAGGTTATCCTTTAAGAGTTGGAGAACTTCTTGTTGATGCTCGATGTGATCTTCCACTGCTTGAACCTTTGAAGAAAAAAAGTTATATCGAAAATGCCATCATGACCTGTTTGGAGCAGCGAAACCCTAGAATCCAAAGCTCTGATACCAAGGTGTTGATATCTCTTTTCTTCTATTTTTGGAGTTGGTTTCACAACACGTTCAGTCTCTTCATGAGTCAAACATCATCGAAATATAGAATCTGCACCACGAAAATAAAGCGTGTCCCCAACAATATTGTATTGTTGGGATTGGTAACGGATGTTTTGTTGATGTGAACGTGAAATTTTAGGCTGAAAAATTTGGGTTTGGAGATAAATGATGATATCACCATACCAAGGATCTAACGTACTGATAAGAAACAAATATTCATCAACGATTAGATGCTCTACCACAGTTTCTGTCTCAATATTCGGGAAGTCACACATAAGTTCGGCGAACACCAGTGATTTCTTTGATTTTGATATTTCAAATTCTAAATCAAACTCCAGAAGGATAACTATCCATTTAGAGTATTTTCTCCCGAGCAATTGTTTAGTCAGAATATACATCATCAGGTTGCAATTAGAGATCACAATTGTTTTTCGTAACAAAATGTAATGACGAAAACGTTGGATAACTTGAACTACTGCCAAGGCCAATTTATCCACATGCGAGTATTTAATCTTTGTTGGATTGAGATTCCCACTGAGATAGTAAATCACATGCTCATTGTGGAATTCATCCTCCTGAACTAATACCATTCCAATGGTGGAATTAGAGGCTGCTAAGTATAAAAAGTAATCCTGGCTGTAATTTGGTGGATGCAATAATGGTGCATGGGTCAACACGTGTTTTAAAGAATCAAAATATCAATCAGTGATCTCTTCCTAAATAAAAGGAACATTCTGCTTCATAACCCTAAGAAATCTTTCGTTAACTTGTTCTGGATAAATTCACGCAGTAAATTTATCTTTCCTCAAACTCTCGAATGAGCCAGACCAAGTGTCGTAAAATGGTCAAAAATGAAGGTGCTCAGAACTGGTTTGAACCTGAACGACCGGATAGAGCTCGTCTTCCTGATTCCGGCGCCGTGAACGGTTCGAAAAATGGTCTCCGTATGCAAAAGTTATTCAAGTTCAAAGTTTTGTCAATTTCAATTAAAAAGGGCAAATTTGACTTTGGAAAATTTTATTAAAAAAAGAATATTCCACAGAATATTCTGGGAATATTCCGTGGAATATTCCACAGAATATTCTGGGGAATATTCCATTTTTAGCCAATGGAAGGGCGCCACGTGGCTAGCCCGGAGGCCGCCACGTGGCCCCAAGGTAGAGTTGAAATGGCGTGTTAAAAAATTTTGTTGGGGCTCGGCCGGTTTTGAACTCTCGACCGCATGCATATAAACCAACAGACTTAACCAATAGACCACACGGCAATTCTAGTTATGCGTTGGCGACGGGGTTTTATTTAAGATTTGAACGTGTTTGGGCGGGGCCCGAAAGGGGGCCAGCCCCCGTTGCATAAAACCGGGGCCCGGGAACCGTGGTATTATTTCATTGGCGCGCATTTGAACGACGGATTAAAACTTTGGATATGGTTATTAAGTGGGTTGTTTATTATTTAACATTTGTTATGTGTTATATTTAATAAAACCGTTTAACATTCATTGCAAACGGTTTCAACCCCGCATATGAACGTGCCTCAACAAAAAACTTTAATGCCAACGTTTAAACCGTTCGGAGCACTTGGCGGCCTCCGCCCTTTTGGTGCCATTTGCTTATTTGGCGGTCTTATCTCCAGTTCTCCACATTTAGTGGAGATTTTTTAGCCCAAACTGGCAGTTCAGTAAAGTGGGCATAACTTCTGCTAGGAGAGGCCTTTGAAGACGAATTTTTTTTTGATTTTGGGTGTAGAGAGCATTCTGGAGCTGTTGGAGGTGTCTGTAGAGCCATCAGGGCATTCTATCTACGAATTTTACAGCGCTTTTGACAGTGACTCCATCAGAGCTAAAGGGAAAGATTGCTGCATTGGGCTACCTTCCTCCAATGGAGGTGAATTTGTAGTCTATTTATACTTCTTTAGATCTTCTGAGTCTGTTTTAGCAGTCTATTTTCTCATTAGAGGAGTTTATACAGATGTAATCTCATTTGAAGCCTTTAATCAAAAGAGGACTGAGCCTAATTAGAGGCTTTTGGACCAGCGGAGGTAGCCCAAGAGAGGGGTGAACCGCTTAAACAAATATCTGTTGTTCATCTGTGTGTTTTGGCTGTTTATTTCCAGATTCTGATAGTTTAAACAGTAAAATTTCATGAGCATGCTTTTCTAAAACAAGTTTATACAGGAAGCAAAACTTGTTGTTTTAACTTCAAACCTCTTCACACAAATTGCAGAACATATGCTCTTGCTTATTCACATTTAAAACATATCAATGAACACTTTGAATTCAAAAACAAAAGACTTACATTGATCTTGTTATTTGTGCTTATATATTATTTCCTTGGACAGAGTCTGTAGAGGGCCAGGTAGCCTCTGGAACTCATCCTCTCTTTAGAGGTGACATGTCCAGTGAATGCCCCTACAGTCCATCTCTGTATGGGAAATAGTTTATTCTCACATTATCAAGAGGTCACTTGGAGTATAGCACTCAATTTGAAATTATGAGTATTTGCACTCATTTTCTTAAATGAAAATGGATACCTTCCACCTCAATGGGCACATTCCATTTTCGATCAAACACTAGATGTCATGGCGGTGGAAGGAGTGAGGCACTGATAATGGTCTCAACCTTCGAAGGGTCAACACAAATTCCTTCTTTCGAAACAGAAAATCCCAGTAATCTACCAGATTGTACACAGAAAATACACTTGTGCGGACTCAAGAGAAACTTATAATACTTACATCCCATAAAAATCACTCGTAAGTGAGTAGGATGATCTTCCCTGTGTAATGAATGAGCAGGTAAATCATTGAGATAAGGTTGCACAATGTGTTTAATGTCATGAAAAGCATATGACATTTCGCTTTGAAAAGTTGCCCAACATTCTTCAATCCGAAAGGTAATTTACAGTAAGAAAATGTTCCCCAAGGACAAATGAATGTTGTTTTTGGTTGATCGGCAGGGAGTATGTTGATCTGATTGCATCCAAAAAATCCATAATGAATACATTTCATTTCTAGCACAATCGTCAATAATTTGGTCGATATAAGGAGTTGGATAATTGTCTTTAGGACAAGCTTTGTTAATATCCCTATAGTTGACACATACTCGTATTGTTCCTTATTTTTTCGTAATATGAATGATATTATATACCCAATTCGTTAACAGGATCAGATAAATAAAACCTGCTTTCAGTAATTTCTCAACTTCAGCTTTAATAACAACAACTTTTCATGGAGGTATTGGATGTAATCGTTGTCTGACAGGTTTGGCATTCGGGTAAGTCTTTATTTCATGAATGACACTATTGGGATCGATTCCTGGCATTTCTTCATAAGACCAGGCAAATATGTCACGGAATTGTTGAAATAGGGCTTTATATGTAGAAATTTTATCTGACGTACACAAAGCACCTATTTGAATGTTTTCAATAATTCCAGGTTTAATGGATATGTCAATGGGAACCGTAGAAGAAATATTTCCCAAATTAATTTCAGAATCTGAATGTGCAATTGATATTGGACTCTGAGGTTCGTTGACATAATCTATTAGAAAAATAGATGAAAATTTATTTTCAAATCTATCAAGCTCAGGTAAAAATGATGACCTATGATGGAGATCATCCCATGGTAATTCATCTACAGACAAGAATTCACGAATGCTTTCATCAGTATGAAACACTTGTTGAAAAGGATCAGGAATTGATGTTATAGCTGAGCTTGATGGTGAAAATGATTCTTCATTGATCACATTCATTGGATCATCATCAGTGAATAAAGGATTAGAAAATGACTGTACTGCTTGATATGCTATCTCAAAAGGACTCAAAGACAACATGCCATTGAATGAATCCAGTTCTGATTCTAAAGGCACTATCCAAGGATCAACAAATAGAATAGTGCTTGATATAATCAT
Organism: Pinus albicaulis; assembly: GCA_034641835.2. Lineage (NCBI taxonomy): Eukaryota > Viridiplantae > Streptophyta > Pinopsida > Pinales > Pinaceae > Pinus > Pinus albicaulis. The sequence goes on along the minus strand of CM076577.1, from coordinate 72,618,713 downwards.
ATTGATATTAGCGATATTACATGGTACGTTAGGTGGAGGCATAGAAAAAGTTCCCATTAAAGCGGAATCTTTAATTAAACCTACTCCTACATCCTCATAAGGGATAGATGATTTTCTAACGTGCTGAATACTATCTGTAGAAGCTGGGTCAGACGAATAATATGAGAGCTGATCGATTTTTACAATCTTTCCTTGATGAGGAAACATAATTAATTGAAATACGGATGACAAGATAACAGTCATAGCATAAGACCAACTTCAACCTAGAAGAAGGTTGTAATCTAGAGGGGCATCAACTACTTCCACATCTAAATTAACAATTTTTCCTTTGACTTATATAGGTATATCCTGTAAAATTCCGAATGGATGGAATCCTCTTCCATCAAAAGCTTTGAGGATTGTCGGTGATTGGTTAAGGGTTGGAGAACCGAGTGATTTCCAACAGTTTAACGACATAATACATGTAGATTCTCCTTCATCATTAACAGTACGAAAACAACGTCTGTTTTTTACTAGTACTGGGATCTGAAAAGCCATTTGATGAGGGAGATGAGGTGTAAAATTTTCTAAATTGAAGACCATGAGGTTCAAATCCTGAAGATCTACAACTCCAATATCTGATAAGAGTAATTTCATTTGTGCAGGGCATGATTGCAACACTTCCAAGGCTGACATTGCTGAAGGAGATATTGCTAAATCATCCACAATGTTATAATTCTGAGCAGCTCTCGCATGTGGATTGAAAGCTGATTTACGAAGTACACCTTTAGCAGGCGGTTTGATTACTGAATTAGGATTAGGTTTCTCGATATGAAATGGATCAGAAACTGAAGGAGATGTAGCTGGTGAAAAATTATAATTTTCTACTTCTTTACCAGTAACAAGATTTTTACTACCATAATCCTGCGATCGAGTCATAACCATTACTTGAGACATCATCAAAATATCTACTGATGTATTAGAAGAAGATCCAATAATTTTACTATCTTGAACAGGAAAAATGATCCTTTAAGAAAACGGGAGTAGACGAACCTTTGATGAACTTAGATACCTCAGCCCTATGTGGACATTCCGTGGTGAAATGATCCTCGTCACAAATAAGACAAGGATAAAGAGGTTTCCGTTTATCATCAGTCGGCTCATTTTTATCAATTTTTCCTTGGGAGATGAAGCCTGTTTACTTTTATTCTTCCCTTTCTTCTTATTGCCAAATTTGACTTTGTAGTTGATGAATCTATAATGTGAATATCTGTAGAAGTTTCTAGGGAATATTCTCATTTTGGTGAATCAGGTAAAGTTATTATGGGAGAAGTAACCTTGGAATATTTCTTCTTACTCTTAGTCGTACTAACTGAACCGATTACACCATCAACGACATGAGACCCTGAAGGAGTTGTTGTTATCTGACCATGACGTGGTAATTCAAAATTTTATCATACAAAGTACCTGACTGGGTATATACCAAGTCAAGATACTGAGCTTGAGCGATGACTTGTTCTTCTGTAACAACTCCTCCTTTAGCTAAATCTTCAGTGATTTTTGGTAGCAATGATTTGATAAACCATTCTGCCAATATTTGATCCGGGACAAAAACTTTTAGAAAATGTCTTATATGTCTCTATTCATGTATATGATCTGATATGTACGTAGACGTAGATTATTTTAGTGAAGTTAATAATTATGTGCCGTTGTCGTATATGAATGTCAACTGAAAATGGTTTAAGAAAGAAGTTGCTAGAGCGTTGAAATTGGTAAATGAGCCTCGTGGCAATTCAATGTACCACTTGGCAGCTAATCCTATTAACATTCTCTGAAAAAGTCTAAGTCGAATGGAATTGTCGATTAATGAGTTGGATGCACACCAAAGGTGTAAGTTATGACATGGTTAGGAGGATCCTCTCCTGATTTTCCTTTAAACTTAGGGATATCACTGGGCAACTTATGTGGCATGGGCTGCCAATACGAATGATAATAGATAGGATCATTCGTAAGGTGGGATAAATAAGGTAAATCTAAAGTTTCTTTGAATGGCAATCGACGGGTAGGGTATTGTTGATAACCTTGTGAGACTAAACCAGTCCTAGGAGGTGGATAACCAGGATGTCCAGGAATAGCCTGTGCATTAGGAATCGGAATGCCTCCTAGATAACCGAGAATAACTGGACCATACTGGGGTTGAAAAGGTGTCTGATATGTATACCCAAAATACGGTTGTTGCGGGTAAGTTGGATTTTGTGGAACAGGTCCATATTGGTACGGCCGCTGATATGGTTGACAATTAAACTGAGGTTGACTTGTTATAACTATACTTGTACCAGGTTATCCTGCAAGCATATGAATAGTAGTCTAAATTGTAGGTCCAGACTGCAGAATAGAAACTTGAGGAATCAGTACCGATGTTTGAGGGGCAAAAGGAATAGGAGCTGTAGACACTCCAGGAATAGGTGTGGTAGGTTGAACAGAAGTCTAAGCAGCAGTTTGTGGCAGAGTCCTAGGTGTACTCAGACCAGGCTGCTGAACAGGACCAGATGCAAGTATTTGTATGGTAGGCTGGATTGGTTGTTGAGGTTGATTATAGCCAACTTGTTGTCCTACTTTATAATAAGGTACTTGCACATTTGGCTGTAAATTATGTTGGACTTGGGATGAATCCCACACCATTCTGGGATATGAGGGTCCCAACGAAGGTTGTGCATAAGACGAACCATAACTCGGTTGAACATATGGCTAATAATTGGCTGGATAATTTCCACCTCCTTGTAACATTTGCTGTTCTGAATAGAATTTTTTTCCTAAAGGAGGTTGCAATCCTTGAGCTGGGTATTTCCCTTGAGGTTGATATTGACCTTGAGGTATGTACTGTCCCTGTGGTTAATACTGACCCTAAGGTATATACTGTCCTTGAGGCTGCCCCCCAGGCTGTATTTGACTACTTTGAGGTTGCCCCCCAGGCGATAAATTACTACCTTGAGGTCCAGGGTTTGGAATATTTCCAGACATCATATAAATTTTCTCATTGTTCAAAGTTCCAATATTTGATTCATTCGAGCCAAATGATGACATTGGTTTGTTGGGAAGAGGAGATGATCCTGAGAATGTACTAGAGAGCGACTGATAGCCTACAGGAATAGACGGACCACCATACAAAAATGTTTTTGGCAGTTCAATAAACATAGATGACTCACTAGACATGTTTAACGGAGGTCTATAACCTATTGGCGTAGGGTAAAAAGGAATTCGGGGCGGTGAATACTATAGACCTACGTTTTGTAGAAAATCTGTTAGTGGAGAATACCAAGAGTCTTGTCTAAAATGACTGTAAAAAATTGATTCACGTTCTCTAAGATTTAAATATTCCCGAGATGAAGGAAGAACAACTTCTTCTTCAGTGTCAGTAACTTCTTCAATACTAATGAGACTAGGAGGAAGATCTTCTGTGATCCAATTTCTTACTCTGGGTGAATTAGGATGACCAGAAGTTGGAGTAGCAAAATCTAAAGTAGGTTCATACGTAGCAATTTCAATTTCTGGTTCAGAAATTTCAGGTTCTTCAGCTGATAACTCACTTGTTGCAGAAGCAACTTCAATTAATTCGAAAATTGAAATTGTTTGTGGAGTATGTTCAGCTATTTGCAGTTGATCTACTTAAGAATCAGGATAAATAATTATGGATGATTCTCTGTGTTCTGTTAATCCTGTTCTATTGATATCATTTGGTATCAGAGATTTAAGTTTTTCTAATTGGCTTGGTGTATACTTAGGGGGTTTCCCCTGAGTTCTACGCAACTGTCTTGGTAATTCTGCCACGATTAAAACTTTTAACACACGCAAACAAAGAAAATTTCAATCAAATGATCCTAATGTCACTAAAGAAACAATCAAATGAGTCATGTTCCTATAAAAATCTAAGAGATCAATCCACACACAAACAGTAGATCCCCGCACTAAAAACACTAGTTGGTGATGAAATCGAACATCGTAGAATTTTAATATAGAAATGGCGGTTGGAACAGTTACCATGACAACATTATTAATGAAACATACTGGTGCAATTTTCTCCACTTAAACCATCTCGAGTGAAGATAACCCTTCGTAGAGTCCAAGTGAGTCTAGCCGACGTCTGCTCCAGGTACAGTGGGACCTCCCCTCCATCGTCACCTTGGGAAAAAATCCTAAAGTTAATAGCCACTAAGGTCACCAACAGGAACACATATACCTGGGGGAATAGTCTACGATCCGATATACACGCAAGGGTAGAGTAACAAGCTCAATCCCCTTGAAGGCTCGTTGACATAATCCAAGGTTTACCGACAAGTGACCCCAGGCTCCTCAAAAATGGTCTATCCGAGGTTTACCATTTTTAATAAAAAAAAGTACATCTTCTATTGTCCCCAATAAGATTATGTATGATTACCTCACCTGTATTGATATGATCTCGTGCTTGACTCCTTTAGGAGGAGCTTCCCAGAGCATACATGCTACAATTGGCCTACCGCAAGATCAACTACTTGTTTGTTTTTATTGTCTTGGAAAATTAACTAAAACCTATTCAAAGACATTATTCTAAGCTATATTGGTGGAAAAGAGCCCTAGAAAATATAAAATTTCTAGATTGATTTTAATTAAGCGTTACTTTTAATTGGCAGTTTCTTAGGACAATGGGTACGGAAATGAAACTTTGATGATGTTTTAATGACCTAACCCAAAATACGCTACAATGCATCTATATGATAAACAACTCATTTATTTTCAATGAAATCTAACTACAGGAAAGAGTTGAGAGATTTCAATAACTTTCAAAATATCAATTCTTTCTTTCCTACATGAGAAACTTTGAAAAGAAGACAATTCAGAGAATTCAATTCCAAAAAGATATTTTCTCAAAATGAAATTCCCTATATCATTTAGATCAGAAACAAAAACAAACTTCTTACAAAAGAAAATAAAAAAGTCTTAAAACTACAAAATTCAAAAATAAAAGAAATCTGTAATCTTGAACTCTATCTAAAAGTTGAAGGGTGTCTTATCTCAGTTTGTAATCTAACCAAGATATTTCTGCTTATTTCAGCAGGAAGATAAAGCATCCGATAACAGTTTTAAAATGAAATTTAGACCTTATCTATCCAAAAGGTTTTCTAAGTTTGCTAATGAAAACAAAATCAATTTTTCATAAGAGTAATAATTGCATCAAGTTCAATGGCTCAACATAACAATGACATACCAAGTAGTTGAGGTATACAAAAGTTTCTGATTTAGAGCAATGGGAGGACAAGGCAACATTTACTCATAAAAGCAAACTAACTGAAAAGATCACTTTAAACATTGAATTGCTGAAAGAAACTTTTAATAGAAGTCTTTGACAGTCAAGACAAATTGGGTAAAGAACAAAGAATCAAGTAATGGGATTCCAAAAAACAGAATTTCTACTTTTTCTAAAATTTTCCAGAGGTCCATTGTTTTTAATGGAATAAGATGCAGTACCGCACTATATTGCACAAAAACCCGCAGAGTCTACTGCTCTGTTTTTAAACAAAAAGTGCGGAAGGTAGGAAAAGTAGAGAAAAAATAAAAATACAGATTTATAGTCAGGGATCCTATTGAGTTTTCTACCCAATCCAGTTTTGAGCTAATATAAGTCAAAGAAATCTCACATAAATCTCAAAAATCAAATTGAAAAAGAAAAAAGAAAACTAAGTTCAGATTTTCCCCAGCGGAGTTGTTATTTTGTTAGACGAACAAATCCCTCTTACAGACAAGAGCGATCTCCCTAGTATCCTAAGGATATCTAGAAACAAACATACAAATGTAGACCATTTTCCCTAGACCATTATGCTTAAGAATTATTAATTAACTATGGAGAGATGCTCCTACCTGAAGTCCCACGCTTATTCGATCTTCAATCTAGTCGTTCCAGAAGGTATCGAGCCAGCATGTAAGATCTACAATCAAAGATAAGAAAACAAGATAAAAAGCATCTGCAAGATATGATAATTCAAAAGCAATAATCTATCTTAGTGATTAAGGAATCCAAGAATGAAATTATTCAAAAGATAGATGAAAAATTCAATGAGAAAATAGAATCCATTTGTATTAACTTTGAATAAAAGAAGAAACCTTACAACCTTGACGCCTTGATGTTCATACAGGTTCTTCCAGGGTCCCGAACAGTCGTTTTCCTCAGTTTGACAAGACTCTGACTCTTTGGATCAACAAAAGACTATGTCTATGAGTATGTAATCTTTCTCATGCCAATGATGCCAAATGTGGAGAGTCCAACACCTATAGTAGAAGAAGAGGGTGCCTTCAACACACTTTGGGTGGATTCTCTCTACCTACTTTCGATGGATCACCTAAGGACTCAGCCAAGTCTTGGGTAAGGAAGCTTGACACATACTTTCAGCTGAATCAAGTGTCAAAAGAAGAAGCCCTGAGAGTAGCATCACTGCATCTTCAAGTAAAGGCTTATTCTTGGTGGCTATTTGAGTCCTCTTCCTTGAAAGGGATAAACACATCTTCTTATGCAAGATTCACTAGGAGACTAGTGACAAGATTTGATGTGAGACATTTTGAGTCTTCTTGGGAAGAGCAAATAAAGCCCAATAAATCTAAATCTCTGCATAAGTTGGAATATTCCATGGAGCCAACTCCATTTCTAAACATTGTTGAGGGGGTTGAAGATATGCTACACAATTTTCTAGAGGCAAAAGCACAAGATCTCTTTCTCAAAGAGAAGACATGAGGGTTCCTTCTTCAGTAAGAGATCAAGAAAAAGGATCTCTTAATGATGAAGAATTCTCCATTGATGAGGAGAAGGGAGAGAAAGAGGAGAGAAGATACTCCAGTTCTGTGACAATAGGAGGAGATCTGTTATCATGTGGAGATGGAGATGAAGCAATGGCTTCCACTAGAGGGATTCTTGCATCTTTGCAAGGAATTCCTAAGGATATTCCATATGGAGGACATGAGCAACATGTGTCTATGCTAAGAGAAAATGAGATAGAACAAAGGAGGGATCACAAAGTTGATCCACTATTAGAAGAGAAGGGAGAAAATTCTCCAATCAGAGGCACACTCTTACACCACTAAGAGGGGTCTCCAAATTTCATGAGTCTTCCACACATGAAATGGATTTGAAATTGCGTAGTGGAAGCATGGACATGAGGATCCCATCTATTTACCATATGAAGATGGTCCTTGAAGCCTCATTATCTAGTGGCAAACCACCTGGGAGGCCACCTGATTCAGATTTTGTGGGGAAGACCTCACAACTTGCTGCTCCAAACTTAGATCCAGGAGGGTTTGGAGCACTTGAAGACAAATCTACAATGCTGGGAGACTTGGGTAAGCTCAAGGAGGAGGGAAATATTTTTCCCCTATCATCATCACCCACTCTCCTTTCTGATCCTTTGATGTGGGAGGAGAATAAGGGAAGGAACAACCTTCCAACACACATCTTTAGCATAGAAGACGTCAAGGGAAGGTTCAAAAACATGACATACACTTCTGTTGATGCATCATCAGTGCTGTCATTGTTGAGCAATGTAGATCTGTATTGGAAATCCCAACTGCTAGTGGATTATTCCAAAGATCTGCACACATGTATGATACTTGATGACCAACTGCATGAAGAGGGCTACTTAGTCCAAGGAGAAGTCATCTATCTTCATGGTATAATATTTTTTCCTAGAGCTTATAAAATCAAGCATAAGATCCTACAAGGAGCCTACAAGGAGTTCTGTTTCAGCCATCTATATTCCATGAGGATCTACAACTTCATCATGAGGAGCTTTTATTGGGAAGGCTTGAAAGAGGAACTATATCAGCATTTCCAAGAATGCATGAGCTATGTGGAGTTGGGGTAGCCATGAGACTCTATGCAAGAGTCATTTCAGCCATCTCTTCCTTCTTTGGAAAGAGGGGAAAGATCCATACACAACTCCATGTGTATGAAAAAAATTGATGGTAAAGGATGTGTTCATGTAAAACAAGTTTTATTTTTTGATTGTACATGTTCTTTTACCATTTTTATGCAGGCCATGACTTCTAAAAGGAACACTGTATCATGTAAATCTCATGGAAATTGTTGGGCCACTAAAAATTATGGATTTTTCCACTCCCTTGATGTGTAAAGGGAGATTTATTTTCATGATGGGTGCTTCCCAAAGGCACCAAATTTATCTCACATTTTCCGCAATAGTGAGATGACTTGGGAAGCAAGTAAGTGGTGGGAAAACCACTTACCATATTTGGATCTGATGCAGACAGGAGATGCTCTGTGCTGGTTCCACATGTGGGACTATGACCCACCTCCCTATGCAGAAATTTCTGTTTGTATGTACATTGTTTTGATTCCCTATCTAGATGATGTACTTGTACTTTTCATAGGGATGTATGGAGGAAGGAGGGAACGAATGCATGAGCCATATAGAATGGCTACTTCCCATGTACTTTATGTCTCATATTTCAGGGACAACATTGGACAAACCATGTTTGTTTCCTATAATCTATTTTCTTCTTATGAGATGAACTATTTGTATCTCATGAGAACTTTGGTGGAGAAAGTCATAGAGGGATGGTTTGGTGAACACTTAGCACAAGGAGGAAGATTAACTCATGTTTGTGTCACTAATTGAGGAGGAGATGAGTTGCAGCACTCACCTTATCAGTTGCTTGAGGGTAAGCAACATTTTGGAGGGGAGGACTGTAATATTCCTAATTAGCCCAAGCTAATAGGAATGTACAATTTTGTTTCATTTTCTTATTGCAAGAATAAATGTGTAAGGGAGGACCATAAAAACTCCTGAAACCAGTAAATAAATCAATGCCCAATGCGAAAAGGCTAAATCGGGGCTGCCTTAATAAAACTCCCTTATGTGTGAAAGGGATTGTGACAATTGACTGGGTCAATAGGACCAAATCCACAACGCTATCTAGATGCAATGTACCTCCTAGATGCACAACGCAGATCTAGTTGGAGGCTACACATGTGAAAGGAGCTAACCCTTTGAGATGGTTTAGGGTTTTGCAAGGCTTTCATCCTATAAATGAAAGAGGAGAGAAACATGAGAGGGGTTGTTGAACATATTGTATTGAAAGGATTTTTTTGTTTAGACACTTCTCATTCTCTAGCTGTTTAGCTGAGAATAGTGCTGTTTAGCACTTAGGTGTTCTTGATCGGGAATCCCACCTATTTCCTTGAGAGGCCTCTTGGAAGAGTCTTGCATTTCATGTCCACTATCAGGCATTTGGCCAAGCTTCTACTTCCAACTACAACACAGATCCTGTTGAGGGTTTTGTTGTCCTTGTAAGCTGCAGTAAGTGGAGGATAGATCTATTCAGATCTAAGCCATTCTAGTGCCTCTTTTCACTAGGAAAGTCTTCTATCCCATTGGAAAGAGTGTATTGGATCATCAGAGCTCCAGATCCATACCTTGGAAATAGGCCAAACTTTTCATCAAGGCTACAACGCAGTTTGTCTTCCAGGACTACGTTATCTATAAGAGGAGAGTTGCAGGGAGTTTTGGCAACATTTGAGGAGTGATCTCTAGTGATGAGAATTTGTCTCTCACTGTGGTGATACATGGATTTCTGTACTTATCCATGTCATATTCATATCTGATCATCATACTCCTGTATAAGCCTCAGGAATTCTACAGAAATCTGCAGATCTATTGCATGAGATCTCAGATCTACTCCATATGCTTCATTTTCTGCTGAAAACCCCAAGGGGTATGTAAAATAGAGACAGTCTAGTGAACAAATCTGATATAGATCTAAATTTTTGTACACAGATTTGTTCTAGATTTGAGTTGTAACCTACAGCTGCTGTATGCTCTTAAAAATAACGTTGTCAAGGCTTTACAGTGAAATACATTGTTGTAGTACCTCTTTTAGAGGGTTTTTCTTCATAAAAGTCTCCATCTTTCTCTTGTAAACTGAATGGGCTCCATTGTAAATCTGATTTACTTTTGTATAAGCTATTTTTGAGCCATCATATTGGTCTTCTACTGCTGTTCATTAAAACTGTATTATTTTCTGGGCAGTGTTACTTGTGTTGTTGCGGTCCCTTCTTTGGGCAGTTTTCAAGGCTTACTGGGTGTGGGAGATCTGTTTAACCCACCTAGTTTGATTTGTTTCTGATATCCTCTTGTATTTCGGTCTTATATCGATAGATATAAGGGATCCAAGGGCTGATTTCCAGAGTTGCAGCATACATTCCTGAAAAATGTGTTTTTCAGGCATGCCTTGCTAGCAGTCCCATTTTGGGGATATTACAAATATTTGGAAGATGATGGACACAAATTTGAAAAAGAGTACTGCTTTTCATCCATAAACTGATGGAAAAACAGAGGTGGTGAATAGAACCATTGTGCATATATTGAGAGAATATTGCAACAAACATCCCAATTTGTGGGATGAGCAACTGAATTACATTCAACACGCTTACAACTAAGCGAAGCACTCTTTTAAAAATACTTCACCTTTTGAAGCCTGCTTTGGGTATTTTCTGAAATTTCCATTAGACTTCATCTTTGAGAAGGATGTTGCAATTGATGGGCATAGTGATATTGACAAGGCTTGAAAGTTCATTGAGAAAATTTAGATTATTCATCAACAAGTTCAAGAATAGCTTGAGAAGAGTAAAAAAAAAATACAAGAAGAGGCATGAAAAAGATAAAGTTGATCACAAGTTTCAAGAAGGAGATGAGGTATGGTTGCACATAAGCAAAGAAAGGATGCAAGGAGAAGGTAAAAAGCTCAAACCCATTCGCTATGGTCCATTCAAGATCATCAAACAAGTTGGTAATAATGCATTTCAACTTGACTTTCCTTCATATATGCAAATGTATTCAGTTGTCAATGTGGAAAATTTACGTTTTTATGAGCCTCCTTTGATTGATGATCAAGGGAGTGATGTTCAGATGCCATTTATAGAATATTTATCACCAGAATTTCTGGATGAGCTCAAGGAGGATACCATCCTTGACAGGAGGACACACACTTCTAAGAGGGGAAGTGTCAATTATCTTCGAGTTGGGCTCAAGGGTAGTAAACCAAGTAAGGAAAGGTGGATGGAAGTTGAAAAGGTGAGGGAGCTGTAACCTCATCTTCTGAATAGGTAATTAAAGTCTCTTGGGGTCCAAAAGCTTACTAATGGGGAGGTGTGATCAGGAGATCATGTGTTTTTCTCAAATTCAAAACTGTATCAAACCCGAGCGACCAGGTAGATCTCATCATTGCGATTCTGGCGTCGTGAATGGTTTGAAAAACCGATGTCATATGAGGAAGATATCACATTCTGATCCTTTTCATAAACAACTAAATTTTTGTGGTAGGAGTGACTGGGATGCCTAGTCAGCATGTAGGCACAATCAGCATGGGTGGCATATTCTCGAAATATTCCCTTTTCTCAAATCTAATCAGATTTCTCCATGTGGATGTTTCTGGGCCTTTGATGGTTTGTACGAATTTGATGAGGGCCGTTAGATGGAAAACATGTGGCCAGCCTAAAAGCTCCCATGTGTCCCCAGGACCGTTGACCAAAATTTATTGAGGTTCGGGGGGTTCAACCCCACGACCTCCAGCAGGCGCGCAAAGCTTTCCACCGTCTGCGCTACGAGTTGGTCTTAACCACTAAGGGTGCGAGATTTTATTTAAAGTTTAATACAAATCTTATTGGGGTTTGGGACCATCGGCGGTCCCAACTCGCCGGTGGTCCAAAGATCGTGGTCACATGAAATGTTTTAAACAACGACATTAAACATTTATCTGGCGGCTATCCAAACCATGACTTCGACAGCGATCAACATGGTCACATGTCTTTTGCAACCACAATATTTATTAACTGTCAGTTAACAACATAACCTTTGGCGGTAAATGTCAAGGCTTGTCACATGCACGTGTTCAGTTGTATGTCAGTGCCGATGGTTAATTCGACGAGTTCGGAACCCTACCTCCAAGCGCGGTTCCGCTCCATTGTTTGTGCAGAGTTTTAAAACCTTAACCACGGGGTTTAAGGGGGTCGACATGTGGCCACCCCCACCCCTAAGCATAATATTTAATGTAAGCGGCTAGCACTAGTGGAAGATTTTTGCCGCCCATAAATTTTGGGTTTGTTGCTAAATTAGCTGAAGTTAATTTGCAGTTCTCCACAATTAGTGGAGGTTTTGTAGCTGAGATTGGGAAAATGGCTAGGGAGGTCAATTTTCGACCAATTTGGGTGAAACAAGAGTCTACCTAGACTAATTTGAGAATTTTGGAGCCACTGGTGCAGAGAAAACAACCGTTAAAGGCTTGTAAACACATGTATTTTAAATTTTGAGCATAATGACAAAGAGGGACATGCCATTGGGAGCTGGACCAACAGATGTAGCCCAGGAGGGGTGAACTGCTTCATTATGCCTGTTCTGTAAAACTTATGTGTGATGTTATTTCTCTATTATAAACTGTTGTTTAGTGTTAGTTAGGCTTATTTACATGCTTAAAACTCACAAATTCATCTATGTTTCATGGTTAAAAAACTCATTTCTTAAGCAAACAAATGGAGACAATTTGTACATGTTTTTATTACTGAAAGGACACTTAGCACAACAAACTAATACAATCTTTTTAGATCAGATGTGATCATTCTCCACAAGATTTTTTCTCAAAGATCCAGATTCATCAAACCAGGGAGCCTGATAGAAATTCCTCCTTTTTCATATGGAGTGGTGACTTGCTTCTAGTTTACCAAAATTATTTTTTAATTTTTGTTTTCACCTCCCTGCCAAAGGAAATCTCGGATGAAAAGTTCAATATGCTTATGAACACTTCTAGGAGCCTGAAAAATAGCAAATTGATATGTTAGGAGAGCAAAAAGAACAACTTTAATTAAGATGACCCTACCAGCGAGTTTAAGCCAAAGAATGCCCCATCAAAGCAATTTTTTTTTCATTTTTTTCTAATGTGTTGCTCCATATTTTGATTTCATGTTGTCCTTCATTATTAGTAGTCCAAGATGCTTGAAGTGAGTCCAGTTAGCTTGAAATGGAACATTGAATAGTTGGGAGATCCGCTGAAGAGTTCTGATTGGAACATTCCATTCATAAATGTTACATTTTATATGGTTAACGAGACAACCCGTAACCTCCAAGAATTCATCCAGAATATTTTTAAATCTACGAGCAACAATACATGAAGCTCCCCCAAGAAGAAAAGTATCATTAAAAAATAGAGAATGATTGATGCTTTTGATGCCATTTTTAAAAGAGAGGCCAGTGATGGATCCAATTCTTCTACAATTTTCTAAATTGTTATAGAGGGATTCAACCATTAAAATATAAAGAAAAGGGGAAATAGGGCATCCTTTCCTCAGTCCTGTAGAACTTTGAAAAAACTGGCTTGGTCTTCCGTTAATAGGAGGAGTGATCCACAGACATTTGATGCATTCTTGGATTAATTCAATGAGGTCATTTGCGAATCCAATTTTTTTGAGTACTGATGTGAGGAATGATATGTTCACTCAATCGAAATAATTTTCCGTGTCTGGTTAGGATAAATCCTTTCTCTCTCTTGAGTAGAATTGAATGAAGTACTTCTTGCACAACCAAAATGTTATCAATGATTTGTCTCCCCGGAATGAAACCACCCTGATTTTCATAGATAAGACCTTGCAGAAGAGGCTTGATCTTGTTGGCTATATTTTTTAAAATAATTTTATAAGATTAGTTGCAGAGAGAGATAGGTCATAAACGTTGGAAGGAGATCGGTGACATATCTTTTGGGATTAATGCCAAAAATGTGGAGTTGGTGAAACCTCCAATATTTCATTTCTTAAATGAACATCAAATCATTTTTAAGAGATATTTTTTAATTAAATGCCAAAAAAATATATAAAAAAATAAATAGAACCCATCTGGACTCGGGGCCTTGTTGGGTTGAAACAACCAAATGAAATTTCTGAGTTCTTCTTCATCTATTTCTTTCATTATTTCTTCATTTTATTCTTTGGAGACCTTGCTAGGAATGTGCCTTATAAAATTTTTGCAGTTTTTGTGTTCAAGATATTCTGAAAGAAAACTTTTGAAATGTTGATATGCTTCCATTTTTAGTTTCTCTTGTCCCCCGATTTCTTTCCCATCCGCTCCTTTTATTGATCCTATGTGATTTTTCATCTTTTATGCTTTGGTGGAATTGTGAAAAAAGGCCGTGTTTTGATGTCTTGCTTGAATCCATAGGATTTTGGATTTGAGACTCCATGAATATTCTTCTGCTCAGTTGTTTTTTTATATATCCCAATGCAAAGTTTTCTCTTGACATAGGTTTCTTTTGTTTCTTCTCCTTCTTCCATTTTTTTTTTGTAATTTTTCTAATTGTTGCTGCAAATCATTTTTTTTTTCTTTTGAGGTTCTTTGAATTGATTTCTTGCCCATTTCTTTAAGTGGATTCTTGTATCTTTGATCTTTGTTTCCCATATGTATTTTAGAGAGCTGGTGATGTTTTGTTTCCATATATCAGAAATAAGATTGTGGAAATCCTCATCATAGCTCCAAAGAGGGTTGTATCTAAATTGGAGAGGCCCCATATTTTCTCCCTCTCCAAGAAAAAGAGCTATTGGTTTGTGATCAGATGAAGCTGACGATATAATTTTTGAGGAAATAGAATTAAATTATGAAATAAGACAATCCTGAAGTAGAAATATGTCGAGGTGCTCCTTTATGTTTCCCACACCAGTCATTTTGTTGCTCCATGCGTATTTCCCATTTTTTGGGACAATATCCATTATATTATTTTCCTCAATGATATTTTCTAATTTGTTTCTAAAGGGATCAACAAGAAAACAACCTCCATTTTTTCATTTGGATGTAGAACAAGATTTATATCCCCTCCTATAATGATGTGATAAGAGGCAGAGGATCTTAGAGATTCAACTAAAGAATTCCAACATTGTTCTGTCTCTGTAGTGTGTTGGAGCATAAATATTAAAGAGGCTGATATAGATTTCAGTGGCTACATTTTTCAAGTTTGTTTTTAACCGGTGCAGACTTTTGTGATGAGAAATTAAAGCCTAGGAGGATTTATCCCACCAAGTGCTAATACATCCTGATGCTCCCATTGCTGAAATAGAGATTCCTTCATAAAATTTTGATTTCTGAATATTTTGGGACATGTCTTGCTTTGATAATTTGGTTTCCTGAAACAAAAGGAGATCTGGAATTTCTGATTTGATTAGATCTTTTACTACATTTATCTTCGAGAAGTGGCCAAGAGATCTACAATTCCAAGAGAGCAGATTCATTATTTACTATGGGTTGTGGTTGAGGGGCCTTTCCCTTTTGTATTTTGCTCATGTTTTTCTTTGTTTCCTGTATTTTTCTCGATGAATGATTCCATAGTTTTTTGAGTGCCTAATTCCGTTTCCTTCAAAGTTGCTTCATCTCTAAGTTCTTTGTTATTTTTCCTACTAGGTTTCTTGTGAAAATCAAAGGATAATAAAGAGTCTTTGGATTGGGTTCTAGTGAAAAAATGATAAAAGGATGGGAGGGGAGGGCTAAAGGATGTCGGGGGGGAGGGGGGGGGGGGGTGGGGGAAAGGAAGTAAGGGTAAGGGAGAAGGAGTATAGGGAGAACAAGGAGGAGAAGGGGAAGGCTCCATAGGAAGGAGGGGAAGGTTAAGAGAGTTCAAAGGAGGGGAAGGAGGGGAAGGAGGGGATGCGAGGGAAACAAAGGGATTTGAGTCCAAAGTAAGGAGAGGGAGCGAGGAGGAGGAAGGAAACTCACTCACTCGAGGGGGAGAAGAGGGAGGAGGAGGGGGAGCTGATTGAGGTTGGGAGAGTGGTTTGGAAGGCTTGTTTCCAGATTTTCTTTCCTCTTTAATTTTTCCCATTGGTATTCTTTTGGTTGACCTGATTTTTCTACTTCATTCTTAGAGCACCTATTGGAAATTTACCATATTCATGACATACCTTGCCTTTAAATGGTATTTTCTTGTAATTCAGTTGCTGAATGTGCGCCCAAATATCCACCTTGAGTTGTACTACTTTTGAGAGTCATTTTCCGATATCTACTTCAACACATATTCGGGCGCAATATGCATGTTTTCTTTGGGTTCAATTTTATCATTGTATTTCCCAAAATCATTCCCGATGCCTTTGACAGATTCATCTCCCAAGAGATGGGGAAGACGAACCCAAACATGAACCGCATTTGGAACATCTAACATATGATCAAAATATGGAGTCCATCTATTTAGATATAATCCCCTTGTTTCCATGAAGTAAGGTCTATTCAGAATATCAAATCCCTTTCCTCTTTGCATTCGAAATGGAAGGTGAAAAATCCCCTTCCACAAAACCTGATAGATATTTTCCCTTGGGTGGATTGAGACCAGTTATGTTCCACCCATTTTTTCATTGTTTTTGGGGAAGGTGAGAGGCCAGTAAAATGACCCACCAGTCCCCTTTCATATAAGGAAAGACAAGATCTGTGAGGAAGAGCTGGTGGAATAATGATTTATGGCATGCCATCCAGCTTCTTGACAAATTTTGAAATAGATGGGTGAGATGAGGGAGGCCCCAAAGAGGAGATTAGGGAGGCGAAGGGCATAGCAGAATCATCAGGGACATAATATAGTGAGTCATAGGAGGGAACGATGAGATTTTCAGTGGACTCCCCTCTTAGAGAGGGCTCCGGAGGGAACATGAAAGGAAGGCGTGCACCGAAGGTTTAATGCCAAAAGGCCGCAGAGCGAAGGCTCGATCGACCTAGTAGCATTCTCCTTAACGCCTGGAGTATGGTCACCTTCACTATAAGATATTTCCATCATTGAATCATATGGTTATTGGTATTCCCGAACTAAAGGAAGAGCATGGAGTCTACAAGGGATGTTCTCTTGGCAAAAATGTGAAGAAACCTTCTGCAAGCAGTGACAAAATATCTAAGAAAATTTTGGATTCCATACATTTCGATATTTTTGGAGCCATGGCAGAGAAGTCACTTGGTGGTCATCAATACTATGTAAAATTCATTGATCATCCCTCTAAAAATACTTGGATATACCTCCTCAAGTCTAAGGATGAAGTATTTGAGAAATTTCAAGAGTTTAAGGATGAAGTGGGAAATTTGACAGAAAGGAAGATTAAAACCCTAATATCAGATAATGGTAGAGAATATACTTCCAAAGAACTAGTGGATTTTTGCAAGGAAGTGGGAATTAAGATGGATTTGACAGTTCCCTACAATACTCAACAAAATGGTGTTATCCATGCTACATGACCAAGACCTTCCCAAGTTCTTACAGGGAGAAGCATTTGTAACAACAATATATATACAAAATTGAAGTCCTCGTATAATTCTTAATGACATGACCCTAAAAGAAGAATTCATAGGAAATAATCCTAATGTTGATCATCTCCGAATTTTTGGATGTCCCGTATACATTCACATTCCTAAGGACAAAAGGATGAAGCTGGACCCAACAAGTATAAAAGGAATCTTTGTTGGATATAGTATTTTAACAAAAGCATATAGAGTCTACATCAAGGAATATCATGATATTGAATTAAGCAGAGATATCATATTTAATGAGAATATTGCATACAATAAGTCTAAAGACATTCCCATCGATTCTAATGAGTAAGAGAAACCTATCTTTGAAGAAGTCTAAAGGCATGAAAATACTTCAGAACCTACAACTAATCATGAATAAATTAAAGGAACAAGTGAACCTGTGAAACAACCCATGATTCCAGATACTCGAAAGAGGCTAGCTTGGTTAAGGTCAACTCTACAATGAGCCGAAGGACATGCAAAAACAAAGGGAATATTTAGAGAGAGAAAGAAGTCTATGATATATTTAGGATATGCAACTTACATGAATAAACTTATTGAAGAAGAACCTACCACTTATGATAAGTCAATCAAACATCAAGAATGGAAGAGTGAAATGCAAGAAGAATACCAGTCCATACTGAAAAATGATGTTTGGGAAATTTTTCTTAGACCTAAAGGCAAATCAATTGTCACTTCCAAATGGCTATACGAAATCAAGCACGTAGTTGATGAAAGTATTGACAAGTATAGGGAAAGGTTTGTGGCAATAGGTTTTTTCTCAAAAGGAATTAATCGATTATGAAGAAAATTTTGCTCCAACAAGTAGATATATAACCATTAGATCACTTATCTCTCTTGCTGCTACTATGGGATGGAAAATTCCTCAAATGGATGTAAAAAAGTTCTTTTTGGATAGGACAATTGAAGAAGAATTTTACATTAAATATCCCCACAGATTCGAAGTTCATGATAAGGAAACAATTTTTTGTAGGTTGAGGAAGGATCTATATGGGTTGAAGTAAGCACTTGGAGCATGGTATTCCAAGATGGATTCATATCTATTAAGACTTGGTTTCATCAAGAGTTCTTTAGATCCTAATCTCTACATCAAGATGGTAAATAATGAACTTGTGATCATATTACTCTATGCAGATGTTTTACTATTTAAAAGCGTGGAGCATCATATTCAAGAATGCAAGAAATAGTTGGCAACCAAATTTGATATGAAGGACCTTGGGATAATGCACTACTACTTGGGACTAGAAGTATGGTAGAAACCTGGTGAGATCTATCTTGGTCAGGGGAAATATGTGATCAAGATATTTCAAAAGTTTGGTATGATGGATAGTACGCTAATGTTAAATCCAATGATCACTAATTTGAAGAAGTTAAGGAGTTTAGATTCAAACCTTATTGATACCACATGTTACCAATAGTTGATTGAATTCTTGATGAACCTTGTGAACACCCGACCTGACATATGTTTTTCAGTAAATGTTCTTGGTCGATTACAGATGGAGCCAAGGCATGATCATTGGATAAAAACTAAATATATTTTGAGATATCTTTGTGGGACTATACACCATTTCCTGAGATATGCTGACAATGAGATACAATTATTGGGCTATATAGATTCAGATTAGGGTGGAAATAATGCAGATGGAATAAGCACTACTAGTGGATGTTGAAAGGAAAATGCAGCAAGATGATGGAGCTTAGTGAAATGAAGTCGCCTTCACTAAGTGGGCCCGCAGGCAAATTCTGGAGCAAAATTCTATTTTTAGACTATGTCTATTTTTAGACATATGGAGCATGGTCCGGGGATTGCAGTATGTTATTCTTGGAGTATTGGTCATGTTGGTAAAAATAGATGGGACTCTATTTTTGGACCTATAGGTCGAAGTCTATTTTTAGACTGCCTCTCCTTAAAATAGGGAAGTCAAATATTATTTACCCTTAATAATATTTGGACTCTAAACTTCAGTTTACTCTCTTGGAGCACTTCAGTTCGAGCCTTGGAAGTGGCTCATGCATCTGACAGAGGAATTACGCTATTCCTAGGGTTTTATGGCATCATGCATGGTTGACTTCAGTTAGGACTTCAGTGGCAGAAGTTTGGTGGAGTTAATGAGACAGCTAGTGGAGTTGTGTTCTGTTTATTTTAGTTGAACTAGTTGAGATTAGTTTAACTAGCTAATAAATTAGTTATGAGTGGAGTGAATTAAATATTATTTAATTCATTAATTAATAACTCATTATTCAACTCAAGAACACATCAGTTCACTACAGTGCATGATCAGTTCAGTGGAGACCAGTGAAAGAGGTAGATGAAAGGGTGGAGTTAGCTATCAGTGGCGACATCAGTTGTGCATGAGATTTGCACCACACTTGGAGGAATTTCCCATGATGATTGCGCTTTCAAGCCAAGGAGATTCAAACCTTGGATCTCTATATAGACAGGCCATGATTGCGCAATAGAGGAAAGGCAATTGGCGGTGAGTTTTGAACCAGTAACCTGTTCAAAACCAAGCTAGTTTGTGTGTAACTTTATGAGAAAGTACTGAGTACTTGTGAGGAGTATTGTACTGAGTTTGTTACATGATTTCTCCATTATAATATACACAATAGCTGCGGGGTTTTCAGCTATAAACTTTCCCCATACATACTGTGTTAATGTGTATGATGATTTGATGTGTTATCGCTTGTTTTATTTTCCACATGTGTGATGATCTGAGTGGAAGAGATTATGTGTTGCATATAAATTCGAATTGTATGTGATCAGGATAGTCTCGGTGGATAATTAATCATTATTCAGAAAATTTCTACATGGTATCGGAGCTATTGAAGCAGAGATTGATCATCACGGTGATTACAAACTTATTTCGGTAGACAGAGTCTGCATGCGGGCCAGGTAGCCTCCGGATTCATCTTTCTTCGGAAAGTGAAAGGTCTGGTAAATGCCCCTTGTAGTCAATCTCTGTGCTAGAAATAATTTGTTCTCACAGATCTAGAGTAGTTGAGCTTTGAGGTGGAATTTGGAATTTTGCAGTAGTTTTGTTTTCTTGGTGCCGGAGTTGAAAATGTCTTTCAACGGTTTGCGACTCGAATATGCTCTTGAAGGCAGTTTGAATTATGTTGCATGGAAGGATCACATGGAGGCAGTATTAGAAGATAATGGACTGAAGGAGTTCATGGATACGGATGTCCAAAATCCCACTGATCCTGCTGAAGTCGAAGCATGGAAAAAGAAGATGGCGAAATGTCGAAGGATCCTGTTGGAGGGCGTCAAGGATCATATTGTATCCAGCCTGCATGGAAAGGCTACTCCATATTTAATGTGGAAAGCTTTGACGGATCTATTCCAGAGTAAGAGCGACCAAAGGAAGCTGGCGCTCAAAGATAAGCTCAGGAACATCAAGATGGAGAAAGGCGACCGTATCGCCAAATACCTCACGAAGTTCACTCAATGCAGAGATGAGCTGGGAAGTGTGGGGGTGACTGTCGAAGACGAGGACATGGTCGACCTGGCTCTCCTTGGTCTTCCGAAGGCTTGGCACTCATATCAAGATAGTTTCAATGGTCGGGAGAAGCTGCCGGGATGGGAGCGCCTTTGGGCGGATCTCATGCAGGAGGAGATAAGGAGGACTACTCGAGATGGATCTTCATCAAAGGGAGCCGATGAAGAAAACTGCGCTTTGGTTGCCAAAGCAAAGAAGGGGAAGGGTAAGAAAACCTCTCATTCTGGTGCAAAGGGCAAGAAGCAGGATATGGCGAAAGTGAAGTGTTTTCACTGCCATGATCACGGACATTATGCTACCAATTGTCCAAAGAAGAAGAAGAATAAGCAAGCGGGAAGATCTGCAGATGGAGAAGCTTTGGCTTCACAGTTCGAGCTTGACTTTTCACTGATTGCATGCTTGGTTTCAAGTGTGATGGGATCGGTGTGGTTCTTGGACAGCGATGCGTCATTTCATATGACGGGAGATCGGGAGTTGTTCTCAGATCTGGAGGACAAAGATTTGGGTGTGCACATCGAGATGGGCGATGATGGTAGATACAGTGCGACTGGTATCGGTACCATATCCTTTCGAAGGGAGTCTGGTAAACCCTTTGTATTGAAGGATGTCATGCATGTACCTGGATTGAAGAAGAACTTGATCTCTGTGGCGATGTTGGAGGATAAGGGGTATGATGTGGTCTTCAGCGAAGGAAAAGCCTTCCTACGCAATAAGACTACTGGAGAGACCCGAAAGATAGGGGTTCGAACCAAGAACCTTTATCAGTTGCAGGTAGATGGCTGTGCAGCTATGGCATGCAAAGCGGGAGAAGTGGTGAGCCGGGATGATGAGGGCGAACTGTGGCACAGGAGATTGGGCCACCTTCGCCATGGAGCTTTGAAGATTCTGCAACAGATTTCTACTGGGATTCCTAAGGGCACTCTTGCGTAGTCAGATCAGTGCAAGGGGTGTAATTTAGGGAAGTATGTGAAAGCCACCTTTCACGAGAAGGATAGTTGTGCCATGACGATCCTTGAGAGAGTTCATACAGACGTGTGTGGTCCTTTCTCAGTTGCTTCGACATAAAAGCACAAGTATTATGTGATCTTTGTTGATGATTTCTCTCGAAAGTGCTGGATCTTCTTCATGCAGAAGAAGAGCGATACATTCGCGAAGTTCTGTGAGTTTAAAGCACTGGTCGAGAAGGAGTCGGGGAAGAAGGTGATTGCTCTAAGGGGTGATAACGGTGGTGAATTCATCTCGGCTGAATTCAAGGAGTTCTGCAGCGCAGAAGGGATTCGGAGAGAGCTCATCGCACCCCATAACCCACAGCAGAACGGGGTGGCTGAGCGGAAGAATAGAACGATCGTGGGTGTTGCACGGGCGATGTTGCATGATCAGGGCCTACCCCTTCACTTTTGGGCTGAGGCATGCAATATAGCAGTGAATGTGCAGAACCGTTGTACTCACAAGGTTCTTGGCATGAGTACACCGGAGGAGGCTTATTCTGGCAAGAGGCCTGATATTTCCCATTTGCGGATTTTTGGTTCTCCTGTCTACATGCACGTGACCAACGATGCGAGAAGGAAGCTGGATCCAACTGCTGAGGTTGGAATATTTGTGGGGTACACTGATACACCTCACAACTACCGGGTATATTTTTCAGACAGTCGAAAGACTGTTGTGCGACGGGATATAAAATTTCAGGAGGAGAAAGCCATGTAGTGTTCGCTTGAGAGGGAGCTACACTTGCATGCAGATGAGGAGCTGTTAGTTCCTAAGGAGGAGCTTCCGGATGTGGATCAGCCACAAGAGGAGGTTCGGGAGGTGGAAGAAACCACCCAGGTAGCGCCAACCATCAGAGGGCGCATGCGCACTACAGAAGCTGAGCGACTGGCTCGAGATGCAGAGAAGGTTGTAGGACCACCTACAGCACAGCGCAGACAGAGGCAGTCACCAGATCGGTACATTGGATACATGGCTCTTGTGAGTCAATGTGTTGTGACGGAGCCATCCTCTTTTGAGGAAGATGTGGAGGAACCCGCATGGGTTGATGCCATGATCGAAGAATATGATTCAATCGTCAGGAACAGTGCATGGGAGATTGTCCCAAGACCAGTTGGGAAATCAGTGGTGGGTTCGCGATGGATCTACAAAGTGAAGCAGGCAGCTGACGGGAGTGTGGAGAAGTATAAGGTGAGATTTGTCGCCCGTGGCTTCTCACAGATCGAGGGGATTGATTATGAGGAGACCTTTGCACCTGTCGCAAGGTACTCTTCCATACGGATGATCCTTGTTCTCTCAGCGCAGATGGGGTGGCAAATTCATCAGATGGATGTGAAGATTGTGTTCCTCAATGGAGTTATTGAGGAGGAGGTGTACATAGAGC
The DNA here is from genome assembly GCA_034641835.2 of Pinus albicaulis. Classification (NCBI taxonomy): domain Eukaryota; kingdom Viridiplantae; phylum Streptophyta; class Pinopsida; order Pinales; family Pinaceae; genus Pinus; species Pinus albicaulis. Next base: position 72,595,518 of record CM076577.1, on the reverse strand, counting down.
AGCCTAAAGGTTTCGAGATCTTCAGCAGTGAGTCGCATGTGTGCCGACTCAAGAGAGCACTGTACGGGCTGAAGCAAGCACCTCGTGCTTGGTACACTCGGATAGACAACTACTTCACCGGGCTTGGATTCTCCAAGAGTGAGGCGGATCAAAACCTGTACCAGATTGTGGTGGAGGGGAAGCTGTTGATCATCGTACTGTATGTAGATGATATGATTTTGACTGGCGATGAGCAGTTGATACTTTCATGCAAGGAGGATCTTGCACAAGAGTTTGAGATGAAGGACTTGGGCATCCTTTATTATTTCCTGGGATTGGAGATTTGGCAGCGCAGCGGAGGACTGTTTGTTTCTCAGGGCAAGTATGCCCGGGAGATTCTGGAGAGGTTCAACATGCAAGGCTGCAAGCCTGTTGACACTCCTCTTCCTGGTGGTTGGAGGAAGGAGGATGCTACTTCGACGGAGGTAGTGGATGCCACTGTCTATCGACAGTTGGTGGGGTCGCTTATGTATCTGGTCAATACACGACCCGATATATGCTATGCAGTTAACCAGCTTTTGCAAGCTATGGTTAAGCCTACCAAGCTCTTTTGGAAGGTGGGCAAGCATGTATTGCGCTATATCAGAGGCACATCGGGATATGGTCTATGGTACAGACAGGAGGATGGAGTGAAGCTTTCTGGCTTCACTGATGCAGATTGGGCGGGGAGTCCAACGGACCGGAAGAGCACTTCTGGAGGAGTTTTCAGCATTGGGTCGACAGCAGTTTCCTGGTACAGCAGGAAGCAGAGATCCGTGGCACTCAGTTCAGCAGAGGCCGAGTACATGGCAGCTAGCTTGGCTACATGCGAGGCTATTTGGATGAGGAAGATCCTCGCAGGATTGTTCAGGTTGCATTTGGAGCCTACAGTGATCTACTGTGATAACCAGAGTTGCATTAAACTCTCGGATAATCCAGTATTTCATGATAGGTCCAAACACATCGACATCAGGTACCATCATATCAGAGATTGTGTTCAGCGGAGAATCATGATGCTTTCATATGTTCCCACGGAGGATCAGGATGCCGACATCCTGACGAAGGCACTCACCAGGAGCAAGTTAGAATTCCATAGAGGCAAGATAGGGGTTGCAGATAATCCATATCTTGCTGAGAGGGAGTGTTGAAAATGCAGCAAGATGATGGAGCTTAGTGAAATGAAGTCGCTTTCACTAAGTGGGCCCGCAGGCAAATTCTGGCGCAAATTCTATTTTTAGACTATGTCTATTTTTAGACATATGGAGCATGGTTCGGGGATTCCAGTTTGAGATTCTTGGAGCATTGGTCATGTTGGTAAAAATAGATGAGGCTCTATTTTTAGGTCGAAGAGGTCGAAGTCTATTTTTAGACTGCCTCTCCTTAAAATAGGGAAGTCAAATATTATTTACCCTTAATAATATTTAGACTCTAAACAATAGTTTACTCTCTTGGAACACTTCAGTTCAAGCCTTGGAAGTGGCTCATGCATCTGACAGAGGAATTACACTATTCCTAGGGTTTGATGGCATCATGCATGGTTGACTTCAGTTAGGACTTCAGTGGCAGAAGTTTGGTGGAGTTAATGAGACAACTAGTGGAGTTGTGTTCTGTTTATTTTAGTTGAATTGATTGAGATTAGTTTAACTAGCTAATCAATTAGTTATGAGTGGAGTGAATTAAATATTATTTAATTCATTAATTAGTAACTCATTATTCAGCTCAAGAACACATCAGTTCACTACAGTGCATGATCAGTTCAGTGGAGACCAGTGAAAGAGGTAGATGAAAGGGTGGAGTTAGCTATCAGTGGCGACATCAGTTGTGCATGAGATTTGCACCACACTTGGAGGAATTTCCCATGATGATTGCACTGTCAAGCCAAGGAGATTCGAACCTTGGATCTCTATATAGACATGCCTGGATTGCACAATAGAGGCAAGGCAATTGGCGGTGAGTTTTGAACCAGTAACCTGTTCAAAACTGAGCTAGTTTGTGTGTAACTTCATGAGAAAGTACTGAGTACTTGTGAGGAGTATTATACTGAGTTTGTTACATGATTTCTCCATTATAATATACACAATAGCTGCGGGGTTTTCAGCTATAAGCTTTCCCCATACATACTGTGTTAATGTGTATGATGATTTGATGTGTTATCGCTTGATTTTATTTCCGCATGTTTGATGATCTGAGTGGAAGAGATTATGTGTTGCATATAAATTGGAATTGTATGTGATCAGGATAGTCTCGGTGGATAATTAATCATTATTCAGTAAATTTCTACAGGGTTCCCATAAGAGTGGAATCATTTAAGAGTCCTACACCAATGTTCTGGATTTCTAGTTGGGGTAATTAAATATACAGAACGCTTCCAGTTACCTGCGAAGTGGAGGAAAAAAAGGATAATTGATTAATGACTATAATAGTACCTTTATGAGGAAAGGAAACCATTCTAAAATATGTAGAAACAATAGTAGTCATCACATATACCCATGGTATTCCGAGTAAAATATTATAGTTAAGGGGTCCGTCAACAACCTCAACATCAATACTTATTGTTTTTCCCCCTAATTCAACTTGCAAGTTATTGATAATACCACAAGGTTTATATGTTCTTCCATCAAAAGCCTTCAACGTCGTTGATGATTGCAATAGTCACGGCGAGCCAAGTGACTTCCAACAGTTTAGAGACATAATGCACGTAGATGCTCCCTCATCAATAATAGTGCGATGAACAAGGTGATTTAGAACATTTACTTGGATGGAGAATGCCAATTTTTCTGGTAGCTGCGGCACATAGCCCATATGATTAAAGACAACAAGATTAGAATCAGTCAGATCAATTCCACCAATGGCCGATAATAAAGCCTTCTTTTGGGAGGGAAAATTTTGTAATGTCTCAAGAGAAGACACAATTGAAGGGGATTGAGCTAAATCTTCAACTATATTATAATTTTGTGTAGCTCTTGCTTGAGGATTATATGTCGATTTATGAATTACTCCCTTTGGTGGCTTAATTTTCAATTCAGGAATAACAGGAGGTGGTAATGATTCATTAGATGGATTCATTGTCGAGGTAGTAGGTTGATGAGTGGCCGGACTACCATAGTATTTATTCTACGTCGACACCAAAATATCTTGTGAAGGTTGTGTAGTGGATACATGAACACTAACTGAGCTGATTTCAGAGCAACTATTAAAATTATATGTCTGATTGAAATGGGTCTATCAACACAACTGATGCATGAAAAGTCTTGATGATTTTTGAGACTTCAGCACGGTGAGGACAATCCTTAACAAAGTGTTCCTTGTTATAGATTAAGCATGGATAACGAGGTTTTTTTGGTCCTGACGGTTGATTAGATGATCATTCCTGTAGGTTAGAAGTTCGCTTTTTCTTTGATTTCCCCTTTTTCTTACCTCCTGGTTTCTTATCACTTTTGCCTTTGTCAAATGACACTGCATTAATTTCGGAAGTAGGAGCAGGATCAGATGTAGTTTTTTTATGTGTGTTCCCAGTACCTATCAAGCCATCTCCAGCATGAGAGTCCTTGATTTGAGGAGGAACATTGAAATTAGATCGCGACGCATTTGGTATTTTTTCATAGAGCATGCCAGACGGAGTATAAATCAAGTCTAAATATTGGGCATGAGAGATAACTTGCTCTTCTGTGACGACGCCAGCTTTAGCCACATCCTCAGTTATAGATGGTAATAGGGACTTAATGAACCATTCAACGAGGAGCTGATAAGGAAAAAATGTCTTAACCATTCGTCGATGACGACGCCACTCATGAATATGATCTGAAATGTGAGTAGCATTACTCTGTTTGAAATTTATCAAGAGTTTTGTTCCAGTTTCGTATCTGATCGGTAACTGGAAATGGGTCAAAAATATAGTAGCTAAGGCAGTGAAATTGTCGAAAGAAGCTCTAGGTAGTTCAATGTACCATTTAGCTGCCGGACCTATGAGCGTTCGCTGGAAAAAATGTAATCGAACAGAATCATCATTTAGGGAATTTGATGAACACCATAAATGATAAGTCATAACATGAGTTGATGGATCTTCTCCAGGGTTTCCATTGAATTTAGGAATGTTGGAGGGTAATTTATGTGGTATCACCGGCCACCAAGGAGCATAATGGATAGGATCATTGGTTAACCGGTTTAAATCTGGTAATTCCAAGGTTGCAATAAAAGGTAACTGTCTATTAAGGTCAGGTTGAGCATAGCCAGGATAAGGTGGAATTTCTTGGGAAACAGGTCTTTGAGCACCAACATATGAAATTTGATGTTGGTAACCCAGATAGGGGTTGTTTTGCATAGCAAACGCTTGAGAGTTCTGTTGAAAAAAATCTGGATATGATACTTGTTGATATGAAGTTTGAGGAATTTGTGCCTGTGGCTACCAAGGGGTCTGTCCACCAAAGTTATAACCCAAATTAGTGTAAGTTGGATTCGGTTGATATGTATAACCAGGTTGCGTTTGCGACATCCCATAAAATGGTACACCAGCTTGTGAATAAATGATCCCTGATATAGGTTGTTGTAAATTAACCAAAGGATTTTGAGTCTGTTGACCCAACATTTGATGATATTGAGTTGAAGAACTTGCCTGATAAGGTTGATGTACAATATTTTGATTCTGTAACAAGGGTATAGATGTATTAACAAGTGGTATTGAAGTGGGTGTAACAGGTTGAACTGGTTGATACGATTGGACAACCATTTGTGGTTGGATAGGCAGAGTGGGCTGCCATTGAAAAAAATTTATGTCAACATTAGTTTGACCAAAATGTGACTGAGTACTGTCGTATTGGGTGACCATAGGTTGCCCCTAGCATAAGGAGGATAATAAGATGGAAAATATTGTTCCCTGAATTCTGGGAGTCCAGTTGATATGGTACTTAAAGGAATTGACCCATAAGGACCGACTTTATATTGCCCTGATGATGGATGTAATGATTCAAGTCATTCAGTACTAACTATAGGAATACCAGTTAAAACACCAGATGATGACATTGGTAACGACCATGGTCTTGAATATTGATCAGAGAAGGTTCCAGACAATGATTTGTAGCATATTGGGACTGAAGGTCCACCATGAAAATATGACTCTGGTGAGGTTGTGAACATCGATGGAGTAGCGAGGGTAGGAGCTGACGTAATTGGAACAAAAGACCCAACCGAAGATGTTAGTTCAGACATAGTTTTATGACCAAATGTATACTCTCCGAAATCAACGGGATATTGAATGGCAATGCGGTCAACAAAAGCAGATGGAAACTGTTAGCCACCTATAAAATTTGTTATACTAAAAGGTGGCCAAATCATTTTTGGAGCCTTCAAGAAATAATTTTTTTTGCTAAAAAATGTTATCTTTTGAAGACTCTTGAAGGCCTCATGCCTCTGTCCAAATCTTCCCTACTGTGCCCATTTTACACTATGGAATTCTGTTGATTTCATGAGAAAAGACTGCTGCAAAATCCCTTCTTCCCCCTCCTCCATTAAGAAAACTAACTTACATTTTTCTCCCCTTTTCCTCCATAAGATTCCTCTATTTTCAATTTTCCCCTATTCCCCTTTCATAAAATCCCCTTTACAGAAGTTTAAACTCCTTTTGAACTTTGTCCAAACCCCCAAAATCCATTAAAAACATTGAAAATTTAAAAAAAAATACCATTTTATGTTGCATACTTAAGCCCCCTTGGCCTAAGTCCTAAACCACTTCCTCATTATATGCCCTGGTGCTGGAACCAAGTGCTAGACCCATCGGGTGCTTATCGCATTGGATTTTTCCTTTGGGAGCATTTTTAATGCTTTTTCCCCACCTCTAATTGTGATGGCCCGATCGCGTACTCCCCGTTGTTGATCTCTGTGCGATCAACGGTTGTGACTCATTTCTCCCTCCACTCTTATTTGACCTCCGCAAGTAGATCTACACCGTTGGTTGATGCCATCCAATGGCCATGCTCCTCCCCACACCCTCTGAAGTAGTAAAACAAAATACGCAGGATTTTATAATGTTGTTTTGTATTGTGCAGGTGTTTAATGGTGTTACCCGTAGGAGCTGCGAACCTTGTCCAAAGGAAGAAGCCCGCTTATAGTAGAAATAAATCAGGAATGAGTT